>JARFMN010000020.1:0-505897 GCA_029372045.1 Scleroderma citrinum
CTACCGGCATGAACAGTGTTCCCGATGCAAAGAAGCCTGGTTCACATTTCGGGTGAGGAGAGTATATATTTCAGTACGTCGTCCCCCTACAAAGTATCATTCTCTCTCACTATGGTTTTGGGATCTATACCAGGAACAGCACAGCTTTTGGCGGCCATCTTGGCTCTTGGGTATGCAATCATCTCCATAATGTCTAAGAAAGGGTCTTCCTACCCCCCTCAAGTCCCGGGACTATTACCCTGGGTTGGTCCCTTCATCGACTTCACATTCAGACGGAGCGAATTCATAATCCTTTGCGAGTAAGTATCCACAGTCAAGTTTTGTGAGTCATATGTAATCTATACCCGTAGAAAGAAATATGGACCGGTGTTCAGGCTTCTGCTTGGGGGCCGTGGTATTACCATTGTAGGATCGTCGGAAGCAGTTCATAATGTTCTTTTTTCGGACTTTCGTGCTCTCACGAATCGTGCCCAGAACTATGAACATCTAAGTGTTCTTGGGAGTGATTCGTCGCTCTTACCGAAATTGCACGAAATTGCTGTCCGGGAAATCTTTCCTATACTTGACAGACACCTCTCGAAGCGAAATCTGGGGAAGGTCACTCCGGGTTTCGCTGAGATCGTCTTCAACACACTGAAACGTTTCACTGGAAACGACCAGGTGTCTCTCAAGCGGTCTGTTACGCAACCATTATACGTTGCTACGAACATGATTGTCCTGGGGAGTAGATTTTCGTCGGATACCTACAACGACTACATCACCTTCTTGAACAGTCTCCCAAACCGTCTTTCCCGATCACCATTCTGGTCCTTTCCATCCAGCCGAGCCCTAGAACGGCTGCGTCAGCACATCTCCAAGCACCTTGAGGCTGCGGACATCAGCAACAGCGACGATACGTTAACAGCTAGCACCCTCAAAGTATTTAAGGCACCTGGTTTTCCCAGATCTGGGGGAGTTACTCTGTTTCTAGCGCTCATGTTGGCGCTTCATATTAACATATTTAACATCTCATTCTGGCTCATAACGTGGTTGCTGGCCAATCCCGTTGCCCTTGCCGCTGTGCGCGACGAAATCGACAGAGCAGTTCGGGAAGATTTCGGGAGCATCCAAACATTTCTTGCTGAAGCGACGCCGGAGAACTTGGAATCTCCGTCCTTTGCGCTCCTGCATTCTGCAATACTGGAGACCCTGAGGCTCGCTACTATGTTGACTGGCATGCGTCTTGCCGAATGTGATTGCGAGTTGAAGGATGGTGAAAGGACAGTGCAGATATCCAAGGGTGAATATGTGGTTATCTTTTCACGGGCTGTTCATCATGATGAGGCCTCGTACCCCGGTGGTCACAAGTTCATGGCTGATCGGTTCATGGAGTATAAGGGTCAGGAACATGGTACACGTACCAAGCAAGACATACTTCCCTTTCGGTGCAGGAAAACATCTTGTGGGTACACTAGTTTGTGGTGTCAGAAATACGAATAACGAACCCGTCTTACCGTGCCACAGTGCAAAGGCAGATTCCTTATTATTTACCAACTGAAAGTATTGGTTACCATCTACCTTTCCCTATTCGACGTTACACCCGTACCTCAAAAAGGGTCATCGGAATGGGTGCCTCCACAACCGAGTGCGAAGAGCCTCAATGTTATTCACCCAAATGAAGATGTTTTCGTGAAGTTACGTCCTCGTTTTGGCTTGTAGAGTGGTCTTCCGACCCTGCTACTATATCGGCTCGTTGCTTTCTTATGCAATTCCCTTATTCTCTCGTCCACACTCTCCTTTTGTGTACTCGTAGAATTCCTTGCCTGCGTGCACATGTTAGTTCTGGTAGTTGACGTCTGCATTCATAAACACACCCTTCAGTTGATTGGTTCCTATCATCAGACAATACTTCGATTGCGTCTAATTCCATCGTAACCACACATGTGTGAATGTTGCAGAAGTCATTCTTAACAAAAATTACACCATCTTACAAGCAAGGGCTTTGCCAACGCAGGCGGCATTTCGAGTTATTTCAATGGCCGGGGTATGATGAAGAGTAATGTTCGATTTGCCGGTGAATGGCAAAAAGCTTGACAGTGCGGTTGGTGTAGAAATACAAGTCATTAGATGTGAGAGGGGTAAGAAAGCTCACAGCAAAGTCTACACGTGGGTCAGATTTCCTGATACATCCCCCTTGGCGATTGCCTTGAAGATACGATAACAGGTAGGATTGATGGAGTACTACTAGTATATACCCCCTAAGCGTTACGTCGGCGAGCGGACCGACAGGAGACGTTCAATTTCATCAAAGGCAAGCATGCACAATAAAACCGCCAGTAAAAGCATCATTAAACTGAATGAGTATCAATACAAACGGAAAGGCAGTCAAACCAGCTCCTCTTCTTCCGCCTTCCAATTCTTCGCCATATCCCAATAACCAGATAACTTCTGTCCCAGTGCTTCCTTGGCCGCGGCATCCGTCGGGCAACTCCGCGGTTTGAAGCTGCTAAATACGCGATCCCTGAGCTGACCCTCCCAAATCAGATGACAAGTGTTGTCTTCTAAGGACACTTCAGCGCCATCTTCGGCATCCAGTGAATTCGCCTTTACTTTCCCCTTGTTAGCGTCTTCATTGTCTTGTTCTTCTTCGTCACCCTCGTCGATCTCCACATCCTCTGCACCTCGAGGTCGAGCAGCCTCCGTCCAGGCGATACGGTTTAACATCAGACGTTTATATGATCGAATGAACTTTGCAGCGCCCTCCACATACACCATACTGAACGAGGGATTGAAGATACAAAGCCCAGTCATGTTCATTTGCTCTGCGTTCTTCCGCACCTTGAACCGATGCGCCGGGTCGGAGAGCGTTTTCACCCTGCACAGGTGAGAATCAGCATCCATTCACAGAGAGACGAAGCATACACACTTGAAGACAGCACCATATATTCCTTTCTTCTCTTCTTCTACCTTTTTGTTCTCGACCTTTTCCCGTCGTTGCTCGTCTGTAAGTTTGCGCTCCGCATTCATCTTCTCGTGTTGGTGCTTCCTCATTGCTACTTCACGGCGTACACGAGCTTCAACGCGCGTCGGGTCTTGCACGGCGTCCGATGTCAGCACCTTCATCAGGTTAGCCAAGCGAACTGGACTAACGTCAGTCAAGCTAGCAGGAGAGATGAAATCAACGCACCCTTTGGTGGGTCGGGAGGGATAAGACCCATTCGAATCCGGTCACGCTTATCCTGAAGCTCAGCCTGACGACGCTGTTTCCTCATCTTCTTTTGTTCCTGTTAAGGACCAGTGGTAAGCAAGACTTTTTTGGACAGGAAGAAAACAAACCTTGGTAGTCAGTTTAAGTGGCTTCAAGCCAATCTTACTCTTGTCACCTAGGGCAGGAATTGGAATTGGATGTTGGATGTATATAGTCACAGGAGAGTTCTCGGTACGGATGTTGAGTGCATCGAGTCCCATAGCGAGGTCATCGTAGGTCTTGTTAGGGAGGAGGGCGGCATCCCACCATTCGACTTCTGGAGGGGGCTCACGCTATTACAATAGGAGGGTGAACAAAGAAAGTAAAGGCGAGATGTGTGAGACCCACCTTGATGTTCTTCTCCAGGGTCTCGAACTCAGAATCCAAACCAGCCTTCCGGGCGCTCTCCGCAATACGCTGCTTCAGTGCTTCCAGTTGAATCTCCTGTCTCATTTGGTTACCCAGTTGCACGTATTTGCCCTTGGTGTTGAACTTGAATGAGCGACCCATCCGTTCCTTTGGAGCGCCCTCGAAAACGGTGTCTTTGGCTACAGAAGAACCAGATGCATATGGGTTGGATTTGACCTCGGTCGTGGCGGACACTGGCGTAGGTGCAGGTGGTGGTGTGGGTGCATTACGAATGTTAGCCTAGTTGTCATGAACTGTCAGCAGAAAATGTTCGATGACATCGGTACTACAGCTCACCTTGATTGATAAAACTTGGGCCGTATGGGTTTGTACCCTGTCTTTTTCTTGGACTGTGGCGCCACCGGGGTATTATCCAGTAACAAGGGATGGGTAGTCATTTTAAGTCCTGCACCTGTTGAGCAGGCTCAGGTTGTGGTCAGCCCCCTTTTATTTGGTGGAGGAACATCAGACTAGGAAAACAAGCGATTTAGAAAGGCGTCATCATCTGTAGACAAAGGCGAAGAGGTACCATGTACGGATTGTCCCTGACGGCGAGGATGGACTGGAGCCTCCGCTACTCGTCGCTTTGCTTCGCGACTCTACGAGATATATCATCGTCATTTGCAGGAGTGCTGGTGGCTGGACTGCCAGATGCTGTTGTGGGCGTCTTTGCAGCAGAGGATACTGCTGAGAAGGGAGATGAAATAGCGATTGGAGGTTTGGACGGCAGACCAGGAATAGCTCTTTTCATGGCTGCCTACCTTCCCGCAGCGATCTCTGCGCGCTTCTGGGCAGTGAGGGACGCTCTGTTTGACAACCTGTGTGGATGGTCAGCCGGATCCACAGCAAGAAAGATAGGGACGCACCGCAATTGTTCCTGATCCATTTGATGTTGTCTACAGAAAAGAATGGTAAGGTTATAGAACACATGTAAGAAATGGATGTTGGCAACCAAGATTCACTCTTTGCAGGGGAGAGAAGAGAAAGGAACTCACGAATTCTCGCTGCAACCTGACGATAGTGTGCTGTTGAACAGACAATTCTGCACTCCGCACCTTTTTAGTATTTCTTTGCGATTTGACAGACTCTCCATGTCCTTCGAGTGCCCGCTTCTTGTCGCTCATGGTGGCCCGGAGAAAGATGAAGACGGGCGGTAAATCCCACCCTCTGGGTAGTTGGCCTTCACGTGTCTGTCCATTCTCCCTCCACTATGTTCTCGCTTTCAGTGCCTTCCAGGGTTCTTTTCTCCCTAAATCTCACTGGAGGTGTTCGATTCTGCTCTCAACTGGCCCCGCGTCGTGGAGTTCAAAATGTCCAACAACGACACAAGGGGCGTATTCGATTCCAACGAGGCGGATCCACACGCAGGAACAACTTACTTGCATTCGGAGACTGGGGAATCAGAATCAAGGGAATGGGGTCTGATCTCACCGCAAAACAACTCTATGACTGCAGAGGAGGTGATCCAAGAGAAAATAAAAGGTTGTCAAAGGTGCCAAGGTTTACTTGAGGAGTGTTCCTAGACATACCAGTTTGCACCCAAGGTCTGTTGGGACTTTGGCCAACTAGTGTAAGCCAGATGTGAACATTGTATAGGGGGAACAAGAAACGCGTATGGAGGAAGTGGGCAAGGGAACATTCGAGTTTTGGGCCACACGGTAACTGCATCGTTTTTGCATCTTGCAATCTCCGAATTTCATGCCTTCAGAGTAAATTAACCGGATGAGTCATCTTCGAGATTGGTGGAACCCCATCCGAGAAAAGAACTTGTTCGGAGAAGGGGTGAGGACTATCCCATCTCTGTTGCTTCCCGGCATCTGAACTTTTCTTGTGGTCTGCTACTTTCTGGTCTTTCAAGTTAAGTAACTGGATAGCAGTTACTACAATGTTTGAATTTGTGATAAGGTAAGTCTTTGCCTCGGATGGAGTAATATAAGTTGGGTGCAACCCTCCACTCTTACCTGCATCAATGTCGTCGGCTCCTTCGGACAGATCTCGGACCGTAACACTGGTAGCGAACCAGCGAGGCCTAAGAATACTCGGTCTTCATCCCCAACTTCAGTTTAATTATTAAAATACACCACGCTGATTACATCCGACCCTTGTGAGACGAACTTTGCCAACAGCAAAGTATAAAGGTATCTTTACGACAATAATATTTCACGCCTGTTCTACTGGAAGGGGAAAGCCAGACCTGTTCTTTTGCAGCTCTTATGTAAGAACTCTTGTCGCTCATAGCCATCTGTGCTAAACTTATTTCAAAGTGCTACACGTACATTTGAACGGAAGTGTCTCCAACAAGCCTCATCCATCCATACACAGGAACTTTAGGACGCTGAGGAAGATCAAACTCACGATTGAAGATGCATGGATGGGGCATATAACACTCCTAGCAGCCTCGCATGGTGAAGGTGATGCATCGCATTGGAGAGACGAGATCTGAGGAGCCTGCAATCAACCTCGAGCATATATGCATGTGGATCGAAACCTTGAGGGGAAGAAGTCTTCCTCCTGGTCGATGTGGATAGATGATTTGAATAGGCATAGGAAGCCATGACAGACTCTTCCAAGGACAGTGCTTTCATTTAGGTATTCCTAAGGGTCTAGAAGTGCATTGGGCCAACGAGGCCTATAGATTTCTTGTATGGATCGACTTCGCGTCAAGGTATTGCATCATGGCGTGATCGACACATACACAGAAGGCAGCCCTACGATACTATTCATACAGCGTCGTTTTTCACCAAGGGCAACAAAAAGATAATCCTGTAGATCCGATGTAAGTAATCATTAATCGATTGGGCATCCTAGCAATGGCAAGTAGAATGAGAAAGTAGAACTGGTGGAAAACGCCGGATGTGGTTTGTCTAATCGCTGTGTAAACCCGCGAAACTCGATACAAGTGATATCTTCGTACTTACCGGATCGTGATCTTTGATCTCTCTGGCTAGTGTTTTGGCTGTAACTGGAAGAGTCCCGCGAGGACGCGTGGTGCCAGAGTTAGAGTCCTTAGCCAAAGCTTAGCTTAAGTCCAGCATAGATCGAGACGATCGGATCCGGCAGTACAGCGCTGCAGAATAGTGGGCACAATACCCTAGCCCTATAGCCAAAAAGTAGTACAACCGAGTGTTCCGGGAGGCGTGCACAGGTTGCCAGCTGTGCAACTAAGTCAGTCACCGGGGATCTGCTGTCGTATTGTACCGGACAGGCTGCGTAGTTATAAGAGTAGAGAAACCTGCAGACCAGTGACATATCTTTCTGCGAGAGCTACTGATGGTGATGCGAATGGGAACCCGCAACGGCCAGTCAGCGCAGTGGCGCCTGACGCCCAGATCAAATCATCCTCCACGATCGCCTACTGTGTCTCCTTCGCCACCACCCGACGATCATCGTCCCCGATGCAATCACTCGGCGACTACAAAAAGAAATACCCAGAAGTCACCCCGCAGATGAGATGTTCGATCTCGTCAATCCTTCAAAGTGTGTTTCAATGGGTTATTATGGACCGTCATTGAATTCCTCCGTAGCGCAATCCATACAGACACTCGCAGGTCGGCTGAATTCAGAATTCTGTGCTTCAAGCATTGCAGGAAACAGTGGCGAATCCTGTACGATGTCAAGCACGAGAGACGCCTGCAAGCACGTCTCTGTAGATGCCCAGTGGCTTAAGTTGAGACTGGAAGACTGGGTAGAGTTGCGTCCCAAAATGATCAATGTCATTTCATATAAGCCTATCTCAACATCCCCCCCCCAGCTCAACGTAAAGCTACGGACCCAGACCAAAGCTTCAGTGTATTACCTACTAGGGAGCTAGGGGAGAAGTGACGGTCAAGGGGTCAAATGCCAGCGTTAGTCATACGATCAACGAAGAAGATGGAACGGTCAGGAATTCACGAATCACATCAATGGGAGTAGAGTCAATCTGCCTTAGGGGCGATGTCGGACACTCACGAGCTTCAGATCATTGAAAACGATCACCCGATGTAGGATCACGGTTCCCCATTCCGACGGACACAATGCAGATTTTCGACGAATGCGCCGAGATGGTCTGATCCTCTGTTAACAAACTCATCAACGACTCCGTGCTGTGACACTATCGACACCCGTGTTTTGAACAAATCTACAGCTCATGCCAAGCCGCTCAACGCTTTCCAGAGTTACACAGAAAATAACAACATCGTCCATCACTTCCGCCAAAGCAATCGATGGTTGTTCTGTCGTCAATATCGGCCCTTCAGATATATGCAGAAGGGAGGGAACACTTGATTCTTGGTCTTATCTGGCAGATCGTATCCGCAGGGGTCTCCTCGCACAGGTTGACATAAAAACTTCATCCAGAACTGTATCGTTTATGCGAAGAGGGCAGAAACTATCGATGATCTCCTTCGCCCTCACCCCAGACCAAATTCTGCTACGCTGGTTTAGCTACCACCTGACAAGCTGCGGGATCCCAGGAAAGCGAAAGAGGTGACGAGAGCTCTTCTGAAGACCCTCAAGGAAACTGTTTTATCTCCAACTTCTTGCACGAATCCAGAGTGAACAACTTCCAGCCGCGACGTCTGCGATGGCGAAAAGCTACACTATCCTTTCTTAACCAACCCAAGCCCGAAGAGTGTTCTCTTGCACTCCCCTCCAGACCAGAGATGCTCAGAGAAACGTGCAGAGCAAAGTGACTTCAAGAACGCGGCAGCCATCAACTGCCAGGGAAATATCTGTCACAGTTTCCCTCACTCGTTTCTGGGAACCCCGCTCTAAACTTCTGGCTTTCAGTTTGCCAAAATCTCTTCAATACCTGGCCTGGCCTGGCTCCCTTGATGAGCCAGGAAGCCAAGGATTATGGTGTGGTCGAGGACTTTGACGCATGAAGGCGAACGCCGAGGCACGGGTGTTCACTTTGTGGCTCAACTCTCTCGGTGTCGAGCCAGGAGTGTGCGCAATCTGTTCCACGAACTTGAAGGATGGTCTGACTTCATCTATCCAGGCGTTCTGAGCAAAGATCCTCCCCAGGCTCTGTGGTGTGGCGGCGCGTGTCAGAAGCCCAGGAGGTGCGCAGCCCCCCACCCCCCTCAATGTTGGAAGGACGAAGAACAGGAAGACATCGGTGTTAAGCCGGAACCAAAGCACACTCTCCCGGATTTCAAGCAAGTGGAGAATTTGCACGAACTATGCCGTCGAACTGGGAAAACAGAATGGAATGCACCTCGTTGGGATCCAAGGTTCAGACATCATGTGGATGGGCAGAGAGGCACGCTTCGGAGTTTCTGCGCGTCTTGTTTGGCTTAATTGATGAGGTGTGAGTGGATCTCGCCTCCATGTCCTTGGTACGTGAGTGAAACTTAATTTTCGTCGTCTCCAGGATAGATACATCACCAAGACACTCGTATCACTTTCTGGATCGGGCCGACCTATGAGCCGACACGGAGATGCTCAAGTGGGCTAATAACATGGCCCAAAAGGAGGCAGTCCGGCGTCCGATCCATTCGCTCATTCAAAGGACCCCTCGCTCACCACCGGCCTATTCTTTCTCAATGTTCTCGAGGGATTGAGGCCGGGAATCGTTGATCCGGCGTTAGTCGTCCCAATGTTAGCGACTCTGGCCCATACGAAGACCGGAGAACTAAAATACGGTGCGTATTCTTTTGTTCTGCCATTCCATTCTCTGAGCCGTGATTCCGGGGGGTAATAGCCAAATTGGCCCATTTCCATCGCAAGAAAAACGAACGCGTTAATTTTCCTCGTTCCTGAAGATATTGTGGATGCTCAGACCCTCCGTTTGGTAAGCTGAATCTGTGCGGTGTGTGGATGGTTCTTACTGACCCCGACTGATCAGATCTTGACCTTTATTGGGAAGCTTGATGAGCATTGCGCCCAGTGACGTATGCAAACTACTGTTTGTGTATGCCACGTTCAGGGCCCAGGATCCGAGGTCCTGGAACATGGCCAATAGTGGATAAAAATTCTATGTTTTAGTGCAAGAACGCTTTTTCTTTCGACCCTGTATAGTTTAGGAAAGTAAATGCATGAACCCGGGGTGGGATAACTCGCTTTCGGATGATCTCGTATACAATGTCGCAAACCTAGTGCAAGACATCAAACGCGTTGATCTCGGCGAGAGCTCCAAAGATTCGACCATGTCTTTTCACTGATCTGAAATCCAGGAGGAAAACAAAATCTGGGAGAATCGTACGTATCATCTGGCCCACAAAGCATGCCGCCCTTCCCAGTGACCACTTCCTACCACTTTTCACCTCAACTACCACCGACAGCCGCAAAGCACCGTTGACATATCCCAACCCGCATCTGCATCTGTACCCCAGTAGTGTTTCTGTGAATGAAAATGTACCTGTCTCCCCAGACAACATGACGCCAGATAGGAGCCTACGGGTCTTATGGTGCCTTCCTCCAGGGAAATCACAACTTGGTAGATGCCTACCGCGCCAACTTATCGGATCGGAACAGTGGTACCTTTCATATGAAGATACAACAATGATAGCCGATGTTACTTACGAAAATGGCATGTACAGGGGGGGAATCTGCAGCTTCTCTCGTCGAAATCAGGGGGAATGCGGCAGATCTGGGGCGTAGTTTGTGGAGTAAAGCGTCCACTGTCATACAGCCCGGTGGGTTTTAACGCTTCTCGTATTCTGCTTGCGATGACTGACACATCTATCAAGGTTCCACTATCCCTATCTGTACGACCCACACATGTTCTCCCTCTCTGCTATTATACCTTGATTCGCATTGTTCCGGATGTGTTGGATCACCAGGCTCTGGTCTAAAGCGGTGAAAATACCAGGTGCTCGCAAGGTATGGTACACCTGTAACCCTGCTTGTGATACTCAATTTATCTCTTTCTATCCACACTGGCTTAAGGTCCAGGACAAGTTTGGAAACCAACTTAACGCTTCGTCTTTATCATATGAAAAGACTTTGCCAAAACAACGATTGGCTGATTTACACAAACTGGAGTGTTTTTCACTCCCAGAATTGGGCTACCCGGCGCCTTCTGACGCGGTATCCGTTCCCAGCGACGCCGTCCAGTGTGTTTGGGCAGGATCTTATGGCAGATTAAGCGGAAGGAGTGTTAACAGGCTATTTGGGTATGCAATTGTTCGTGGATGGGACCTTCTTGGATCATCATGGCTAATGCACGTGTCAGGTCAAGGAGATCCAGGCCATGCAATCCAGTATGTTCGATTGTCATTTTCCAGCAGGTCGTGGTAGTAACGCATGGCCGTAGATAGAAAAATTATCCAGCCATCGGCGATCGACGCACATACCCCACCTTGCGCAGGCCACATGTTGTGCGTTACACCTTGGACTATCTTCGCCCACTGAACTTGAGGGGATATGGCAATCGTAATCACCCGCAAGACCTCGTGGACTTAATTTCACGGGCAAGTTTGAAACTATATAGGTCCCCTGTTGTATCCATGACGGCGTTCTGGTTCAGTCATCAACACGGTTGCTCTGACTTCACCGTCATTAACTCCCATCCGGTGTCTCTGTTTGCACCACTGGTCGCTCTCATCAATCACTCTTGCACCCCAAACGTGGTCGTCGTGTTTCCTCACGACCGAAAGGACTCAGAAAAGGGAATGAAAAGTAATAGCGCTAAAAGATATTATGCCAGGCGAAGGGGTATGGGGATGCCTGTTATCACTGACGGCTTCTCACTCGAAATCAGATTACGATGTCTTACATAGACACTACGCTTCCACGGGGCTTGCGGCTTGAAGAAAGCTGCCTTACAAGAGAACCATGGCTTCCAATGCCAATGTAAAGCCTGTGTACGGAATTTACTACGGTGGACACACGTGGAAGCAGTCTGGTGCCCTGAAGTCCTGCCGGTGGCACGTGTTCAAATTGCTGCGAAGCCGAAGGTGAATTATCTGCCAGATGGGGGCCAATGACCGGAAGATAGCTATATTAATGATATTCCAGAGAGGCGAATAACTCGCTGCACCATCTGTGGAGGCGGCGTTAACTGATCCTGACGCAGTGATAGATGCAACTCGTGTAGGACAAGAAGCATTGGACAAAGCAATGAACCTGCAGTCAAGAGGTACGTGTACAGCGCGGTGCATAATATCAGCTAATCTAAAGATGGCATACAGACCATCACAAAGCAAAGTAACTAACCACCAATATTGTTCCCGTCGTCGTATCCGCAGGAATGACGCTATCCACGCATCCTCTTTTGGCGCTGCTGAAACTTCATCAAATGTTGCTGCCTATCGTCATTCTCGTCATCAACTGCACACAAGAACACACTAAGATGAAAACCATCCAGCAGGACTGCTGCGAAGTATTCAGCAGGGTTAAATGCAATCGCACTTGACGAGGGACATCCGGTCCGCGCGGTGGCCACTGGCCAATGAACTTGGGAAAACTGTTGGCCGTGGATGAACTATCTCCGACAACGACGCGCCATCGAAGAATGGTCCGTCATTCCCACCATCTGGACCGGCAAGGTTAAAGGTTTATTGGCCTATGAGACACTTCTGCGTGCCAGGAAGGAATTGCTGATCGGGTTTGGCCGAGATACTGAGGGTGGCGAGGTTGGTCAGAGTGTACGGGGAGACAATAGTACAGCTGGAAAAGGAACTTGGGGTGTGGACTTCAGGAATTCGAAACGCTCTAGAAGATGTGTCCCCACCCTCGGCAGGGCTGGTTGAGCAATAGGGCGCCTTGATATTCGTATTCCCAAGCAAGCTGCCTTGCTTCTGTCGGAGAACAGACCGTCGTACTATAGTTTACTATGACATCGTTCCTTTCGGACATCGGACACCGTAGCCGCACAACACGTTGCATTCTTTTTTTCCAGTTTCGTACATACTCGACTGGGGACTCGCAGTCTTCGTTCTATAGATCGCGTTGTCCCTCTCATCCTCATCGATAATGCCTCTATCATAAGCTACTACGATGACGGACTCGACGTGGATGTGGGTATTCGGTCGTAGCTACTGGGAACACTGATCAGTGATCCCGTAGCTGACACCCTACGTCGATTTTCCTGGCCCGCGCGTTTCATTTACCGCCATAATTCGGTAGCATTGGTGGATCTTAGAGTCCCTGTAGCCCTTATCTTCTCTACGGTCATAGATCTTCCGTAAATCCGCCTGAGGAACTAAAGCGGTATTTTACTACACAACCTACGTTAGTTCAATTAATCGAGGACAACACCATTTTCCAGAGCAGTTTCACGCATCGCGCGAAGTCATGACATCGACATATGCCAACTTTTGAAGAATTTTGCGATGGTAGCAAGTACCCAGCTCAAGGCCAGTGACCTCATTTGGGGATATATTTTGAACGTATTAGAATGAAGACTGATACACAGTTAGCACATCCCTTACTGCTGCTAACAGCTGGACGGCTCGCCATGATGCTTACGAAGCCGGGAATAACACGCGTTGCTGCTCGCTACTCGTCGCTCTAGGAACAATGACGATGCCGCTATGCTGCTGAAATAATGATGCACTGCGGGGATGTTTACACATGATGCTTCCCTCCAAAATCAGACGAAGGATAACCGCTTAGAAATGGCTCATTGCTCTGACCGCTTGGCTGACCTTGATGTCGGAGAGAGTACTCACCCTAACAAAAGTAGCTGCAAGAGGAGTGAACTGTAGCATAATCCTTTGCATTCTCAAGGCACTGAATACATATACGTTAGTTAGGGGCTAGTATGCACCTAGAAAGCCTCCAGGGCAGCGTCTCCGAGATCCGGGAGTCATAGTGGTGTTGTTGTAACAACAGAAGTTCGAAGAAAGATGATCCGAACGGACGGCTAAGTTGCAGGATCGTCTACCTCACCTGGAAGATAGATACCATCCGCGCTCCGATCTTCGGTGGATAAGTGAATGCTTCAAGTTTTGGATCGCTTGGAAAGCAAGGCCTCGACGAACTCAAGGGCGCGTAACATGACATTTGAGGGCCAGTTAGAGTGAAGCGAGTTAACAGGCGCTTGGAAAACGCGGCGAGATCGCCAGGTGATGGACATGCCACCCAGCAGATCGCGGGAAAAAATAATTGAGAGAGCTCTTGAAAAAGCATATGCTCTGCGGTAGTTTGAGGCTTGGCTGAGTCCGGAAGGTTGAGATAAACCCTGGCGGGCGGAGGGTCAGTCAATCTGCGGTAGCAAAACTGATGGGAAAGTATGATAGCATAAGTAGGTGATTGACGAAGTCACTCAAATCGATGTTCAGGGCTTCTCCTGCAGGTACAGCATAATGACGTCAGAGATTCGATTATTGAGAGACCATAATAGCTACGGACCTTGGCCGGAAAGGAGCTCGAATGCGGTCACAATACAGAGTAAGCGATGTTGGATATCTGATGGAACCAAATCTTGAACCCTGGTCATTAGAGGGATCCAGAATCTCGTCTTCGCCAATGAATTTCTCGAGTAATGAGGCCCTCTTAGGATACCTGCATCAAATCTTTGAAGAAGTCGACATTGACGAGATGCGCAAATTTTGAGATACCCCTTAGGGCCGCGGGTAGCAAGGAGGGCGTCCGATGGGAATTTTGAGGATCCGAAAATACAATACAAACAAAAAGTTTCGAAATGTTTCTGTATGCTATTCCACAAGGGTTAATACTCAATTAAGTTCATTGCTTCCGTTGACGTACTGTTTTTGCGCGCTCTTTGCCTTATCTACTTCTGCCTCAGAAAAGCTTCACGTACTTCCCTTTCAATTTCTCTTTTCTTTCTTTCCTTGAGCGTCTTCTTCTTCGCATTCCTGCTTAGGTGGGGTTGATCAGTGGGTTTCCCTTTCGGCACGGCGAGTCGCAGCCCGGCGCTTGGGAGTATGTCTTAGTTTTTCAACCTTCTCCTTGTCAGACTTCAGTATCCGATGCTCGCACGTGTAATTCGCTCTTGAGTCGCAAGTGCAGGAGGCATGTGAGGACTTCCGGGTGGACATTGAAATGACGTTCCTTGATCATTCGATGCAACTAACTGGACAACTTCCATTGATGGAACTCCAGTCAGAAGTCATTACGGAAGATTCTGATTCAGGGTGTTGAGGCAAAGATCAAAAACCCTAGCGAAGATGCGAAATTAATATCAACGTTCTAGATCGCTTTGCATAAAGAAGACCACCTCATCTAAAGGTCTTCTTGCTCCAACCGGAGCCACAATGCAGGTCATGAGGTTTACTTTCCGGAAGTTGGAAGTGTGTAACATCTGTGGCGAGAGTACACATGCACGTCAGTGCAATATCGAACAAATCCTGTCCTTGGCTTAGTCGAAAGTAGGACCATATCTTAGGGGTAGAGGTTGATACCTACCTTTCCAGCGCGTCTTCAAGAAACGGAGGTAGGGACTGATATACGAGAACAAGACCTTGTTCCTATCGTGCGTAGCCACGTCCGCAATCATCTGGCTGACTTTTTCCGTCTTCTCCTTCTCCGTCAGCTGACGTATGCGGGTATCCAGGTATAATATCCTGAATACAGCCAACTGGGAGAGAAATGCCAATTTCCGAACGACAACGTCATTTTCCCACAGGTTCAGGATGTGACGGAGATGTAATCGCTTCCAATGAAAAAGTTTGCAAGCGATTTGAAGAAGCCCTAGCTGAAAAGAGAAATGGAGTCAAGTAGATTGGGAAGAATAATCAAGCAAACACACGCTGCATTTTCTGGGTCTGCAGATAATCTTCCTGACAAATGCCTGCAATTTGCTCTTTAGCGCCCTGTATTCTGGCCATTCGTGATTTATTGCCTATCACATCCACTACAGCAGGTCGCCCAAAGCGGGCACCAGTAGATAGCCGTCTTCAACCAGCTTTGCTTCTTCCGAGAGAGCTTCAAGAGATTGGGTGTCATCGCTGTCCTCATCTTTCGTCATCGGATTGCACAACAGCTGTGGTTACTTTTCCCGTAGCTTGTATGCGTCCATTTGAGAGTTTGATGGGCAACCCCGGTATGAAACGGCGAGAATCAGATTCAACAGATGTGTCACGCTTTCTTGGGATCCGTTCATAAGGGATCTCAGCATCTGAATCTGAGCCAAATCCCTCAAAGCTTGAGTACTCTTCGTCAGACACTTCTTCTTTCGAATCGGTCAGGTCTGGAGATTGAGCAGGTTCATCGATGCCCAGAACTCCGCATGAATCATCACCTTTCTGCTTCGTCATGCGAGTCGGACTGATGGTAAATCATCTATTCCCTTAAGGTTTTACGGATGGGTTTTATGTAGCTGGTGCAATCGCTCCGTCTCTTTCTTTGCTCCTGGAAAAAGGGATCAGGCCTCGCCAGACAAAAAGAGGTGTTTTGGCCTCACATTGCAAGAGCATTTGGATCCAAAGTGCGTAAAAGTCGACAGCACTCACCGAATTCCTCGATATCTCCCTCGGAGAGGTCACTAGGTCATCGGTATCGGGCAACATTGGGTATAGTGGTAATTGTTTTTCTTTCTTTGAAAGCTCTCTCCTTTCCTTTGGCTTTATCCTGAGGTTTCTGGTCTTTCGCTGCCAGCTTTTGGGTGATTGCTTTGTTGTACCCTTTGCCTTTTCACGACGGGTAAGCTATACAATATGTCGAGGACTAATCCTGCCTTTCGGTGTCAAGTCAAACTACGTTACCACTGGAGCCGGTGCAGCTCTCTTTTCTTTGGTTTCCACAAGGCCCATACTTTCCAGGCAGTTGATGAAATAAACGCGAAGTTTTATGTCTCCTGAGTAGGCTTCGCACCATCTACAACAGGAAGGAGTTTCTCAGCTGGCAGTAGCTGCTGGGCAGCTTTGATCTGCTGGTACGTTGACCAGAGACCGAGTTGTACCTGTAAACTAATCCCGCAAATGTCCCAGACCATCCTGCATGGAACACAGACCAATTTGTTCTCGAAGTCTGACCAGATTAGCTCTCACGCCCTCACAATCTGGACACCTAGCTCTCCTTTCTTCGGAAGCGTTCCTCGCAAACAGATAGCGCTAACATGCTCTTCTCATATCTTGCTCATCGACAGGCATGGTGAGAGCCATTCGCAACAGTGTATTACCATATTGAATTGAATGGATGCGCTCAACAGCCTCGATAAACAAATAACATGAACGAGCTGAACGAATAGCGTCGCCTTTACCGCAGAGATATATCATGAGCCGTTATCACCGGAAAGACAAGCAAATCTTGTCTCAACTCCATCTCTATCTATTGTCTATTCTGTGCAGACATCGTTCCCTTTTCCTTCGGAGGTCATCACAGCATATGTCAAAAAGCGCTACAAGCATCTGCACAGACCAACTGCCTCACGGAGGTGATGATAACCGAGGCGGAGAAATGGGCACGCACGACAACACGGTCCGCCCCCTCGCTGGTGTACCTGTCTCACTCAAAGACATGATTGGTGTTAAGGGTTCCGATTCCTCGATGGGATTCTCTGCGTTCACCAGAAGACCCATGCCTTGCGATAGCGCACTTGTGAGACTTTTGCGTGACGCTGGCGCGATTCCCTATGTTAAGACAGATATGCCCATAACGATGCTGTCTTTTGAGGCATCCAATGACGTCTTTGGCACCACGGAAAATCCTCACAAGAAAGGCTACAGCCCTGGTGGATCATCGGGTGGTGAAAGTGCGCTTCTCGCACTGGGGGGCTCTAGAATAGGTGTTGGCACTGACGTGGCAGGAAGCGTCAGAGTTCCCTCACACTGGTCGGGCGTCTTCGCCATTAAATCGAGCACGCATAGATTTCCTAAGACAGGAAGTGCCGCGACCATCCCAGGTCAGGAGGGAGTCCCCTCTACCCACAGTCCCATGGCGAGGTCACTCGAGGATCTTGAAACCTTTTGGCGTGCCGTATTCCAAATGAAGCCGTGGGAGTACGACCATTCAGTAAGTGGTGGCAGCATACCTGTTGATGAGGTTAATTCAGCCTGAGAAGGTGTTACATCTCCCATGGCGGGAAGTCCGCTTACCACTCGAACGGCCAATTAGGTGGGGTGTGCTATGGGATGATGGTGCGTTGCTCTAGCTGCGCCATCGTGACAAGTGGGCGTAATCGTCTCAATGGCTGCTAGGTGTTGTCGCCCCCTCTCCTGCGTGCTTGAGGGCACTAAAGATGGTGACTGATGTGCTGGAGAAGCTTACGGCCATGAAATTGTCACCTGTAAGATTCCGTGGCAGTGGTTGGAACCGCGCAGTATCACTAACCCGAAGTCCAGGGACTCACCGAACTCCATATGAAGGTCTGCAGATTGCTTCCCAGTTGTTGGCAGCTGATGGCTGTAAAACGATCTCGAAGACATTCCGTCACTTCGAAAGTAATGACGCAGGAATGATCCCCGCTATGCGAGCTCTGAGGCTCCCACGCTTTGTTATGAAGATTTACGCATGGTACCTACGATACATTTGTCGGGACTTGATCTATGCGGGTCTCGTGGAAAACTTTCGCGAGAAATCCTGGCAGAATATTATGCGCTGATAACGCGTCGCGAGGGACTATCGCGCCCGGTGGTTCAAAGTGTGGCGGGAACACAGAGTGGAAGGCTCCTCGGGTGACAATGGCATCGATTTTATTCTCACTGTCCCAAACCCTCTACCCGCAGTTCCGCACTGGGGGTATGCGACATGGATGGAAAGCATGTAATTACACGTTCTTATTCAACTTAGTAAGTTCGCCCAAACTTTTCGTTACTTGATGGAGCTCTGAACTAGCCGATGTCAGCTTGATTATAGTGCGGGTGTCATGCCGATCACTCGGGTCACCAAGGACAGCGATATGCTGCCTTCGTCATTCCAGCCTCGAAACAGAATCGAGAGGAACAATTATCGGATGTACGATGCATCGGCAATGGAGGGCCTGCCAGTTGGTGTTCAGGTGGTTGGTAAACGCCTTGACGAGGAACGAGTGCTGGAGGCGATGAAACTTATCCAAAGTTTGATGAAGGACGCCGGATCGCCATATGAAGGACTGCCTTTGTAACCCTCCCAGGTCGCCCGCTGTCATGTGCCAACATCACTAGTAGTTGGGGTTTCCTGAGAAATATCTAATTTGTTTTTGTTTTAGCAGTTCCTTGGGAGATTAAGAATCTGAGTACTCAGTGGAGTTGTTTGGCTGGCAGTGGCGATATGAACGTCCCCTGTTACGAATCGGCGCCGCGTTGGTGATATTTAGGAGCACATACGGTAAGACATTGGGTGAGTGAATGACATGTGGCACTCCTGTGACCAGAAAGGGTTATATACGGCATAATGAAAATCGAGATCCCATACCAAACAGCTGGCGACCTCCCGGCCCGTGAAGTAAATTGGGTTTCCTTTGACTTAGACGGCCATCACATAACAAGGATACCGCACCGGTGCATACCTGCAGCTTGTTATCATATCTGCCAAGCGTGGCTAAGCAAAGTGCGCAAAACGGTCCCCCTTTGTCGTAAGCCCAATCAGACTCTGGACTTCCTCAGTATTGAAAGCATCAGCAAGTACACAGCGCAAACATTCCCGACACCTTTGTTGATCCAGTAACTCCGTCTTTGTCACACTGCTCATCTAATGGCATCATCAAGTGCGGAAAGAAGGCTTGTGAGTATGTCTGCTGATTAATCAATTCTGATAGAAACGGAAGCGGCTAGGGGACAGATAGATGCTACACAATAGGTAGATGGATGATTTTTCTCTCTATTGATCCATTTATATGCAGTAAATGAGAGCTGGAGTTTGGCATATCTCAGTTGCTGAAAATCCATCAACTTGAAAATGAAGACAAACACGTGCACATTGACTGCAGGGAAAGTATCACAGAACGGAGCAAATAACCGCCATGATAGGCTGAGTGAACCGGGTGTAGTATGAACAGCAAGTACTTCGTTATGGTAGTCCAAGATTAATGCAGCGTGTCCAACTCCCCACAACCATCCCAGTCTCTCAGTCACGCCTCGTCTAAATCGTGGATTTGAGCTTCATCAGTGATATCGCTTTCCGGGGACTGGCTCTGAAGGTGGTGGTTCGCTAAGATCGAGTGAGAACTCCCGAGTTTCAGGGGCTATAGGTGGCGAATGGGAATCATCTGCTTCCTCAACTTCGACAACAATCGGCTCCAAAACAGGTTCACTTGAAGGCTGTGACTCCTCGGGTACATCAGGCAATTGTATCTGAGGAAGGTCCAGCCCTTCATCCCTTTCCGGAGAATCGGCTGAATCGACTAAGTCGAGTGTTTCTAATGGATCCGCCTCTGGAGGAAGTTGATTCTCCTGATCGTCCTGATCAGCCTGCGTATCCGAGGGGGACTCCGTCTGCTGGAATTCCTCATGCGTTGCTATCACAACGGTAGCGGTTGCGGGTAAGGTGACTTCTTCCTTGACGTCAGGAATAGGAAGTGCAGGGTCCAAAGGTGGGGTAACAGTAGTTGGTGGTTGATCAGAGGAATTCGGCAACTCTCCAAGGGATATAAGAGGAACTTCTTCAACTGGTGACTCTGGAATCGTTGGTACAGGCTCTTCCACCATGTGAGGGTCGTCGATTTCCCCAGGTGCTGACTCCGAGGGCTCACTGGTCCACAGGCGCTGCACTGATGGTTCTGATGATTCTGGCTGAACAATAGAAGCACCCTCAGGACTGCTTTCAGCCTCGTTACCAGGTTCGCCCTTTGCCAACCCTTCGGCGACGATGAGAGCTTCATTGAATACCATTGTGTCTGTACGACTCCTTCCGATCTTCCGTGGACTTTCAGAGCCCGCGGAACTTGCACCCTCGATATAAGAGGGATTTTGGGCACGCCTATCCAGTGAACCAGTGGAGCACGGTTGCTCCACCGGATCACCCATCGCTGGGTATATCCTTTTTCGGGATGAATTCCTGCAGCAAGTAATCGAGGTGGCTCGATATCCCTTCCTGGCTTCTGCCGTCTGGTTGGATGGCTCTTTCTGGTATAACCAAAAATTCTGGCGGAACCAAGTCGTAGAGGCTAGTCAGTTTCAAGAAGCGGGCATAAAGCGAGGATTCGGCTTCCGCTTGCTGAAAGGCTTCTCGGTGATGGAAGTACGCATGCGCAAAGATCCGGCCAAGCCGCCGAGCAAGTAAAGAAAAATGACAGTACGAGGTTTGTGGGATAGATAGCCTGATGGGGAAACGCAGCTTGAGTTTAATCTCGGAAAAAAGGTGGCCAGGACGCTTACGTGGGATGGAAAGGCTCTTGGAGAATTTAATAGCAAGCGGTAGCATTGTCCAAAGTATGAAGGATATAATCAATGGCACAACATTGCTAAAAGAGGTATTCATCAGCACACAAGCTGCCAAGATGGGTGGATGATAAACCTCCAGGGCACCACCGTTCCCGTGAGCAACGCATAAATAAAGCCATTCACCAGCCTTCGTTTGCGGACAGGAACTCCAGAGTGCATTCTTGCTGTAGCGAGGTAATGAGGGGTGAGAAAGATCCTGTAAGCCGCCTGAAGAGTGAGTCCAACAAACAGCCCGCGTCCGGGAGGGCTGGACGCACCGCAACTGCTCGTAGATCCAACATCCACGGTCGTCGGACGTTTCGCCCTTACGATCGCTATCTTCGGTTCTTTTCACATCGTTTTCAGAAATATCTGAAGTATTTTTCATCGGCGTCCTTGTGACTGGCCTTTCCGGGCAAAGAGACTATCGTGTCAACATCGTGGACATCAAGACGAATAAGAAGCGAGATATATTCTTGGAGCTGGAAGGCGCTGTCCAAAGAAGAGAGTGGGGGGACTGATTTTACAGGGTAGAAAGTTGAGACGCGTGAACCTCGGTAGGGACGGTGAGCCATCGTCAATGAGCTCGGTGTTGCGTGTTGCAATGAGCTACTCGGCGGAGAGGGAAAAGAGCACGTGAACACGACACCGCCACACCCGATAGATGCTTCCGAAATAGGTTGATAAGCGACGATTTGGTTACATCATCATGCCCATCGGAGAAAACGCTGGCACTAATGTTATTGGGTGCCTTTCCAGGTAACAGTTATATAGAACTCTAGGTTACCCTATCGTCCATACTTGTCACTATCACCCGTTTTCCAATCATGGCCGACCGCATCCACGACGAAAACGCTCCATGGACGTCGAGAAGGATGCTGCATCAAGGACCGATTCGGCTCCTCTCCATCCTTGGCGAAGAGACCTCCGGGTTCTTCTCACACCCGCGGTTCAAAGCCCTCCTTGCCTGGGGAGTCGAGGAGCGAGGTTTGTCTCTCTTTACCCAGCACATTGGCGTCGATCTCACTCCAAGCCAGGCATTGTCCCCGCAACGGATGAGGAACGAACTGATACCCAGTTCTACAAGATTTTCTTCGTCTGGTTCTCCGCATGAACTTCCAACATCCTTTCGTACGTCTACCCGACCAAGCACATCGGCGTGGCTGTAACTCCCCCAGCTTTTCGACAGGAGCACTTGGTCCTATCGTGTTCAAATTGAGTCTTCGTGACTCCTGCCTCGTGATCTTATTCTTCAATATCGTCGCATGTGCCCTTCCTGCTTATTTGTATGTCAACCCTTCCTTCTACCTTTGTCCTTCGTGATCTCACACATATTCCAGTAACACATGGGGTCCCTGGACTGGGGAATGCGACAAATGGTCATATCTCGTTATAGTTTCGGGTAGGTCTCAAATATTCAGGCTATTCGTGACTGAACTATCCCTAGCTACTACGGTCTCATGATACCAGCTATTCTCAATTTAATTGGATTATGTGGTTTTAACATTCTCAACTGTATTCTCGGGGGCCAAGCCCTGGCTAGTGTCTCAAACAACTCCATGAGCTGGACGTAAGTGTACTTTGTTTCTACCGGTGCACTTAACTATATGATACATGAAGGGTGGGAATAATCATCATCGGCATCATTGCGCTAGTGGTACGTACACTTACCGTTCTCGCCACTAATTCGGCTAACCATAATAATGTAGGTCTCTTTCATGGGTTACAAAGTATTGAATTGGTACGAACGACTTTCATGGCCCCCCGTCGTCCTTGCTTTTATCATTGCCGTTGGCGTCGGTGGAAAGCATGTTGTATAATGCACCGGCACCTGAACCCCCCTCCGCCGTAACAGTCCTCAGCTTTGCTTCTGTTATCGCTGGTTTTGTGATTACGTACTCTGCGATGGCATCTGACTTCACCATGTACTATCATCCAACTGTCTCAAGGTGAAGTTCTATACTTGAACGACACATTTAGACTTACTCCTTTTGTTGTCACAGTCACAGGATCTTCTGGTACTCATATCTCGCCTATGTCGGTTCTCTATCGTGGGTACCTTCCCACACACGTGGATTCAACTTAATTTTGGTATCTTAGATTGTGCTCGAAAGTGCTTGGTGCAGCTGCAGTCCTCGCTGCTTCTAATGTCCCTAGTTGGAATGAGGGTTACGGCACGGCAGGCAACATCGGTGGTCTTTTGAACGCCATGCTCAGCCCACTCGGCGGTTTTGGCAAATTCCTTACGGTCATGTTAAGTCTCAGCGTGACTATGAACATCGCGTGCACCCTTTATTCCATGTGTTTCAATTTCCAGGTTCTAGTTCCTTCCTTTAGTAAGGTTCCCTGATATGTTTTTCCATCCTGGGCACAGCAATGTGGGTGGACCTTCAGAGTTCCTGGCTACCTCATCGCTGATCCTGAAATCCCCATCCCTCGGGTGATCATTACCCCTGTAGTTCACTACCATTATCGATCGCTGGGGCTCATCGATTCTATGAAACACTCACCGACTTCCTCAGTCTCATAGGGTACTGGGCTAGCGCATATGGTGCCATCCTTATCATCGAACACTATTGTTTCCGGAACGGGGACTTTAGTTCCTATGATCGCAATGCTTGGAATGTTCCGAACCGTTTGCCATGGGGTGCTGCTGCGCTTGGCGCTGGTATCCTCTCGTTCGGTCTCATCATTCCTTCCATGAATCAAGTGTGGTTCCAGGGACCTATTGGAGTAAAGACTGGTGACATTGGTTTTGAAGTCGCTTTCCCTTTGGCCGCTATTCTCTATTATCCCCTTCGCCGATTGGAGCTCCATTACCAAAAACTCAATTAAAAGACCCGAGGTGGCGATCAAAAATGCGTCGGGGTGTATGTAAGTGTGGTGTATATCATGATCTGGGATTACCCGCGACGTTCGCCACTGGCGGCCTACGTCAAAGCGACCCTGGTTTCCCGGTTGGTTACCAAATCGCTATCGCATGGGCAATCTGATGACTAGCTGTGGTGTGATAATTCTCCTTATGTTGGATATCTAGATTACCTTACTCACGACCATATGATGTGCACGAATGTATGATAACGGCGATGCAAACGAGCTAAATTATCTTCCTCCAACTGTCCTGACCCAATGCAGACCTTGACCCACGATACAGATCCAACCGCGCCTAGTCAGCTCCATATGGAATAACATTCAGGCCGCAGCATTTCTCCACCGAAGGGAAGGGAACGGCGCCCTATACACTGGTTTCCGAGCAAGTTTATTCTTCATAAAGGCGTTGAATTTCCAACACCAAACAAGGGTAACAGGTTGCAATCAATATAACTTGCCAAACCACGGCGGCCCGTACCATCGGATCAGACCACAGCAAGGCACAAGGGCCCATCAAATTCGCGTTGACATCGAACATATGTAGTTTGTCAATGTTGGTTCGTGGGTAGCAAAAGCGATAATATATGAAACCATCAGGACCACAGGTCTCACTGCTTATGGGAATTTGATGGTGGCCAGTGCGTCTTCTATCCGTTCAAGGCTCACTTGCAGGGCCAACAATGACATAGGACGCTCGTCTACACACGCACAGTCCAGTAATCTTTTTCATGAAATGTCGAGTTCCGCGTACCTTTCATGTGGGCACACTGATTGAGGAACTGTCGCAAGGGTGAAGCAAAGATCTTTCGACACTCAAGATATTATCTACGTCCTGGACCTTTGTCTTCGACAAGGATTAGTTGTGACAATCTTAAGGGGCATGTAACGTACCCTGTTTTCTCGATCTCTCAACAGAAAGTATGTAATACAAAACGAAAGACAGTCCGTGATTCGTAGCAACTCTAGAGAATGTTCGAGTTCTTCCCTAGGATGATCAATAGTGAGAAAATCAGGCAGGGTTGTCTAAACAATATAGGACCAAAAGTCCGCAATAATGCTGGGGACGCGAAAGGGCTTGGCTCTGTGGAGTGGTTGGGGACCCAAGAGCTTCTAAGACAGTTTCTTTTAGAAGACCTACCGCGGGTCCATGGATTTGGAAATTCTTCATCTGCGGTTAATCTAAGTAGGATTCCCACTCTAAGAGCCGGAGTGAACTTTCGAGAGTACCAAAGAAACCAAACGAAGGTTTAGGTGTCGAATGAAAGCATCGAGGTGGGTGCTTGCCAATGCCGACAGCACTGTGCAGAGGGGCTCCGCAATGTCTGGTGGAATTGTATTCTCCGCAGACTTTGGGTCATCTGGCGCCAACACTCTAAGGAGAAGGAAGAGGGATTCATCCACCGCTATGTTCCTCCGTAATGAACCCAAGAGCAACGGGTAAATTTGAGATGGCGTGGTACTAGGCAATGGGATAATAGGTTTGGCATGTGCGAGGTATATCAGATCGCTGATTGATCTCGGTTCAGGAGTCCCCGGACAATGAGCAGCATCAAGAACTCCACGGGCATCCTAACAAAATGCGGTGAGTTACAGGCTCATATACAGGAACTTCCTTATACCTGGACATTTGCCATGGCATTCTCTCCGTTGGCCCATCCCTCTTCGATAGCCGATTTCACCGTCAACTTCGGAAATATGCGTTCAAACTCCCTCGCGGACAGAGAAGCCTGTATCAAAGATGCATATGCTACCACCGTGGTATCGAGGAGATCGCGGAGGATCCTCTGAAGGACAGGCAACGGTCAAATGAGTTGCGCAGCAGGATCACTAAGTTGTTGGAGTAACCTTCATTTCGTCAAAGTCATTTCCAGAAACTGAGGCGGTTGCCCAGAGGAAAAGAGCCTTAACTAAACCGGAGATATCGCTCAATAACGTACGACCTTCGCACTTAGTGACATCCTGCGCAACTGATGAAGCGAGAGAAGTAATGTCGGTTATGAATGGGCTAGCCAGTTGAAAGGCAGAATTCTTCCCCAGCTTCAGACGTGGGATCGCTGGTTAAACATAGTCACTATGGAACTCCAGTATAATTGAGAAGAGTATTAACCTGTTGTGCATAGCACGATCAGATTAGTAAACCTTTGTACTGGTCCGGTTATTGGCTTCGCCTGTGTCTCGTCATCACCAATACGGTAGTACCGGTGCAATTCTTCTATGGCTTCTTGTACCACGATTATAACTTCCTTTGCATTGCTATGTAGGCCACAAGCACGGACCAACCGTTTAGCATGGTCGCCACGGCAAGGAAGCAGTGCGGGGAGAATAGCCAAGGGATCCTAGAAGTGGCTTAGTTACGGAAGCGACCACTAGAGCACACTAACCAGATATTCCATGCCCTGGTGTGTTTCAATAGCGTCAGCTAGCTCCTGAAGTGTTACCGCGCTGTCTTGCGCTCCTGTTGCGGCGATCGAAACCAGGTTGGAAACTGATCTGACGCATTCCTTGAACGGTGTCACTAAGAAAGACATCCGCAGACGATTGACCATACTTCATCTTCGAGATCCAAGGAAGCTTGAGGGTCGCAAGTAGCAGATGTTTCATGGATTGGAGTGCTCAGAGCCCATTACTTGACCAAACTTGGACAGTGTTCTGAAGCACGTGACCTATGCTATGGAGGGTGACGCTGTAATAGCGTAGTTGCCCATATTTTATTTGATTGCATTTGATGATAGTTGGTGGGTTGAACTCAGTAGGAGCCGAGAAGCACGGGCAGGCCTGATGGGTTTGATGGAAACCAAAAACATCGGCTAGGAAGTGAACATCGGGACCAGCAGACCACACAGTTTGAAACTGCAACACACTTCGATTGTGGGCACAATCAAACACAGCTGAAACAACGGGTGGAACGCATGTAGTAAAGAGAAACTGATATGTGGAAAATGCCAATACACACTAATACGTAGGGTACCCAGTAGTCGTCAACTGGGACCGCCTTCCTATCCACATTAAACCAAGATGAATAACTCCAAGAATGAGCGATACTCGTAGTCGTTCTGAGAACGGATCTGCCAGTGCGGCCATCACCAACACTGCCAGTAGACTAGGTTGCGTCCTGATCACGTCCCAGGAGGAAAAGATGGAAACCGCCTTAACACCTGTTTGTTCAACGTAGCCAAGCGCCTCGACAAATCACCGTACCTTTACCGCAAGAACACATGCTTTGATGGCTCTTATCCAAGCGTCTTTTGTCGTGCGCAGTCCAGTAGCCTGAATTAGTTCTGTCAAGAAGCGTCTTGAAAAAGTCTGCCCAATGGTATCTGGTGAGAGTGGGAAAAGAACACGTAAAAGTGGGGTCTTTTCATTTGGATCAACGTTGATGCCTTCTAAGACAGTACTATCTTGGTTGCTTTGTTCACCGGTCGATGGTGCGGGCGCGATGGCTAGCGGTCCATCAGAAATGGTCTCAGTATCGGATTCATCTAAGGGTCTTCGGACTGGGACAAGAGAAGTTCCTTGCGAATTGGGAGGTGGGGGAAATGGGATTCAACTAAAAATGGTCAACGAAGATACAGGAGACACGAGCTACGTGACGCACTCTGCCTTCTCGTATGGGCTCCCTACAATCCGCTCACACGATGGTCTACCAGCCGGAATAACGCTGAGAAGGGTCTCCAATAGAATAATGAATGCCCGCGGAAGACGTCGAGACTCAAAAGTCGCAGATAAGGACGGCGTTATTCTAAAGCTATAAAACATAATTAACAGACCATTATTCAGGCGGTGCGAATCATTATTTACCCGGAGTAGCTTAATATCTCTTGCTCTAGCTTATTCAACTTGTCTGTGTCATCAGCTGCGCTCCCCTCGCCCTCTGAAGCATAGCGGTAAGGTAGTTGGAAGAATATCATTTTGTGAAGAATCATTCCGAGAGACCACATGTCGGATTTCGAATCAACTTCCTTTAGAAACCCAGTTTGTGGAGAAGGCAGGGACTCAGGAGAAACATATTCAAGCCTTCAACCAGTAGGCATGAAGCAGTAGTCGCGATCGGTAACTAGTCACTTACGTTCCAGTGTTCCCTGAACGAGACCCAGAAGGCTGAAGCATGTCGCGAGAAGTGCCGAAGTCGGAGAGCATTGCACGGGGACTAAGGGCGATGTGTTAGTGCATTTGAAGCCGCAGTATATTGGAAGGCTCCGAACAGACTTACATGAGTGTTCCTTCATCGTGAGTCAACAGAACGTTCCCAGGCTTCAAGTCAAGGTGTAGGATCGACCTGTTGTGCTGGTGGGAGGATAAAGTAAAGGAAAGAAGGGGGAAACTTTTCACTAACCAGAAAAGCTAGGCCCTCTACCACCTCGGAAAAACAGACTCTGGACTTCCTCTGCGCTGAGAAGGTGAACGGCCTTCCACGATGTTCTGCCAGGAGCTCTGGAAGCCGCCTTATCTTCCATTTCTCGGCGAAGACGTTCGCGTTCCTCTGGCGGAGCACGTTTCATGGCCCGGAATGCTCGTATTCGTGCTGATGGGGAGTCTGATGAGGATAAGGACGAAGCTGACTGCATATGCGGCAATTTTGATGGTCGCCCTAGTCGGAGGTCGATGAGATCATCCAGACTACCAATCGTCCTATTAATGATCACAAAAGATTGAGGTTTGACCCACGCACCTCCCACTTTCTGCCCATTGCATGAGCACGCTGAAGAGGATATCAACTTTCCGATTGTGATACTATGGCATTAAACTCAACTGTAGCGTTGGGATTTTTGGACCGAATGATGAGAATTGAGAGGATTCGAGCCACGCATGATGATATGTAACTATATTTCGATGGTGGAGCGTCTCCAAAAGACGGATCTTCGTTCAGCTTGTTTAAGGATCGTACCATGGCAAAGAATCCTTTCACAAACCTCACGCAAGATGCTCAAAAGATACGAGTGAGATTCACCCACTGCAATCTTCTTGACCGCAAAACGTCCTATAAAGCCGACGAGATTGGTCAAACAATTCGTTAAGACACGAGATCGATGGTGACACACCTAGTGGGTTACCATCTAACACATGCTATCATTCGGTCAATAAGACGAGGTAAACCCTCTGTGGCATTACCAACCTGACAAAGATATACGCTGCCGTTGGCTCCCATACCCAATCGATACTCTTCTTGAAAGAACTTTTTAAAATACCCTTCTGCTAACGCTTCCCTTGGAAACCCAGAGTGTGTACTACCACTCTCCAGGGATGGCGGACTCGGGGGGCGCGAAGTCTCATTCGACACAGCCAATAACTGAAAGTAGTTCGATGCTCGAGAGTATGACCCTTTTGCTGGTCGAACCACATCAGCATCTTGAACCTCAAGTCCAAAGTCTGAAGGGAGAGGCCGATGACAGTAAGGGCAGGGGGAGGTCCGCTCTGACACATTAGAAGATTTGTGGATTGCAAGTGCGTGCGAAGTGGGGTTGTACAGAACGACTTGGTTCGAGGCGTGGAGGATGGTCTGCCATTCGTGGTCTGGAACTGCGAGCGACACAAGCGCTTGGTTAGGCGATGGGGGCTGACTTTCGTCGAACATCGGACGGGATACAAGTTGCGGGTCAAGAGCCGTGTTGTTACACTGGGTAATACGAACCCTCAGTTACGTCCCAATCCGCACGTCGTCATCGTGGATGGACATGCACCTGAGTATGTAGTGGCTGGCAGCACACTCGCCTATTCCTACCAGAGTCTCCCTCGTAAGATGCAGATACGGTGGTCAAGCTGACGTATAATCCCCAAAAGGAAATCAAGAGTGGAAATAGCGTCCTTTTCGGGTCCTGTCAAACCACCTCGTTGTGGGCCAAACTTGCCGCTCGTTCTTTTCTCTACCGTTCTTTTATCACTCTCCTATCACTAACATGGAGGGTTTCTTCGAGATGCTGGAAAAACGTCAAAACAATGGGAATCAGGGTGGCGGTGCGCAAGGAGGTGGTGCGCAGGGAGGTGGTGGACAGCAAACATCCTCTCAAACAAGCTCACAGACCGGGACAACAAGCTCTAGTGCCATGCCTACCATACCTCAAAGTGCTCCAGCTGGCATTCTTACGATCACTCAACCACCCCAGCAATCGACTTCGTATTTTAAGATTGCACCGAGCCAGTTCATCACCTTTGGTTGGAACTTCAGCTACATTTTAGCAACACCCACGCATCTCACCGTCTCTGCCGTGTGCGAGAACGGAAATACATACCCTGTCGGTCCCACAGACGGCATAATACCCGGAACTGCTACTAGTGTCATCTGGGATCCCTACACCTATCAGACGTCGCATCCCAACTTACCACTGGCTCAAGCAAAATATAACCTCAGAATTTGGGGTGACCAGGGCCCAAATGCGCCCCGTGCTCCAGGATATCTTACTCCAAATAGCGCTCTGGAGTTTGCGTTATACACTCCCGAGCCATACACACCGATCAGTAGCGGTATGTAACCACACACTTTACATGTTTGACATCGCACCCATTTAACCTTTTCAAGGTTGGACATGTGGGAGTTGCTCTGGCGCAATATCGCAATACATTTCGCATCCCGCTTTTGCTGGAATTGTCGCAACCTTGCTTGTCATGTTTTGTCGGGCTCAGCACTCCTGCGTCGCCTATGAATTGTCGTGTTTTGGACCTGTCATCGCGGTAAGGTATCTTGCCATGCCAACCGCACCCCCGTACATTAATCTTTCTTACCACGGACATAATGGACAATTCTGCAACTTCCATGCGATGCTGTTAGTTCTGGGTTTCTTGACATTACGATCATCGTCTACGCACTGTTCCATGATATTTCTTGCAGTTGTTCGTAGAATAATACTGCACCACTACCGTTGGACCTAGCCCTCAATCCTGTGTCGACAGGTTGTCAGTATCCATACTGACAGTAGTTCTGAGTTACAGCGCTTTTGACGGTATAAATGCTAGCTTATTTTGAATAGGCTCATCCTTTTTCTTCCCGAAAAGTTCTAAGCTGACATGCACAGATAGTTCCATTGCGTTTTTCTACGGTGAACACGATGGAGTTACTATTACCGTTGACATGAATATTTGGTGCAATTGACAGCTAGGACTGTATACAAGTCTGTTACAATCATGATCAAGTTGAGCCCGACTCGAACCACAGATTCAAAACTCACAAGATCCTCGGGTAATCTGATGTGAAAACTTTCAAACCGTTCTTCGACGTTCAACCATTCGCTCGTGTTGGAATATTGCGAACGGTCAGTGTCAACAGCGATGATTTGGTTCGCTTACACAATGACGCAGAGCATACATACATACACTAGTTCCTATTGCCTACTGAGGGTGAGTACTATCATTATCTAGACACCTACCTACTACTTCCTGATCCCATGTAGATACTACAGGTGCCTACAAGAACCTTCTTCATCTAGACAAGCACCAATGTCAATAACTCAAGTGTCCTGTGAACTGTTAGAATGTACATGGAAGGGTTTTATGTAAGTGTTCCTATTTGACAAACACGCATGAGACTCTGACTACATTGACCAAACCACTCTGGGAGGCTGTAGACCCAACCGGAACAATTAGATCTGTCTTACTTGCAAGAACAACAGATGGCGGGACACTTGTGGTGTTCAATGACACAACAAGAGTGTTGGGCGTAAAGAAGCCGTCAACACCTCATCCGCAGTGGCGTCCATACAAATCCTCTGAGCGGGATGAATCGACGCCATCATTACCTGAACTCTTCGTAAGTTGGTCTGAGCCTCCCTCACCACAGAGCCACACCCAGAATGACTTGTGACCTGCGCAGCCCTCTTCAACCAACCACATCGAACATTTTGAGCTGGACTGGGGTGTCATTAATATTGGCCACTTACAGCTTTGATCAATGAGGAGACGCTGAATAAAATGTCCCGTGACTTGGCCAATTGGTTGGCTGATGGAAATGAACCAATGTTTGATGAAGATGTACTCGATGCCGAGTCATTAAAAATTAGGGTCAATACCAGACACCATCTTATTGTGTAGTGTTGATCAGGTAGAGACTCTTACTGGGTGATAGCAGTGTGGCTGATTGAATATCACGTCCAGGCATCTTGATACATAATAGGCGTTCGAGGAGGGAAGGAGAGAGCTCTTTTCTAAGTTTCTCATTAGGGTGCAGAAAGTGGACCAATAGTTGGTGAAAATCACCTCAGTGCAGTCCATATTGACAAATATCTTGATATTGCATTCACCCGACTATTTGCCTGCCTCCACCAAATGAGTGCGATGTAGAAAAAGGTAAAGCAACCACCGTGAATCTCCGTCAGGGATCTTCACTTGTAATGATGCATCTTGAAGTTCATGCCATTTCACCACTCAGACTACATCAAATTCCCTCGTTAATGTGCAATGCTAGTTACTTAAAAAAAGCTCGTTCACAGCTATTCATGATGGGAGCATGGTGCAAATTTATGAATTCAGGTTTCCCGCATGAGCAGGCTATGGACACCGTGGTACACTCAGAACCATGACACAATGCGAAATTCTTCGCAATATCAACTGGTTGATGAAATTAACTCAACAGCTCAAATCCAAATCAGGCCAAAGGCTACCGCGTCAAGGTGCTGGGACTGGACATGTGTATAATGGAAGTCGATTTAGCAGTGGTGGCTTTTTGGGTTTGTTGAGTGGAGATCACGTGGCAGGTCGTAGATTTCTAAGGCCCAAGAAGGTAATCATTGTGGTATTACCCTGACTCAACACCGAGGTGTAGTATGAGCTGCAAAAGTTGTACCTACAAGAGTATTGGCAAGCGTGCTCTGTTTAGCTACTTACCTGGTTCACAGCCGGGTCGAAGGCACAAGTTGCACATTAATCTCGGTGACTAGTCTCGTTCCCTGGCGTTGTGGTGCGTTCTACATACTAGATCTGGTGTGGGAAGAGCCTACTTCCCTGAGATTACATCCATCGTCGGAGTTTGTCACCACTATGCGATTTCGGCCGCATCTACATATCCAATGTGTCATCATGGTCTCTGTGGCAATATTTCGTTGGTTGTGTCTGTTTCCTTCAAATAAGGTCGTGCGAACTATTCTGCATGCCGAGACACAGGAGAGATGAGGAATCTATACTAGTGCTCATGACAGGTCTGTTGACAGGATGACTATCCTGCCTCTAGGTCACATTACTTGACCGTTATACTTTCATCGTTCATCAGTAACGATTACTTACACTCACGTGACCGGCTATCACAGATACCCGAGAATCACATGGAACCGTTCTATCGGTATCCTTCTTTCATGTTCTACAACGTTCTATCTCTAGATAGAAACTCACTTCTTCTATAAGTAGTAGTTGTAGTTACAATGCTCCGGAGTTTCTCCGTGTGCACAGACCATGTACAGTACGTATATATACTGTACTCCTAGGGCGTTACTCCCTAGGTTCGAATCATATATTCTCTCATCTCTACTGAGTGATCAGGTCCTTCGACACTTGATTACTCTACTAGCAACATACTCGTTCTTCTAACTCAAGCACAAACCTCCAGGTGAGCACAGAGTCGCTGCGCCCTTCCTGCCTTTAGTTTGTTAGGTTATGAGCCCCGCCAGGCTCTGACTTGGTAGACGATTGTATTCAGCCTAACGGGCGATTCCCCAATCCAATCTATCATGTTTAGCTGGCTGGCGGACTTGTGCTTTGCAGTTACTTTCGAGTTACAGTATATAGCCTTTGCTCTTACTATAGCTTTGGCCTACTGGTCACTTAACGACAACGTTCCTTTCGGAGTCGTACCCCTCTTCACCTATACGGTCTACTTGGCTGTTCGCGTTGTATCCCTTCTCCAGTGGAGAGATGCCCCAGTGGCACTTCCACATCCGATCGCACCCGCTCTACCAGAGGATCACGATTTCCATCCCGCGTTCCAGGGACTTGAACCATTCCCTCTTGGGGAAAATGGTTATCCCAGGAGCTTTGATCGGGCCCCACCGCTCTTCAATTGGGCAATGCACGCTTTTCAGGATTACGATTTCAATCGTTTCTATGACTACTTACCGGTCATCGGACGATTCGTATTTCCTCAGCCGGATTTTTGGTTACCGCAGCAGTACTACATGCAGCGAACCTTTTCGGTTGCACAGCGGCTTGGAATCGGCTTTGCCGAGTCCTTTAGAACTTACATGTTCTACGCCCCTTGTAGAGCTTTACCCGATCATGTCCTCTTCAGTGACGTTACTCCCTTTGATCTTTTTCTCATGCGACATCGCTTGTCCAGAAATGATCTCCAGTTCTTCGACGACCAATTCGCGGAACTTGTCGCCCAGTTCGGTCATGAGAACGGACTTTACGCCCCTACAGGCAATCAGGGAGAATCGTGGGTCCAAGAGACTCAGAATGATGCACGTCAGAGCGGGCATCCCCTCGAGGATTTGGACAGTCTCCAACTCGACGGATCTATCGACAGCGGATTGGAGGAAGAAGCAGGGATTAGGAGACGAGGAGGTGAGGGAAAAGGCAAAGGACGTGCCTTATAGGCGAGGCCTTCACTGGTCTAACTTTGTAGATGCGACGGAACCGGACTACCTCATAGCAGGTATTGTTTCCGGAGGAACAAAAACCAACCGGATCTTCTCCCGGGCCTTCTGTCGTGAGGCCGCTCAGTCCCCCCTTCCCTTCATCACCTCTTCCTTCTCGGCGCCTGAAAACCCTTTTATGGAAATCCATTGGCTTTTCCACGGTTCCTATGAGGCACCATCGGCTAAGCTGACGAGGTATTCTACTCCTCACAGCATCGCCAACTTCTGGGGTTTCGATTTACCCGCCTTGAACGATGAAGACCCCTCACTACTCACTGTCCCAGCTTTCTGGATCGATTCCCATCCCGACGAGTACTCACCAAACTCGATCTGGGTTCACCCTCTTTGGGATCCTAGACCATTTAGAGGAGCAGTTCCTGCCGTCCACGCCTGGAACAAGTACCTCGAGTCACACTTTAGGGGAGCTTTTAAGAAAGGAGCTTCAAACGAAAGCCCTTACTTACCCTCGTGCCTGGACCAACAGCCTGACGCTCGCATCGGTCTCTGGCTTTCACAGGTCGTCAACACACGGTCTGATCCTAGGGTTCAAGCCACTTTGGACTCTCTCGAGGCCGAGTCTCTCTCACCGGTCTATGGAATTACCTGGTGGCCAGGGAACTGCACAGTGCAGCATCCTTATGGACTCACGTCTTGGCAACAAGACCTTTGTAGAATCAACCTCCTTCCTACACCGGAAGCTGATGGCTCTGACTACATCTCTTAGAGTCGACCCCAGGGAAATGGAAGGAGCATTCAACATGGTCCTTCATTATACTTATCCAAGCCCTGTTTGGATAGAACAGCCGTACTCCGGAGGAGGAAGGGTTTATGACGATATTTTGGACTTATCAACGGTCTCTCTACATACTTTCTCGAATCCCTCTTATCTTATGATACATTTTCCTTACGAGATTTTTCCTGTTTCGCTCTTGGAAATGGCTAACTTGGAGTCGTTGGGGATCCAACTCCCCAACTACCACTATTGTCCCGACTATGATCTAGGACAGTTTTTTGAACTTAGGCTTCCGGATCCAACTCCGGTTGTAAGACCTATAGTTCCTCGACCTAGGATTCCTCCTAGAGTCATCCCAGTGGTAGCGCCTCCAGTTATCATTCCTCGACCATTTGTCATGATTCCAGATACGGACGATTCTTTCTTTGAATTATTGCTCTTACACGATTTGTAGCAATGGCAGACGAAAAAGCCGGTTTTATGAAAAATATCCCGATTTTCGATACCACCAACTACCCAATCTGGGCAATATCAATCAAGAATTTCTTACGCGTACAAGGAACTTGGTTAGTCGTTAACGGAACCACCACTAGACCTCCATCGGCAGCAGCGGCAGCTGGGCAACCTGCACCAGCACCAACTGCGGACCAACTCGCATGGGACGCTCTCGACTCGAAGGCTCTTGGAGCCATTATGGGTCACTGTAAACCGATCGTCCAGATCGAAATGGACCGGTTTGCGACTTCCCATGAGGTATGGGAATCGTTACTGAACACTTACGGAAAACCCGGCGCAGCCGGAGTTTATGTGCAGTTTAAGCACGCCATGAAGATCTCGATCAGCGGTCGGGAAGATCCACTCCCGAAGATTACCGAGATCAACAATTCGTTCAGTTTCCTTGCCTCAAACGGCATGCCCCTACCCGAGTCAGCGCGAGCCATGATCATCATGGCTGCACTCCCATCCGAGTGGGAGAATTTTGCGACCTCCACGCTCGCTACACTCCCAGTAACCTTACCAGCCGGTCAACAGGGACAAACCCTGACTGTTGACGCAATTCTTCCACGTATCAAGGAAGAATACTTACGGAGACACGGAAGAACGCAACTTCCTCGTACTACCGATAATGTTGCGGGCACTTCTGCCCAGCATGCGCAACAGAACCAGCGACCTAAGTGTCGCAAGTGCGGTAAAGGACATCGCACGGAGGATCATTGGGAAGGAGGTAGACCTCCTACCGTTAACTTACCAAAGACGCAGGAAAAGAAGAAGGAAAAGAAGGGGAAAGGAAAGGGAAAGGGAGGAGGAGGCAAGGCCCCCTCAGATAAGGCGAAAGGGAAGCAAAAGGCTTCCACACAAGAGGTCAATGAGGTGCAAGCGCAGCCTTATACTTCTGATGACGAATCCTCCGTCGGACAAGCGTACGCAAGCTCCACTATCGCAGAAGCGGGCTGGTCTAATGCATTCCCCTCATCAGCTCAATGTTCTTCTCTCGCTATTCGAACTAAGGTTCGAGAGGAGATGGAGCGTGATAGAGTCTGGAATAGTATTAGAACCTATAAAGACCCTTATAACGCTTCTTGTAACAACGGACCAAATGCACCTGTCGAATATGATTTTGACTGCTACGGCGCAGCAGGTTTTTACGCTTATATGTCAGACTGTGAAGGATGTCATCAGCGACGAAAAGAAAAGGACGACAATTTATGGCTAATGGACTCAGGAGCGACAAGTCACTCCACTCCCTTCAAAAAGGATTTCCTTAGCTATGTCGAGTTCAAGCGACCAATACCAGTAGGCACTGCTGGTAGCGAAAAGATATACTTTCCGGGTATTGGGACTGTTTCTTTTACAGTAACACTAAATGGAAAACAGGAACGACGAACACTTCGAAACGTCTTCTATTCGCCCTCAGGAGCGAAACGTATCCTTTCCATACCATCCCTAACCACCGGATTGGGCTACACCTTTCAAGGTGACAAGACCCACACTCGAATCTACGACACGCGAAAAAGACTCTTCCTCGAAGGCACTCACGTGTTTCGCGGCTCCAATCTTCACTGGTTTACAGGAAAACCGATTGGGAAAAGTGATCCAAGATTGGCTCTTCTAGCGTGTTTGGACAACAAGAATATCAACACATTCTTATCTCTTTTTACCGTCGAATATTCTGACGTGTATAAACTTTGGCATTCAAGGTTTGGCCATCCTAGTGATCAGGTAATGCGGAAAATTCCCAGCCATACCACTGGCCTTGATCACATACCACCTCAACCTAAACCTTTTCCCTGTGGCGAATGTCTCATTGGCAAAATGCATAACCGACCGTTCTCTCCTTCTTGGACTCGAGCATCGGCACCTCTTGCATTAATCCATATGGACCTCTTACAGTTTCCTACGGAATCATATTATCGTCATGTTTACTGCCTCACCATCATTGATGACTTTAGTGGCTATGGGTCTACTCTTTTGCTTCGTGCAAAGAGCGACACCGCCAAGTCCTTCATTGATTGGGTTTCTTGGGCAGAACGCCAGTCTGGCTTTACTGTTAAATCGGTTCGTTCCGACCGAGGGGGGGAATTTATGGCGACTACCTTCAAGGAGTTTTTACTCTCCAAAGGTATAACTCATCAGTTATCTGTCGCTGATACTCCTCAGCAGAACGGTCGAGCAGAACGCTTTAACAGAACCGTAATGGAGAAAGAAGAAGTCCTACGTCATGCAGCTTGTTTACCCAAGCGCTACTGGAACTTCGCCTTACTCACTGCAGTATTTGTCTATAATCGCACACCACTTCGACGAGTACAATGGAAGACACCATTTGAGCTCTTTTTGAAGAAGAAACCCACTATTTCCTATCTTCGAGTCTTTGGTTGTCTAGCCTATGTCTTTATACCGAAGGATCAGCGAAAAGACAAACTCTCTCCAAAAGCAGAAGAAATGATATTCCTTGGATACCCCGAAGGAACCAAAGGCTATCTTTTCTTACGCCAGAACAAGACGATCTATATTTCCACCACTGTTACATTCGTCGAGAATGTGTTTCCCAACTGTCCCGTAGAGAAGTTACGAGACAAAATCGATATACCTCTCCCGGCATCCGGTCCCTCAGAGGACTCTTCCGACGATCAGGATGGAAGCGAGACTGATCATCCCGCTCCAGGTCCTAGACCACCTACTCCAGATTTTAATAATGACAATCCACCCAGGCCTCCAACTCCGAGTCCACCCCAACTCAGGCAGCGTCCACCTCCTGTTACAGTAGAGGATTATTCAGATAAAGAAGAACCAGATTCTCCGGAACCTGAGCGACCAGGTCCAACACCAGGACCTTCTTCACCTGCCTTACCTTCAAGACGTGAACGTTTGGGTCGAATACGAATCCTGAACCCTACTCATTTACAACCATCTCCTCCACCATCTCCACCAGCGAGAGAAACCCCTAGTCAAGGTTTCCCTGGTAGAAGAAGACATGAACCTCGTCCAATTCCATCCTTTTTACCACCACTTCTTGATAGAAATCTTCCACCGTTTCTCGAAAGACATCCAACTGAAGCTCCTGACCCATCCTATCCTCCTGCCCCTTCTGCATTACGCAGGTCTACTCGCATTCCTGTTCCAAGGGTAATTCCTAACAGTGTATACGGAGATCGACCACCAGTACAGGTCGAAAGGGAGTCAGACAGAGATTGGGAAAGAAACCTAGAGAATCCACCGCCCGCACCAGAACGACCTAACATTGATGATCTCTATGAGGATCATAATCCTCCACCACCTTTTGAGGAAGGGGGAGATATCAACAGTTTAGTTCGCGAGCAGGGTTGTAGTTTTCTTTGTTATCTTTTAGCACAGGCGATTTCAGAAGTACCCAAGCAGTACAAGGACGTTCTTCGACTGCCAAAGGAAGAACAAGACAAGTGGAAGGAAGCAATGAAGGACGAAATCAGATCTATTAATGATCGACACGTCTGGACTCTAGTAGATTGTCCCCCTGATCGTAAACCCGTCAAATGTCGTTGGGTTTTTGCAAGAAAGTCGGACGGAAGATACAAAGCTCGCTTAGTAGCAAAGGGCTTTTCACAGATTTACGGAGAAGATTACGAAGAAACCTTCTCTCCTGTAGCTAGGTTTGAGACAGTACGACTGCTCATGGCCTATACCTGCTCTCAGGATTGGGAGGCTCACTGCCTCGATGTCAAGACTGCCTTCCTCTATGGAAAGCTTGACGAAGAAATTTATATGGAACAACCAGAAGGTTTCGTAACTCCGGGAAAAACAAACAAGGTCTATCATCTTTTGCGCGTGCTTTACGGCCTTAAGCAAGCAGCATTAGCATGGAATAAGGAACTCCACAAATCCCTAGTAAAGCTAGGTTTTTATCGAACCAAATCAGACGCAGGAGTTTACGTCTACAAAACTAAACAAGGCCTAGTCATTTTTGTCATCTACGTTGATGACGTTCTCCTCCTCTCATCTTCTGCTAAATTGCTGAAAGACAGAAAAGAAGCGTTTATGAAGATATGGGAAGTACGAGATATGGGAGAAGTGAAAGAATATCTTGGTATCCAGATCTCACGAAATCGAAAGGATAAAACCATGGTCCTTCACCAACATCCCTATGTCCAGAAAGTGCTCAAGCGCTTTCAAATGGAACAATGCCGAAGTGTGCGGACACCTCTTCCAGGTGGCTATGTCCCCACTCCTATCCCTGTTGGATATACCGCTACACCAGCTCTTCGACAAAAGTATCAGCAGGTTATCGGATCTCTCCTCTATGTCATGCTCGGAACTCGTCCGGATCTAGCATTCAGTGTCATTCGAATGTCACAGTATATGTCTAATCCGACACAGCAACATTTGGACAAGGCGATGCATATCGTCAAGTACCTTTCATCAACAAAGGACTTATCCATCCATTACTTCCAAAGCGAGTTATCTTTGGATTGCTATTCCGACTCAGACTGGGCTGGAGATAAGGAGACTTATCGCTCTACTTCTGGCTATTCCATGTTCTTAGGACGAAATCTCATTTCCTGGAGATCTAGAAGACAACCGACAGTCGCACTCAGCTCTACTGAAGCAGAGTATATGTCTTTATGCGACGCCGGACAACAAATCAAATGGATCACCACTCTATTCCAGGAATCCCATCTTCGCTTCACCACTGTCATTCTTTTTGGCGACAACAAGGGTTCCATTCATTTGGCAAACAACCCAGTCGTTGAAGGTCGATCGAAGCACATCAATATAAAGTACTATTGGCTTCGGGAGTCTATCGAAAACGGAGACTTCAAGTTGGACTATGTGTCCACCGACCATCAAAGGGCAGATTCCATGACTAAGAATCTAACCTGGCAGAAACATGACCATCATCGCTTGTTACTTGGTCTTTATTGAACCAGTCTAAAGCGAGGGGGAGTGTTGACAGGATGACTATCCTGCCTCTAGGTCACATTACTTGACCGTTATACTTTCATCGTTCATCAGTAACGATTACTTACACTCACGTGACCGGCTATCACAGATACCTGAGAATCACATGGAACCGTTCTATCGGTATCCTTCTTTCATGTTCTACAACATTCTATCTCTAGATAGAAACTCACTTCTTCCATAAGTAGTAGTTGTAGTTACAATGCTCCGGAGTTTCTCCGTGTGCACAGACCATGTACAGTACGTATATATACTGTACTCCTAGGGCGTTATTCCCTAGGTTTGAATCATATATTCTCTCATCTCTACTGAGTGATCAGGTCCTTCGACACTTGATTACTCTATTAGCAACATACTTGTTCTTCTAACTCAAGCACAAACCTCCAGGTGAGCACAGAGTCGCTGCGCCCTTCCTGCCTTTAGTTTGTTAAGGTCAACGTATGATTTGGCACTGACTGTGACCCTTGCAGACCCAGATAACAAACTAAAGGCAGGAAGGGCGCAGTGACTCTGTGCTCACCTGGAGGTTTGTGCTTGAGTTAGAAGAACGAGTATGTTGCTAGCAGAGTAATCAAGTGTTGAAGGACCTGATCACTCAGTAGAGATATGAGAATATATGATTCGAACCTAGGGAGTAACGCCCTAGGAGTACAGTATATATACGTACTGTACATGGTCTGTGCGCACGGAGAAACTCCGGAGCATTGTAACTACAACTACTACTTATAGAAGGAGTAAGTTTCTATCTGGGGATAGAACGTTGTAGAACATGAAAGAAGGATACCGATAGCACAGTTCCATGTGATTCTCGGGTATCTGTGATAACCGGTCACGTGCGTAAATAATCGTTTAACCTCAAAATGATAAAGGAATAGTGGTCAAGTAATATGACCTAGAGGCAGGATAGTCATCCTGTCAACACTCTCCCTCGCTTTAGACTGGTTCAATAAAGACCAAGTAATAAGCGATGATGGTCATGTTTCTGCCAGGTTAGATTCTTAGTCATGGAATCTGCCCTTTGATGGTCGGTGGACACGTAGTCCAATTTGAAGTCTTCGTTTTCGATAGACTCTCGAAGCCAATAGTACTTTATATTGATATGCTTCAATCGACCTTCAACGACTGGGTTGTTCGCCAAATGAATGGAACCCTTATTGTCGCCAAAAAGAATGACAGTTGTGAAGCGAAGATGGGATTCCTGGAATAAAGTGGTAATCCACTTGATCTGTTGTCCGGCGTCGCATAGTGACATATACTCTGCTTCAGTCGAGCTGAGCGCGACTGTCGGTTGTCTTCTAGATCTCCAGGAAACGAGATTTCGTCCTAGAAACATGGAGTAGCCGGAAGTAGAGCGATAAGTCTCCTTATCTCCAGCCCAGTCTGAGTCGGAATAGCAGTCCAAAGATAACTCGCTTTGGAAGTAATGGATGGATAAGTCCTTTGTTGAAGAAAGGTACTTAACGATATGCATCGCCTTGTCCAAATGCTGCTGTGTCGGATTAGACATGTACTGCGACATTCGAATGACGCTAAATGCTAGATCCGGACGAGTTCCGAGCATGACATAGAGGAGAGACCTGATAACCTGCTGATACTTTTGTCGAAGAGCTGGTGTAGCGGTGTATCCGAAAGGGATAGGAGTAGGGACATAACCACTTGGAAGTGGTGTCCGCACACTTCGGCATTGTTCCATTTGAAAGCGTTTGAGCACTTTCTGGACGTAGGGTTGTTGGTGAAGGATCATGGTTTTATCCTTGCGATTTCGTGAAATCTGGATGCCAAGATACTCTTTCACTTCTCCCATATCTCGTACTTCCCATATCTTCATAAACGCTTCTTTTCTGTCTTTCAGTAGTTTGGCAGAAGATGAAAGGAGGAGAACGTCATCGACGTAGATGACAAAAATGACTAGGCCTTGTTTAGTCTTGTAGACATAAACTCCCGCGTCTGATTTGGTTCGATAAAAACCTAGCTTGACTAGGGATTTGTGGAGTTCTTTATTCCACACTAATGCTGCTTGCTTAAGGCCGTAAAGTGTGCGCAAAAGACGATAGACCTTGTTTGTTTTTCCCGGAGTTACGAAACCTTCTGGTTGTTCCATATAGATTTCTTTGTCAAGCTTTCCGTAGAGGAACGCAGTCTTGACATCGAGGCAGTGAGCCTCCCAATCCTGAGAGCAGGTATAGGCCATGAGCAGTCGTACTGTCTCAAACCTTGCTACAGGAGAGAAAGTTTCTTCGTAATCTTCTCCATAAATTTGTGAAAAGCCCTTTGCTACTAGGCGAGCTTTATATCTTCCGTCCGACTTTCTTGCAAAAACCCAACGACATTTGACGGGTTTACAATCAGGGGGACAATCTACTAGAGTCCAGACGTGTCGATCATTGATAGATCTAATCTCGTCCTTCATTGCTTCCTTCCACTTGTCTTGTTCTTCCTTTGGTAACCGAAGAATATCCTTGTACTGCTTTGGTACTTCTGAAATCGCCTGGGTCAAAAGATAATGGAGAAATCCATAGCCCTGTTCATGAACTAGACTGTTGACGTCTCTCCCTTCTTCAGAAGGTGGTAGAGGATGTCTATCCTCATAAAGATCGTCGATATTAGGTCGTTCTGGTGCAGGTGGTGGATTCTCGAGGTTTCTTTCCCAATCTCTGTCTGTCTCCCTTTCGATCTGAGCTGGCGGTCTGTCTCCATAAACATTGTTGGGTATTACCCTGGGAACTGGGACGCGAGCTGATCTTCGCAAAGCGGAAGGGGCAGGAGGATAAGATGGGTCAGGAGCTTCAGTTGGATGTCTTTCGAGGAACGGTGGAAGATTTCTATCAAGAACTGGTGGTATAAATGATGGAATAGGACGAGGTTCATGTCTTCTTCTACCGGGGAAACCTTGACTAGGGGTTTCTCTCACTGGTGGAGATGGTGGAGGAGACGGTTGTAAATGAGTAGGGTTCGGGATACGTATTCGTCCCAAACGTTCACGTCTTGATGGTAAGGCAGGTGAAGAAGGTCCTGGTGTTGGACCTGGTCGCTCAGGTTCCGGAGAATCTGGTTCTTCTTTATCTGAATAATCCTCTACTGTAACAGGAGGTGGATGCTGCCTGAGTTGGGGTGGACTCGGAGTTGGAGGCCTGGGTGGATTGTCATTATTGAAATTTGGAGTAGGTGGTCTAGGACCTGGAGCGGAATGATCAGTCCCGCTTCCATCCTGATCGTCAGAAGAGTCCTCTGAGGGACCGGATGCCGGGAGAGGTATATCGATTTTGTCTCGTAACTTCTCTACGGGACAGTTGGGAAACACATTCTCGACAAATGTAACAGTGGTGGAAATATAGATCGTTTTATTCTGGCGTAAGAAAAGATAGCCTTTGGTTCCTTCAGGATATCCAAGGAATATCATTTCTTCTGCTTTTGGAGAGAGTTTGTCTTTTCGCTGATCCTTCGGTATAAAGACATAGGCTAGACAACCAAAGACTCGAAGATAAGAAATGGTGGGTTTCTTCTTCAAAAAGAGCTCGAATGGTGTCTTCCATTGTACTCGTCGAAGTGGTGTGCGATTATAGACAAATACTGCAGTGAGTAAGGCGAAGTTCCAGTAGCGCTTGGGTAGACAAGCTGCATGACGTAGGACTTCCTCTTTCTCCATTACGGTTCTGTTAAAGCGTTCTGCCCGACCGTTCTGTTGAGGAGTATCAGCGACAGACAACTGATGAGTTATACCTTTGGAGAGTAAAAACTCCTTGAAGGTAGTCGCCATAAACTCCCCCCCTCGGTCGGAACGAACCGATTTAATAGTAAAGCCAGATTGCCGTTCTGCCCAAGAAACCCAATCAATGAAGGACTTGGCGGTGTCACTCTTTGCACGAAGCAAAAGAGTAGACCCATAGCCACTAAAGTCATCAATGATGGTGAGGCAGTAAACATGACGATGATATGATTCCGTAGGAAACTGTAAAAGATCCAGATGGATTAATGCAAGAGGCGCCGTTGTACAAGTCCAGGAAGGAGAGAACGGTCGGTTATGCATTTTGCCAATGAGACATTCGCCACAGGGGAAAGGTTTAGGTTGAGGTGGTATGTGATCAAGGCCAGTGGTATGGCTGGGAACTTTCCTCATTACCTGATCGCTTGGATGGCCAAACCTTGAATGCCAAAGTTTATACACGTCAGAATATTCGACGGTAAAAAGAGACAAGAATGTGTTGATTGTCTTGTTGTCCAAACACGCTAGAAGAGCCAATCTTGGATCACTCTTCCCAATCGGTTTTCCTGTAAACCAGTGAAGATTGGAGCCGCGAAACACGTGAGTGCCTTCGAGGAAGAGTCTTTTTTGCGTGTCGTAGATTCGAGTGTGGGTTTTGTCACCTTGAAAGGTGTAGCCCAATCCGGTGGTGAGGGATGGTATGGACAGGATACGTTTCGCTCCTGAGGGCGAATAAAAGACGTTTCGAAGTGTTCGTCGTTCCTGTTTTCCATTTAGTGTTACTGTAAAAGAAACAGTCCCAATACCTGGAAAGTATATTTTTTCACTACCAGCAGTGCCCACTGGTATTGGTCGCTTGAACTCGACATAGCTAAGGAAATCCTTTTTGAAGGGAGTGGAGTGACTTGTCGCTCCTGAGTCCATTAGCCATAGATTGTCGTCCTTTTCTTTTCGTCGTTGATGACATCCTTCACAGTCTGACATATAAGCGTAAAAACCTGCTGCGCCGTAGCAGTCAGAGTCATATTCGACAGGTGCATATGGTCCATTGTTACAAGAAGCGTTATAAGGGTCTTTATAGGTTCTATTGCTATTCCAGACTCTATCACGCTCCATCTCCTCTCGAACCTTAGTTCGAATAGCGAGAGAAGAACATTGAGCTGATGAGGGGAATGCATTAGACCAGCCCGCTTCTGCGATAGTGGAGCTTGCGTACGCTTGTCCGACGGAAGATTCGTCATCCGACGTATAAGGCTGCGCTTGCGCCTCATTGACTTCTTGGTTGGAAGCCTTCTGCTTCCCTTTCGCCTTATCCGAGGGGGCCTTGCCTCCTCCTCCCTTTCCCTTTCCTTTCCCCTTCTTTTCCTTCTTCTTTTCCTGCGTCTTTGGTAAGTTAACGGTAGGAGGTCTTCCTCCCTCCCAATGATCCTCCGTGCGATGTCCTTTACCGCACTTGCGACACTTGGGTCGCTGGTTCTGTTGCGCATGCTGGGCAGAGGTGCCCGCAACGTTATCTGTCGTCCTGGGAAGTTGCGTTCTTCCGTGGCGACGTAAGTATTCTTCCTTTATCCGCAGAAGAATTGCGTCAACAGTCAGGGTCTGGCCCTGTTGACCGGCTGGTAAAGTGACCGGGAGTGTAGCGAGCGTAGACGTCGCAAAATTCTCCCACTCAGATGGGAGTGCGGCCATGATGATCATAGCCCGCGCTGACTCGGGTAGGGGCATGCCGTTTGAGGCAAGGAAACTGAACGAATTGTTGATCTCGGTGATCTTGGGAAGTGGATCTTCCCGACCGCTGATCGAGATCTTCATGGCGTGCTTAAACTGCACATAAACTCCGGCTGCGCCGGGTTTTCCGTAAGTGTTCAGTAACGACTCCCATACCTCATGAGAAGTCGCAAACCGATCCATTTCTATTTGGACAATCGGTTTACAGTGACCCATAATGGCTCTGAGAGCCTTTGAGTCGAGCGCGTCCCATGCGAGTTGGTCCGCAGTTGGTGCTGGTGCAGGCTGCCCAGCTGCCGCTGCTGCTGATGGAGGTCTAGTGGTGGTTCCGTTAACGACCAACCAAGTTCCTTGTACGCGTAAGAAATTCTTGATTGATATTGCCCAGATTGGGTAGTTGGTAGTATCGAAAATTGGGATATTTTTCATAAAACCGGCTTTTTCGTCTGCCATTGCTACAAATCGTGTAAGAGCAATAATTCAAAGAAAGAATCGTCCGTATCTGGAATCATGACAAATGGTCGAGGAATGATAACTGGAGGCGCTACCACTGGGATGACTCTAGGAGGAATCCTAGGTCGAGGAACTATAGGTCTTACAACCGGAGTTGGATCCGGAAGCCTAAGTTCGAAAAACTGTCCTAGATCATAGTCGGGACAATAGTGGTAGTTGGGGAGTTGGATCCCCAACGACTCCAAGTTAGCCATTTCCAAGAGCGAAACAGGAAAAACCTCGTAAGGAAAATGTATCATAAGATATGAGGGATTCGAGAAAGTATGTAAAGAGACCGTTGATAAGTCCAAGATATCGTCATAAACCCTTCCTCCTCCGGAATACGGCTGTTCTATCCAAACAGGGCTTGGATAGGTATAGTGAAGGACCATGTTGAAGGCTCCTTCCATTTCCCTGGGGTCGACTCTAAGAGATGTAATCAGAGCCATCAGCTTCCGGTGTAGGAAGGAGGTTGATTCTACAGAGGTCTTGTTGCCAAGACGTGAGTCCATAAGGATGCTGCACTGTGCAGTTCCCTGGCCACCAGGTAATTCCATAGACCGGTGAGAGAGACTCGGCCTCGAGAGAGTCCAGAGTGGCTTGAACCCTAGGATCAGACCGGACGTTGACGACCTGTGAAAGCCAGAGACCGATGCGAGCGTCAGGCTGTTGGTCCAGGCACGAGGGTAAGTAAGGGCTTTCGTTTGAAGCTCCTTTCTTAAAAGCCCCCCTAAAGTGGGACTCGAGGTACTTGTTCCAGGCGTGGATGGCAGGAACTGCTCCTCTAAATGGTCTAGGATCCCAAAGAGGGTGAACCCAGATCGAGTTTGGTGAGTATTCGTCGGGGTGGGTGTCAATCCAGAAAGCTGGGACAGTGAGTAACGAGGGGTCTTCATCGTTCAAGGCGGGTAAATCGAAACCCCAGAAGTTGGCAATACTATGAGGAGTAGAATACCTCGTTAGTTTAGCCGATGGTGCCTCATAGGAACCGTGGAAAAGCCAATGGATTTCCATAAAAGGGTTTTCGGGTGCCGAGAAGGAAGAGGTAATGAAGGGAAGGGGGGACTGAGCGGCCTCGCGACAGAAAGCTCGGGAGAATATCCGGTTGGTTTTTGCTCCTCCGGAAACAATGCCTGCTATGAGGTAATCCGGCTCCATCGCATCTACAAAGTTAGACCAGCGAAGGCCTCGCCTATAAGGCACGTCCCTTGCCTTTTTCCTCACTTCCTCGTCTCCTAATCCCTGCTTCTTCCTCCAATCCGCTGTCGATAGATCCGTCGAGTTGGAGATTGTCCAAATCCTCGAGGGGATGCCCGCTCTGACGTGCATCATTCTGAGTCTCTTGGACCCACGATTCTCCCTGATTGCCTGTAGGGGCGTAAAGTCCGTTCTCATGACCGAATTGGGCGACAAGTTCCGCAAATTGGTCGTCGAAGAACCGGAGATCATTTCTGGACAAGCGATGTCGCATAAGAAAAAGATCAAAGGGAGTAACGTCACTAAAGAGAACATGATCGGGCAGGGCTCTGCAAGGGGCGTAGAACATGTATGTTCTAAAGGACTCGGCAAAGCCGATTCCCAGCCGCTGTGCAACCGAAAAGGTTCGCTGCATGTAATACTGCTGCGGTAACCAGAAATCCGGTTGTGGGAATACGAACCGTGCAATGACCGGAAGATAGTCATAGAAACGGTTAAAGTCGTAGTCCTGAAAAGCGTGCATAGCCCAGTTGAAGAGTGGTGGAGCCCGATCAAAGCTCCTGGGATAACCATTCTCCCCAAGGGGAAAAGGTTCAAGTCCCTGGAACGCTGGATGGAAATCGTGGTCCTCTGGTAGAGCGGGTGCGATCGGATGTGGGAGTGCCACTGGGGCATCTCTCCACTGGAGAAGGGATACAACATGAGCAGCCAAGTAGACCGTATAGGTGAAGAGGGGTACGACTCCGAAAGGAACGTTGTCGTTAAGTGACCAGTAGGCCAAAGCTATAGTAAGAGCGAAGGCTATATACTGTAACTCGAAAGTAACTGCAAAGCACAAGTCCGCCAGCCAGCTAAACATGATAGATTGGATTGGGGAATCGCCCGTTAGGCTGAATACAATCGTCTACCAAGTCAGAGCCTGGCGGGGCTCATAACCTAACAAACTAAAGGCAGGAAGGGCGCAGCGACTCTGTGCTCACCTGGAGGTTTGTGCTTGAGTTAGAAGAACGAGTATGTTGCTAGTAGAGTAATCAAGTGTCGAAGGACCTGATCACTCAGTAGAGATATGAGAATATATGATTCGAACCTAGGGAGTAATGCCCTAGGAGTACAGTATATATACGTACTGTACATGGTCTGTGCGCACGGAGAAACTCCGGAGCATTGTAACTACAACTACTACTTATAGAAGGAGTAAGTTTCTATCTGGGGATAGAACGTTGTAGAACATGAAAGAAGGATACCGATAGCACGGTTCCATGTGATTCTCGGGTATCTGTGATAACCGGTCACGTGCGTAAATAATCGTTTAACCTCAAAACGATAAAGGAATAGTGGTCAAGTAATATGACCTAGAGGCAGGATAGTCATCCTGTCAACACCAGATACTGGGGAGAAGGTGAGATGTCGGTGTGCCTGTTGTACCATAACTAGTAGGTTACTGAACTTTGAAGCCTTTGGATCCAATGACACGATGCCATGGAATGTTCATGCCAGGAATGTGAACAGTACGGTGGCGTATGTCGGGATAATAGGGTGGTTGTTGCTGAAATCCGCGCTTCTGTCCACTGCCACAATATGACAATGCTGCAGCCTTGTCAAGACTGGTACGCTGTCGCCTACATATGTGCTAGCAACTGGCACATTGACATCGCCCCGTGTCTTGCGGTCAACGATATCAGTGTCAGAACTCGGAGCCTTATGGTCCGAGATATGTCAAGCATGACTGCAGATATGTTTACTTGATGTTGTTTCACTTTGATTTAACTTGACTGATCTGATCTATTATTCATTTGTTACAATGTACCTTGCCATGTAGTTCCGGTATGGCTCTCCGAGCTCATTTTGTGTAGGATATTTAGTTTGTCATGTTCTGACTTGAACACCTCAGCCTTCGTCTCCGAAGCTGAGGTGAGACCCTTATCTGTCATTTACTATGAGTACAATACTGACTATGTTGTCTAGCTTCACTCATTGTACTCGTTATTAGGTATTGAATATATAGCCTTCGTCTCCGAAGCTGAGCTTCACTCATTGTACTCGTTATTAGTGCCCCACTGCACCTCATAACTCTGATAATCAGGGTAACCTGGCATGTGTTGACCCAGAAACTACTTGATCTTCGTTTTTACTTTTTCAATCAATCCAATCAGGTGCATCCAAGTCGCCTGCAATGCTACATCTCTGACGAGGAGTACGCCTCCTGTCTGTTCCGCGTTGACGTTGGCCCAGTTACTAGTTAAGGCAACCTTAATCAGTCCTGTGGACTTCCATCAATTGCGACACCTGTATACCATCAGGACAGTCCTGCAATTGAGCGGACTTCCGGCGATCAGGCAATATTAGTACTCCGGGGTCTTTGCTGCGGGGATATATAGTTGAAGCTTCAGATAGAGCAACCTCTGCAATGAACGTCTTGGCAGAATTGCGTCCACCGCCGACCATATTCCAGTGTAGCATTAATAGGTCTGTACCCTACATGTCATTTCCAGATGGAAGCCTGGTTGACAGCTGCCTCTTAACACTTCCCCACCGTCAGCGACAACTTGATAGCTTATTGCCAAGGCAACCTCTCATCCAGCTCACAGGGCCAGGGGCAAGAATTACAAGCTGGGACGGTGGAACCTCGGCTAGGCGGGCTGTTTTTTTTCCCTACTCATTGCAACGCCATCCAACTGCAACTTTATTGAGAACCCAATAAATCCCTAGCAGGCAATCGAAGTATTGAGGTGAGGGTAATCACAGGGTAGTGCTACACAATTTCCGGCTCAGCTTTTGCATTTCGCTAGCTCAGCAGTAAACAACGTTATTCCGCAAAAATACTTCTCATCTATGGTTTTAAGCTTGGGCCGCTTTGCAGCCAACGAGTATATGCTGCAGCCTCTCCAGAGCAGCAATTCTGCGCCGGATAGTCCCATTGGGCTACCCCCTAAATTGAACCGTGTACTTTCGCTTAAATCGATGGATTCGAACGCCGATCCTGCCGTGGAATCTATCGCCACGGCGTCCCGTTCACTATCAACTACATTTCGCGAGGCGACAACTATGCCCTCGGTAGAGAAGCCTCTACCTCGGCCGCCAAAGTCATTAAATAATGCCAATATCAGAACTTCCCTTTCCAGCACCAGCAGTAGAAATCCAAATCAGTGGGAACCAGCCTCTTTATTTCCCATCAATGAATCATTTCTACCTGCTACGAAACCACCGCCTCCACTCAAGTTACTTCCCAAACACAAACGCTCTCCTTCTGTTCTCTCTGAACCGGAGGCTGGTGTGCGTCCCCGTTCTGCACACGGAACTTCCTCTGCAGCAAAGCACTCTGACCTTCCACCTTTTTTTCCAAGTCCAAGTCCACAGGTGTTTAAGCGACCGACATCGTCCAGTGGGGATAGGCGGCCTCGTACAATGTATGATACGTCAGATTCTCCTGGGAGACTACCAAGCAGCCAGAGAATCATCGTCTCACCAGAGTCACCAGGGTCACCGTGTTCGACCGCCTCTCTGGGTTCTTCACATCAGCATTTCTCCACGTCCAATTCCAAGTCGACTGGGACGTGGATGCCTCCTGATAGTTGGGCAGGGCCACCCGCCAGCAGGGAGATCTCGGGAAAGGGGCTTTCAGGGGACAACAGTAAGGCGAAAACTACGACCGGAAGCAAAGCGTCTTCGCGCTTTGCTGTGTTGTCATCGTCGTTTTGGAAAACTTCGTTCTTAGGTCACGTAGGCGAAGGTGGTGCCCTGGGAAAACACTTTCTAAAGAGGGAGTCATCTGAGCAACAAGGAGTCGTGGTAGTAGAAGGGCGAGATGGGATAGTTGAAAAAGCCGCTGTAACGGATATCATTCCCCATTTGAGGTCGCTGAGGGACATTAGACGTTGAAGACTACCTATGTATTATTCTCCATGCATCACCTGTATTGTGCCATCATCACGCCAAATCCACCTACATTTGAGTCTGATATGCTTGCACCACTCTCGGTACCAGACGTCCTATGTATCCGGACAAGTCTGGATTCAAGGATTACCCAGAGGATGTGTGTCAGATATCCAGTTTCCCAGAACGGACGGTGTCGAGTCCATGTTTGTACTTTCGTACTTGGGAGTTGTTTTCTATGCAACACGGATATCGATTGAGTAGAGCAATTCCGCACCTTGGTATCGACAACACCGACTCGACCAGTTTGGTGGCGCGTTGAATTACATGCGGCCTTGCATTGAACTGAGATCGTATAAGTAATGTTTCAGATGGCCTACAACAACATCATACCACCATGTGGATGCATTGTCAGGCGGAGGGGTCTTGTAAAGCACGAAATAATCGACTGTGCATGACACGAGCACTTCCTGTTAGCGGGGAGAGGCAGGGACCGAGCACCGCAATCAGGTCACCCGATCGTAGATCCGTGCGGCGCATTCAACTCAGCAAGAAGCACTGGTGAACTTCACTGGAAGGAGTCACAAAATGGGTGGTGGATAATTGATTATCGCGACGAGCAAGCATCCGAACTGCATGTCGCCTGTCGCGGAACAATGGCGCGCTGCGCAACTGAGGCAATGGAGCTCGAGGAGTTCGTAACCACCACATTGGTCACTCGAAGGGTTCGAATGCAATGACCTATCCTAGTCTTCAAAAAAAAAACCAAACATTTGTGTGGTGAAGGAATCATTGCAACTGAGGATAACGCGGAGAGAGTACAAAGAACTTTTGGAAACTGATCGTCTCGACCGTCCCGAGCTTATGATCTCGGCCCGTCGTTAGCGAAAATATTTGTTCTACTAATTGAGCAGCACTGCATTACATAATCTATGTTGATTTGCTACCAAGTCGAGAGCAATTTGAAGAGACGTCTTCAAGTTATTTAGACTGCTGACTCTACAGCGCTTCACATTGCTCTCACCGGAAAATTGCACATTAAGACCAGAGCAGAGTGTCATAGTGGGACCTGTATTATGGTAACAATGACTGCTGATTCGCGGTATGAATTTGGTGATATACCATACAGGTCTTCTGTCTCGGCGGAATCACCATCCTGGGAGTACTGACGATCTGCGAACCATCCCCCACATACATATTCCTTAAGGAATGGTGAGTTGTCATGGAATTAATTGCGCCTTTCCTGGGTCCGTAGGCTTCACTGCCTACTTTTTTGTTCTGAAAATAGTAAGCCTTGTATTTTATTGTTGAGGTGGCAAGGTGACCACTGCTGACGATGGTCCGCCTTATGCAAAGCTTCTATCCATCAAGCATTCGAGCTTGATGGGACAAACCATTACTCGTTACCACTGCTATAATGCGCACCTGCAAGCTGTCGCCGCTGCACACACTTGCGCGACATATCCTGCCCCCGCCTTATGCTTCCTCGCAGCTTCTGAGTATCTAGGCTATGCCTTCAAAGCGGTGATGGTGCTTTGACCCCTGTACGTCACTATTTCATTCAGTTTGTCCTACCTGAGTCAAGGGGACGATCATCCAAGATGGAATGTTCTATCTGCCGCCTGTCACAATGCGCTTTGCGGCCCGTGTATTTCTCGCGTCTATCCTGTTCCACTGTATGTCATACCTGCGCATTCACACAGCCTTCGGCCTATCCTTGTCAGCTGAGGATGTCGGCTGTGATATGATTGGAGGATCATGTTACCAGTTTGGTAAACGAGGGCACATCACAAACTGTTAGGAGTCGTCAAAGAGCACCACTGCAGCGGTGGCGCACCTGGTTTAAATCAGCAGTGCAAGACCTTTGTAACTCATCAGCTACTTTCCGTCAGCCATGTCTTCCCGCCAAACGTTAGTAGAACACCTCTAGGGTTATGCAAGTTGCTAACGCCTTAACTTTAGGCCTCCATTCTCCCCTGATTGGGCCCGTCTCACCAGCAACAGTAACCTTCCTCCCTTCGAGTACAATAGTGATCCAGGTCCAAGTCAGACTCACTCCCACTCTCAGGTTGAACAAAGTACCGGTGCCCAAAATATGGGCTATTCATATAATTTTACCCATCAAATGGCTGACCAAGGTAACCTCCACGCGCAGTCGGGAGGGGAGATGGTAAGAGGTTACGATGATCAGGCTGGATGGAGACCCTGAATGAGCTTCCCAAACTCCTCACTTACACAGAGCACCGGGTTCGTACAGCCACTTCACAGCGACGGTCCTTATCAACGCATGGAGTACCTGTTATACCCCGCCTCAGACGTCGACATCTCAACACATATGGTCTGATTTTCTTGCTTTCCAAGCACCCCACACTGGAACTCATCAGCCCACTAGGATAACCGTCTTTTGTATCCACATCTACTGCCACACCCCACCACCGCCGTCTCGGGCGGTTACCATGCTACTTACCAGAATCCAGAGGTTCCCCAGTATCGCAGCAACCCAATGGAGTTGTTCGGTGAATTATTTCAAGGTAGCAGCTCCGGTGGCACACTTCCTGTATCCTCCGTTTCTTCACACACATCTCCCCAACTCCCCTCCTTTCGGATGGGATATCGGGGAAGGACTACTGGTCAAAGCATTCAAATTGCCCAGTCATCGCAGATTGGGGCCTATTTCCAGGCTATATGTATAGCCCCAGGGCTGGTTCTCCCCACAATAGGTCAGTGGGAGCGTCGATGAACATTGCACAGGACGCAAGCGCTTACACAGGTGCAAGATGTGGACCGCTACACTCACCCTGCTCTCCTGAACAAGTATGTGCAATGAGTGCACATGGTCATTCTACGGTTCGCCCTTACATTTATACTTCTATTGGGACAAATATAACGGCCTTACAGGCGGAAAGGGAGATACTTCCCCGCAATGACCCCACCTTCCGTGCTGAAGGTAGTATTTCCGCTCCTTCCTTCGGTAGCGGAACCTTTCCCTTACCTAGCCGGGTCCCAAGTGACCCTCGGAACATCCCTGGGCGGGGTCCCCAAATTCCACAGGAACGGTACTCCATTATGGCGGCCAAGAATCTTTTCAATCGCCAAGATCCCATCGTTTTCAACCTCAAGGACTCAACCGCTCAGGGTATTCCAATTTCAGATGCTTTGCAAGGCGGAGGTCGCCACCTCGAGGGTGCCAAGGATCCTATTATTACTTTAGAGAAGACTTCTATTAGCTTACGCATTCTGGTATGTTTAATTAATCAACATATGGGTCCCATACACTTACTGATGTAATAAACAGTGGCCTGGTTATCCTTCGTGGTCCAAGGCATTGCCTACGAAGACCTGGGGAAAGCATCGTGCTGCTCTTACTCGAGCACACCTTGCAAAGAGGGTTGCCGAACAGATTAAGAAGTTTTACAATGAGGTTGGTCATGTCATATCCTCACGAACCTCTTTTTGATTTGGTCCAGAGATGTAACGACCATGTCACTGACCCAGACGGGAAGTTATGGAAGATTGGCTCTGGTGAAATCCAACTCGATGACCTCGTTCTTGTTTCCCTCCGCCATGTCTCTCAAGGTAGTTGGCAACCTGCTCTATGCCTCAGAAACCCTCGTCCTTCGTTGACTTAATTACATTGCCATCATTCGACTTGTCAACACCTGCACTGGCTGCAGTCCATAATCGATTTTTCTCCATCCGTCACATTCATCAACAGTAATCATTCAAAATCACTCTCAACATCGCACTTTAAATTACTACCCTACATACCAGACTGGACACCCCTTCGCAACACCAACTCGCTTGTACTGGTAGCTAATTTTTTGTTTCCCGGGTCTATGATTTCGACTCGAAGCTGTTCCCATTACATAATAAAAGAAGATACCATTGTTTCGACAAAATCTTGTTCTGTGATCGGAACTTGATCGGAACTGGATTTGGAGCATCCAGATGCCGATCAAGACTCCGATCATCTCAGACAACCGAGCCATAAGCGTGGCCAATCGCACTACTTTTCCTAGTCTTTTCCTAGTCACCAGCGGTTGATTCTCCATAGGAATTCTTCCAGAAGTTGTAGGTCTTTGTTCCTATTGATCAGATGATGCCATCTATGTTGTTTGTTTATTGGGAGACTCAGGCCGCTTCCAGTCTGGTTTCTTTAGAATGCACACAGCACGATCTCATTCTCTGGTACTGACATACGGGATGGCAGATAACCGTCCAAGCTAACGAGTCAATGTTCATGGACACATCTCCACAGCCAGCAAATGATTCATCTGCAAGCCACATGCGTGTCCCTACGTTATCGTTCGATCCTCTGTATCTTCCAAGTTTGGCCCGCGATTTGGACGGATTACCCTTCGGCAACCGATGACTGCGCAGGACCGTAGCATTCTCTTTGACGCGTCCGATATTACAATTTATACCCCAAATATACTTGTTGGCACTTCGCGCGGTGTAGTCCCACATCTCTCGCGAGATCATTGCAATTCTGCAGGGGCCATTAGATGGATCAACGTTCCTTTCGAGTCATTGTGAGTTTCATCCTCGTAGGAGCCGCGTCTCCCATCTCCATGTGGTTGTTGGACATTTACTCTTGCCTGAAACTCGTGCTTAGTTTGGAACAATCACCCCCAATCCCAATGATGCAGCCCGGACCAAACCCACTGCATACTTTCTTGGGTTTTGACATGCGGAAACATATCGTGTCACTTTGTCTTCGTGATCCAATGGATACGCGTGAAATGCCACCGAACGGGAACAACTATGTCTCTGCGAACTGTATGCGGGGTGTCAGAAAGGTCGGTCAACCATCGTTCTTGTAATCTTGTGTGTATCAGATCTTCTCAAGTCGATAGGTGAATCTTTCTGATTGGAGAGATTATGTCTACAAGATGCAGCCCGACATTGTCTTTGCCCTCAGTGATACACCGTTTACTACGCCACCGTATTCTCAAAAACGTGTGACGAAGAGTATAGAGCGAAGTGTGGCGTGGCTCGCGGATCTGCTTCGCCCTCTTGAGGACTATGATTCATCGTGTTCATCACCAACTTCAGGACGACTTTCTCAACATCCACTCAATGTGTTTGTCAATATGGCTGGTGGTACATCGATCCCCGCTCGGGAGGCGTTCGCACATAGCCTCTCGGAAGAACTCTTTGGGCCTGAGCTGCAAGCAGTCAGTCCTCTCAAGCACCTCGATGATGGTGTAGTAGGTTACTCCTTCGATCTAGCGACGTTGCGAGGCGCGATCCCACAACCTCTAGCGCCACATCGCCGCACTCCACCTGGAAACTTTCTCAAGCAAGGAATTCCGGAAATGACACAGTACACAAGAGAACCTTCGGAATTCTCGACGCCAGCAAGTAAGGCATCTGAGAACTCATCACCTGTTTCACCCCGGTTCTCCGAACCCTTCGTACCGCCAGATGTCGTTCCACTGCTCCAAGCGTCTCTTACAAAGCTCCAGACAGGAAAACCAAGGCTTGTAACTGCCGTACGCTCGCCACATGAGATTCTTAAACTAATTCGGGATGTTGGCGTGGATATTTTCGATGCCGAGTTGGCGATTGCCGCTGCCAATGTCGGTGTGGCGCTGGATTTTGTGTTTCCCTTGCCTCCGACGGAGAATGGAATAGTAGGAGAAGGGAAAAGGAAGGAAGTGGGTCATAACTTGTACGATCCGGTCTACGCGCACCAGTTTGGGAGATTGTCGGATTGTTTGGCTGGAGCAGCAGAATCTCAATACTCCACCCCACTCCAGGTGTGCCCTTGCATCACGTGCTCACCCCGCTCTCCAGCTTCGTACATCCTTCACAGTAGTGTCGACGTACAGTCACACACGGAGGAGGGTGAGGGTGTGAAGGAGTGCTATAGGCCTCCACACAGTCGCGCGTACCTGCATCACCTGTTACGTACTCACGAGATGTCAGCTCACACACTTCTCGTGGCGCACAACCTCGCTGTACTGGACATGTTCCTTGTGGGGGTAAGGAGTGTCCTTGTAGATGGGAATGGGGACAAAGAAGGCGTAGGCGAGAACAGAGTCGCACGGTTTGCGCTCGAGGTCAGCAAGTTCGAGCGTATATTTGATGAAGGTATGGGAGTAATTGCTGCTGCGAGGAAGGACTGGAGTGATGTCGATATAGCGAGAGGAAAGGGCAGGCTTGCGAGAGAGAAGGAAAAGCAGGCGCTCACCGAGGCAGCTGAAGGTCGTTGATGGTATCCGAGTTCCAGGGGCTATAATACTACAAAAGGAAATATTACACATGTGTAGAAGTATTTTGCACGACTCTTGTCGTTGACGATGATTCCGAGCTCGCTGCTCTTTCCATGGCTGTCTCCTCACGTCTCTGTGTCATCCCCACAAATAATACGGAGTGACCTATGTTGCGCTATGACTTGGATGAGATGTCGATCGTTCTCGTGTAGCTCATCTAGGCAGGCGAAGCCGCAAGACCACTACGCGACGCTCTCTGTGCCTAGGAATGCCACGAAAGCGCAGATAAAGGTGTCGCGGCATTTCTTTATATCTGTCTGGCTCATCCGTTGACATTCGCATTTCAAGTCGAGTTTCTATCAAGTAAGCTCTGACTCCACCAACGCCACTGCTGGAGTGCCCTGGATATTTACGTTGACTACGTTGGCAGCTGAGCAAGAAATACCATCCAGACGTGGCAAAGGACACTGATTCACGAAGCAAATTCCATGCTGTGAGTGAAGCGTACGTTGTGCTGGGTGATAACCGAAAACGGTGAGTTAGCAGTGCTGTGTATCCTGAGGCCCACAGCCTCGTGCCCAGGATGATTTTGTCTTGCGTGAACCTGACGTTCGGATTTACTTTCTCGTAGACGGGAATACGATCGAAGTTTGGGTTGTTCCTCCTCTGGGACAACCGGAATGCATATGCACCCACAAGCTACGACGGCCCGACCCTCGCACCAGCGTGGTTCACGGAACTTTTGGGTGCACCAGCAATACTCACGATCCAAGTCCCAAGCAGGGCATGGCCGACATCCCTCATCTACAGCGCAACAACCCCATCCGTCTACGCAGTATCACAGTCGCAACAATCCATTCCAGAATCCGCATGTGCAGCGTGCCACGGGATGGCGAACTACGGAATCAGATGGGTTGGCGTCGAATGCCGCTTCGTATGCCCAGGGTGGTGCTGGAAGCGGGATGGGCAGTTGGTCGTCACGAGACTCATCTGGTGGCAGTGGGTTGTATGGGGCACATGCGAACTCGGACAAGGAACGGGGAGGGGAACCCCTGTAACGCAGAACTATCTTGGGGCAATGGGTGTGCTTACTAGAGTTGGGGTCTTGCAATGTTGTGCTCCTTTTCACTGTATATTGCAGGCATATTGAGCAACCGATAACCCTTGTGGATGGAAAGATGTTACATGATATCTAACCTACATACGCCAGGCCTGATAATTCTGGGAGTTATAGGTTCAGGTTCAAATAATTGTCTGGTGGTTCTTGGACATTTCAGACTGTAATGGACAGTATTCAAGCTTGGGAGCCATTTTCATTAAAGTTGCACATGAGGTCACGGGAAAGACATCCCCTGACCTCAGGACCAGTATGAAACATAACGATAGTCAGTTCGTCATTACAATGTGCTAAGTTTAATGCTCGGCCATGAAGCAAAGACCTTCCAAAACACACTGGACGGTGTAACTGATGACAATGAACTACGAACCCTGGAGGAAGGCATCACGGGAAAGGTGACTAGTGCTCATCGGGCCGACTCAAACTATCCACATTATAGATCTCACTAATATGCTCGGATTGCAGGGGATACCCCACAGTTTGTACCGAATCGATGTATTCTTCCAGTGCGTGGCCTACGACTCGAACAGTTGGACGATGACCAACATCTATTGGTGCGGTGCGTCCTACTGTCGAATGGATGACGGTGACATGAATATCAATTATTTCTGGGATAACGGCGGATGCAGAAGCAGGTATCAGACATTCCTCACAGCTCGGGGCTGCCGGCATGCCCAGATGGGTGCTGATCAAACTATTGCAGTGGATTGATCATCAATATAAGGACATGCTGCAAGTGATCCCCGTCTACATAGACTTTGCTGTAGCCAATCTCCCGATATGGAGATGTAAGCTCTTCTGAAGAGGTGGCACTCTGCTGTTTCACTTGATAGTGTCGTATCCGTTGTATTGGCAAAGACTGCCTGCATTTCCCAGATCTATTTTGTTTCGGGCTAATAGTATTTACCGGTGTTGCAACCTTCCGAGGGACAATCACATGTAAGATTCAACCACTTGATATGATGCTGTTGCCACAGAGGCGCCGAGTCGAGTCGTCATTTCGGATTCGTTCAGCTTGTCGGTCGTCTCAGAGATGGCCAAGTTGTCCGAGTTGATGCATGACAGCACCAACACCCTCTCCGGCGTGTCACGGCTCGTACAACTCCTTCACAATAAATCGACTCGGCGCTCGTTGTTACTTCTCCTCGCTTCTGTCCTCATCGTTCGTGGGGCCCTACTCCCTCCATATCATAGCGACAACACCCTACAAAAGGCTAGGTCGAGTGGAAAGGAGAAAGCGGACCCTCTGCAAGTGCGACAGCGAGAACAGCATTCTTCCGATGCACAGTTTTTCCCCCTCAACCCACCGCACTCACAAGTGGCACCGAACGGACGCTCTTCACCACCCTCAAAACCGAAAGGCATACCAAGTACATTCACCTATCAGCTTCGCTCGCTCTTGCGCATCGTCATACCCTCCCTCCGAACCAAGGAGGCTCTCCTCCTTGCCACACATTCCTGCTTCCTCATCCTGCGTACCGTACTTAGTGTTGCCGTTGCGAGATTAGACGGCAAGATCGTGAGGGATCTCGTAAGCGCCGATGGGCGTGGTTTCACCAGAGGCCTGGGTCTGTGGTTTGCGCTTGCAGTACCGAGCGTATATACGAACTCTATGGTACGTCCATGTCATGTGTATGTACTACTGAGTCTAATTCACGGTCTCGTCTTGTAATCCCTTACCTGGCCTAGATCCGACACCTCCAATCGAAACTTGCGCTGAAGTTCCGCACTCGCTTAACGAAGTATATTCACGACTTATACCTTTCGCCACATCCGCATTTAAGATATTATCGAATCCCGCTTCATGGCGTCGACCAATACATCACTGCTGACGTTGAGGCGTGGTCGGAGAGTGTTTCTGGCATATAGTATGTCGTCTGTATGTGGTAAATTTCGTCCATGTTAACGTTTGGTAGCGGTAATTTAATGAAACCATCACTCGACCTTCTTCTGTTCACGTCTCAGCTCGCGCGAGAGCTCGGGTTCAGAGGGACCATGCTGCTATTTGTGAATTATTACCTTACAATCAAGGTATATCCCGTTCCTGACCTTCATGTGATCATGACGTATCATTTGGGTTCAGATCCTCAGCGCGGTCACGCCGGCCTTCGGTCAGCTTGCTGCTGTCGAGGCACGTCTTGAGGGTGAGTACCGCGCTGGCGTGAATAGGGTAGGCAGGGAGAGCGAGGAGGTCGCGTAAGTTTCATTCGTATACCGTCTTTCCACCGACACTGATTCTCGCGTAGATTCTACGATGGTGGTGCACGAGAACGCGATATCCTGACGGGTGTTTATCTCCGTCTCATCCGTCATGTGAATTCGATCTACAAGATCCGCATAGCCTATGAGTGGACAGAGGACTTCGTGATCAAATATCTCTGGTCAGCGGCTGGATATGGTCTCATTGCCGTTCCCCTACTTTTCACACGCAAACGCCAGATTGAGGTCAAGGCAGGGTCCAGTTCGAACAGGGACGGGGTTGTTGCCGATCGCACGGAGAGTATGTTGTTTCCCTGGCGGTAGTTGTTATACCTCACCGTTGTTGTGAATTCAGCATATATTTCAAATAGGCGGCTGTTACTTTCCCTCGCAGATGCAGGTGGACGGCTTATGTACGCATACAAGGATTTGGTAGAGGTTGCTGGACTCACTGGACGGTGGGCATCTCCGTGCTGCTGTGTGCTATGCGTTGGGAACTGATTTCTCAGGTTGTATACCCTTCTGTCTACACTACACCACCTACCTCGATTTCCTCCTGCGCTTGCCGGTGATGGCAACACCTTCGAGCTCGAAGATGTTGATGTCTGTATTCCTCTGCCGCCTTACTAGCATCTGAATCGCACAAACCCACCACTGATGTTATATACGAGAATGGGACGGTTCCGGATTCGCACGGCAGTTACTCGACACTCGTGCGCGCCCTTAGTTTGAAGCTACACCCGGGCATGCACCTGATGATCACGGGCTCGAACGGGGTTGGGAAGACTGCAATTGCGCGCGTGCTTGCTGGTCTGTGGGCTCCATGTGGGCCCCTTGCGTCTATCACACGGCCATCGTCAGGCTCAGCAGGCGACAGGGACGAGAAAATGCATCATAGGCAGAGACCCGGTGTATTTGTTGTTCCGCAGCGGGCATACATGGTTTCGGGGTCATTGTTGGAACAAGTGATCTATCCTCAGTCGCTAGGGATGTTCTATGCAGAAGGGGGCAATGTTACTGAGTTGCAGGCAATATTGGAGGCTGCACATTTGGAGTACTTGGTTGAGCGAGAAGGGGGATGGGCGACTGTGAAAGAGTGGAGGGATGTATTAAGTGGAGGGGAGAAGCAGAGGGTGAGTGTTGGTTAGAGTATATAGTGCGTGCGTATTGATCCGTGGTGCACAGATGGCTTTGGCACGTGTGTTCTATCATCGACCCAAATTTGCGGTCCTGGACGGTGGGTAGTTGTCCATGCTCTTCGCCAGTCCATTTCATCTGACAATGTGATAATATAGAGTGCACGAGTGCGGTGTCTAGCGATGTGGAGGGTCAAATGTACGAACACGCCAAGTCGCTCGGTATATCCCTAATTACGATCTCACTTCGGTAAAGTTCATTTCAACACCATCCTGTGACAAGTAATGTTGACACCCCGATCCCAGGTCATCACTAGCAAAATACCACACTCATCTTTCACACTGATAGGTGATGGCACAGGAAGCTGGAATTTGACGACCATCCTGAATAGCTCATCGGCGTCTACACCTGCGAACGGAGGGCGGGATGAAGCGGGGTCGCCAGTGTGTGGTGACAAGGAGTTGGCCCGTGTGCTGGAAGAGATGAGGACATTGGAAGGGAAACTGGAGGAAGCGAGGGGATGGGAGAGTCGATTGGCGGAACTGAAGAGACAATGATCCTATACCAAGAATCCTGGTATATTGGTGGGACGGCATGCCAGGCAGCTGAGTGGCGTCGCAGAGTTTAATTAATCATCCTTTACAAAGAATATAACATGTAGTGATTTAGAGTCAATTGTGTCACACAGAAGATGCGTTGATATGAGTGAAAAATAGGCAGGTTTTGGTGTGGTACATAACGACTCTCGCGTAAAAGCGCATGCATACATAGTTCTAAACAGTTGAGACCCCTTGGTATCAGGTGGTCAGTAGAGCATGGCATAAGGCCGACATCCACTCAGGTATGTGATAGACGTCATTCAACAAGTCTCATGACCTTGGATTTCATACATACAACATAGAAGATGAGGAGACGACAAAAAGAATGAGCGCAATCATGTCCAAAATGTGGCAACCGCTGGGTGAACAGAGGTGAGTGAACGGAATGGGACGATAATCACACGGAGCAATGCTGCTCCGCCTGCAGACAATCCATAAGGTTCCTGAAAGTGGGAGCACGATAAGGATGATCTTGGGGACGGAGCTCTAATACAGCTCGATCGAGGCTGATTGCCCCCTCCAAGTCAGATTTAGTAGCCCGTCTGTTGTACTGGTGCCAATGGCAAATTGTGAGCTCATGGAATGAAATTGACCGATCGGGATGAGCCGCTGGACAAAGATCCAACGCTGATCGATGTAAATCGCTTTCTCGACGAAAGCAGTATCACCAAGTTTCACGAACTTATCCACCAGGTACTTTGCAAGGTTGGTGAGATTGACGGCGCGATCAGGGTGGTCGTTCGCCATACTGATGCCAAAAGGGAAAGTGCGAGCCCCTGGAATGAAATTGACCGGTCTGGATGACTCACCGGACAGAGGTCCAACGCTGATCGATGGAATGAAATCGCCTCATCGAGATCAGCATTTTTGCCAAGTTTAACAAACCTGTTAAGAGTGGCGGGACGACGATCGTGACCTAACGGACGGAGCTCTAAAGCAACTCGATACATCACGATGGCATCTTCCAACTCACGTATGGTAGCCTGTTTTTCATACCAAGAGTGCGAGCTGATGGAGTGAACTCGACCGACCAGAATGACCCCCGGGACGGAGGTTCAATATTGATCAATGTAGTGAAATCGTTTTATCGAGGCTACCATCTGAACCCAGTGCCACGAACCTATCCCTCAGATACCTTGCAAGGTTGTTGAGACTGATGGCATGATGAGGGTGGTCTCATCAGGAAACTGGGGAGAGAAAGATAATCTATTATATTGACCAAAGGGGGTTAGATAATGTCAGGTAATGGTTGGTCTGGGATTATCATCCATTATCTAATTCCCTTTGGCCAATCTCTCCTCAACTTCCTGATGTCGCCTGCGGGACGGAGTTCTAATGCATCTCGAGCGAACTTGATCGCCTCTTCCGAGACCTGCGTTCTAGCCCATCTGTCATACCTGCGCGATAAGCAAATTGCGAGGTGGAGTGACGTGTCACGAATGGGATGACCCGCTGGACGGAGGTCCAACATTGATTGATGGAGAGAAATTGCTTCAGCTAGGTCTGCCTTGACTTTTCTTCAAGTACCGGTCATCCAGAGAGTCGGGCTGCAAGATGGAAAAGAGCCACGGCTTGACCATCACCTCCGGGGTGATGTTCTAATTCTGTCCGAACGTGGCTAATCTTCTTATCCACAGTCATTGTTCAGTTAGCTTCTCTACATGATGTCGACATGTCACGATCGGGGTGACCCGTTGGAGGGAGGTCCAACACCGATCAACGCGGCGAAAATGTCTTAGCGCCCGTGTCTCGACCTTTCTCCGAGGACCAGTCGCCTAGGGAAGCTGCGGTATTCGGAAACACCACAGCTTGCCCAGAACGTCCTCCGGGGCCACCTTCCAATTCTTTCCGATTGTGGCTGATCTTCTTATCCGAGCAGGTCTTTGTTCGGTCGGCTTCTCCACACGAGGTGGATGTTCCACGACTGTGGCTGATAGTTCGGTGGGCGTATTCACACGAAGTGGAGGTTGTGAGTCCGCGAGAGACCGGTCTTCAGGCGCGATATTTGGAAGAGGGTTCACCTTCCAGAGATGAAGGGGAAAGGGCTGGAAAACGTGACAGATAGACTTCGTTCAGGTCAGCATTAGACCGTGACGTCTAACAGAGGGAGAGGAATCAGATAGCTCATCCAGGGCTTTCTTCGCAAGACAAAATTGCAGTGGTTGGATCAAGCCTCGTTTCAAGTCGCCATTGAAAAGTGATGTCTAGCAGATAGAGATGAATCATACAGCTGGGTTGAAGACTTCAGATGCAAGGGATTTGCGATATGGGACTGGGTGTTAGCCTGTAATAAAAGTGGGAAGAAGTGAGACGAGACAGATAAAGACCACACCTGTTGGACAACAAGGGGTGCGAGATGCTTTCGACGTGGTGTGTTGATGGCATTAGACAGCTGCTGTCCCTGTCACAACGGAGATGACAGCGGTCATACTATCACATAACTTTCTGAGTATTCAATTGCATACCACAGTGCTGCCACCTCGGAGTCCAAATACCTGGCCACAGCACCTCACACACGCACTATAATCTGATGAGTCATAGGGTGTCTGCTGCGTAGTCATTACTATCGTACTTACTATCTCGGTGTGCCGCAGCATCTTAAGGTATTTCTATCGTGTGCCAAGAGCAATGGTCCCCACCCGGGGTAAGCCAAGAAAGCGAGACAATTGAACACAGGCAGAGCTCCTGCCTGCTGGAAAACAAGTGATGGGAGGTAATGTTCACACCTTGAGATGGCAATGGATGGCTTCTAGTAGGAGCACATGAGATCCGATGCCAGGTGGGCATCAACGAGGATGCCCTGATGTCATTCCTAATACACGATTCATAAAGTTGTGGTGGAGCGTTGGCCTAAACCACTCGTTAGGCTTTCACACAGCTCATCAGGCCAGCTCACCGCTGCCATCTTCCTTCACTGACCCATTCCTTCAGCTCGCCATTTTCTTTCCACATGCGCGTTTCCTCCGGCTCTTCGACTTTATCGCCCTTGCCCTCTTCAACGAATACACCGTTTCACACCATCGATCGGCTGGCTTCTCATTGCCATATTTCTTCATTCTTCCTCACCTCTTGCACAACTCAAATTGGCTACAAAACCCCTCATAATACACTATCGACCATCCGATCCAGTACCCCATGACCTCTGTCTTCCTCCAGAGTATGTATTTCCCACTGCACAAGCTTACACGTATCCCAGTACAATGCACTCTTTATGCCATTGCGTGTCGATGACATTCAAGCTTCAAGGTAGTATCTATGCCGTTGTTTTGTTGAATGAAACAATCGGATGTGCAGGGGTAATCGTCAACGCTGGTACGTTCACTGCGCTAAGGAGTTCTGCCTGCGGAAATCGTTCAGAAATCCTTAGACCCCAAGATGTTCTGTGATGCCCCAGGCTAATACATTCGTGGGGTCAGTCCTTGTAGATGAGTCTTCTTACGAAGCAGCCTAATATTAGGTGCTAGAATATAAATCGAGGCGCATACACACCATTATATCTGCGCGCAATTCCTCTCGAGTGGTCAACCAAGCTCAGAGCAACTGTCTGGAGAACACTCTGTCCACCACAGTCCGCAAGTCCCATCTCCCTTCCCTGTTTGGCATATCGACGCTGGGTAAGATGAAGTGTGTGCCAGAAACATGCTGTTGGGAAGACGTCAGTACAGTGACATCTGCTATTCCATTACTCTTCTCGTCACAACCGGTGTCCCCCAGGACACGTCTCAATCTCGTGGGAACTTCCAAGTGGGGATCGAGCACGTGCTACTGAGAGAGAGAGCTCATCCCTGGCTCCAGAGAAAATGGTTGAGATCTGTGCGCTGATTGAGTGCGACTGCAGCAGCATCCGTCCCAATGCTATACCACCGGGTCATAAGATCTGGTGATGTAACTGTGTTCAATTCAATTTGTGTAGGTCTGTAGATCACGGATTGTGGGGGAGCTGAAGTTCCGAATAGTTGTTGAGCCGTACCATGGTTGATGATCAAACCATTTCCAAGGCTGAGCATAATCACATGGTAGGTACTGATAGGATGATGGTCATTGTTGGTTCTTCTGATTCAAAGTCTTCTCATCGTGCAGGAGGCAAATGTACATCTCTCACTGCATTGGCGGGGAAGTATCGCTGTATTTTAACTATCCCATGCAGGTTTTGCAGGGACGGGTCAATACGCACCAGCGCAGGTCGTGAAGCCAGAGCATAGCCCAGACAACCTTATACAAGCAGAGAAGGTGATCGGTGTCCTTATATCGATCTTGCAAGTGATAAGGCACAGGCCAAGAGCCCGCAGTTGAGGGTACATCATACTTTCTGGGCGCAAGTGTACAAAATCGGACGTACGTCTAGGCATCTTTACAATGTCGATAGATGACGAAGACATATATGGTACATCATTGTTCTTGTTCATTTCCGCGTGCATCGGTTCTGTGGTCTTCTGGAATTTGAGTTTGCACCCTCTAGCTTACACGGAGCGCCTTTTTGACATTCCCCGCACTGTTCACCTCTTTTGTGCCTAATGCGGCTCTTCGGTTGCCTGGCCCTTGACCCTCTCCCTCGCCTTCTTAACTTCGACCTCCCAATCGGCCCTTATCACACCGATCCACACCGAAATAATAGAGGAGTATATCAGTGCAGCCACGAGCCCAATCCAGAGCCCCGCAAGACGGAAGCCAAAGTAGAATGTAAGGGTAATGCCAAACGGAATGCCGAGGATATAATATGCACTGCGCGAGACATCGGGTAAGGTGAGATTACCGAGACGCTCATCAGCGTCCGCCAGTAGCCAATGATGTTAAAAGAGTCCACTAACCCCAAATTCAACCATGCACCTGCCACTTGCATCCCCCTTGCTCGAAGGACTCCACCTCCAACATTGTTCATCCCATCAAACATCTGGGACAAGGCAGTAATCGGTAGGACAGACGCCACAATGGAGACAACCTCCGGATCATCATTGAACAAGTATGCCCATTTTGTGCGGAAGACAAGGAACATGGTGCTGGATAGGTGAATGTGTCACAATTGTCATATCATTATGGCAGAGGAGGTTCGAAACGAGTAAGGAAATGAATTAGGAAGGCAAAGCTGCCTGAGGAACGAAGAACGCACCACCAAACACATCCGACGGCCACAGCAATGGCGATCGAAGCAGGAGCAACAACCCCAGCCCGACGGGCTCTACCCTCTCCAAGGAGATTTCCAATCCTATATGGTCATCATGAGTGCGGAAATAGACCGGGTGAAGTGTGGAACTCGTAATAGGAACCGAGCTAAAACCAAAGCATAAGGAAACAAACAACTCACCGGATACTTGTAGCCGCACCCAATGCAAACGGTGCCTGAAAGGTAAACGATGCGGACAAGAGGAGTACTGACTGTGCTGCAAGTGAGACTGGACCCAGGCTAGACCATAAAGATCGATCAGTATGATGTCCAAACAATCCCACCATATCCTGTTATAAGACAACGAATGCATACAAACTGGCGGCCACTATACACCAACTTACTCCATTAGCTTCGCCATACAAAGTCGACGATACCACTTACATCCTATTAACTCCCATGTCCACCAAGCCGATGCGGTTTGAACTGGGATATTATTCGGAAGTGAATCAACATTCCTAGGACTAACGGGTACGGAACGCACGGGGTAGACTCACCAATTCCTGCTATGCCTAATCGGCCAAGGATACCCCAATTGTGCCATACGTCGCGCCTAAGTGGGGTCCACGCTGTACGCGGGACAAAGTAATAAGCGTACAAGATGGACGCGAGTAATACAAGGTTGAAGGAAAGTGCGGTCGCGAGTGGTGCTCCTCGGAAAGAGAGTCCCAGCGGATACACTGTTGCCATGTGCCGTAAGACAAACACCACAGTTTGGGGAACGTGAGCCCTTCCGGAGATGTGGTCAATAACGCACCAAAGAACCAATTGAGGAAGGCGTTGAGTGGTGCGATGACTATGGTGATTCTAGCTGGGACAGAGAAGAGTCTTTGGCATTGGAAGTACCGCCTGTCCATACATGTAAGTATGCAAGGATGATGTCAGTTCAGTGAAAAAGATGAACCTTGATATGCCAATGAAGCTATACGCTGGAAGGCCCAATGATGCGTACTTGAGGTACACGGCAGCGAGGTGGGCAACCTCGGGGTCCTGCTTGAGGAAGAGAAAAATAGGTTCAGCGTTGAACCATATGGCAAGGATGGGCTTTGGGAGTATGTCAATTGGGCATATGTGAAATATACGAGGGGAACCGTGGCTCACGACCAGGCCAAATACAGACATGACGGCTGAAATGATTCAGGTCGGGTAGAAGGGAAGTAGGGAACATATGACCCACCCACTCTCTGAGTCCAGAGACCAACCATATGAGGAGTGTCCGATGTCCATGCCGGGGGTAGGAGGGTGTCGAGAGTGGAGGCGAAGCCCCGCACAATGCTATATCCTGTGACAGAGGCAGTCATCATGCCAAGCGTTGCAGCAGCAAGAGCCACGGTGGATATATGACCTATGCACATGGTGGAAGCAAGGAGAAATGAATGTTCGAAGATTTGTGCGCTATGATGAAAGATATGAGTAAGATGTCGGGTGGATACGAGGAGACGTACGCAAAGACGGGGAGTGAGTAGCAAGTGAGGATGCCCAGTTCCTCGCGGAACATCTGGGCCGATGGTACCTGCTCGCTAGGCCTCGTAAGGTTGACATCATCGTCAGTAGTTTCATGGATGAAGGGGTCGGAGGTATCCTGCTGGAGGAGTGGAGTGTGCTCTGAGGTATTCACCGTGCTATCTGCGCGTCTGATTGGAATCACCGCTGGATGGCAGAGTATATCATTGTCATCGGCAATGCTAGGGATGAGATCGATGTGATGACGATGGTCCTCGTCAGGGTGGGAGGATGGCATGGTCCTGAGGAAACGACTGCAATGTCGACTGCTGGCGCGACATGGAGGGTGAAAGGAATAAGGAATCTATTCGACACGAAATTCCTCAGCGTTCAAGCGTCTCACAACTTTTGTGTGACACTTGCTTGACTGAATCAGCACCCGCCTTTAGATAGAAAAGACTACGCACTTGTGATTGGTTGCGAGCTTCCCCGGTATTTTGGGGGATTGCCTCACCAACACGATCTTGTGCAATGATTGTCATATGCGACCTCCCTTGCAAAGTGATATTCCCGTTTCACATTTGCTGCAATAAGGCCTTGAATATATGTAAATACCTAATTTCGTAGCTTGACTTGTACCGTCAGCGGCGCATGCCCATAGAAATGGAATGAGAACTGAGACAGCAATGGTAGCATGTTCGGAGCCAGGAGCAGCATTTCACAAACCTACATACCTATTTCTGGCCGTTCACTACAATGTACCAACAGGCTGTCTTCTCCTCACAACATTGACAGGGGCCGTCGACGCTTGTATTATTTGATTGGCGAGGATCAGAATGAAATGGTGCTTAAGCTAGCGAAGTACCGACTTAGTGCGAGAGACGTACGGTACTTACTATACCAATGGTATCCTATCCGCCATCTGCATCAGAACTTATGAGATTGGACAGTATGTATACAGCAACCCTTCATTGCGACTTTCTCATCCAGTAGTATCCAACAACTAAAGAATCAATATGTTTCTACAAGCCGAGCGACAGTCACAGCTGGATCTTCACCCTTAGGGTGCATGACTTCTCCCAGTTTCTAGATGACTCTAAATCAGCCCACCGCATGATCAACAACTTTGGATTGGCTCACCTTGTTCACAGTGACAAACTTCTCAACGACATCTTCCCCAATAATCTTCCCAATTTCAGTGTCCTTCAATAAACATATCCTCGCACTTTCCGCATCCAACGGAAGCCGCCTCGTGATCCCCTTCTCCGCCCTCTCGCCCTCACTCATCTCAGCAGCGGCCCGCTCCTCACAACACTCCACTCCCAGCGCGAGCCCATCCCTGATGCCAATGATACCAGCACCCAGCAGGCCAGAGAGCGCGAAATATGGGTTTGCAGTCCCATCGACTGCCCTAATCTCAAAGTTGCGCGCGTGCGGTGAACTGGGGTTTGCGAGGCGCACGGCCACTTCGCGGTGGTCAACCCCCCAGCAGACCCACGTGCCACCAGACCAGATCATGTCCTGCATGCGCGCATAGGACTGCGGGAGGGGAAGTGTGAATGCGATGATGGAATGGAGATGGGCCATGAGTCCAGCAAGGAAATGGTATTCGTGCATTGTGAGAATGGAGGGGTGGATTCGGGAGGGCGGGGATGGCTCTGTGGTAGAATGCACGGAGATGTGGGTGTGTGCACCGCTCCCGCCTCCGTGATTATGGGTAGTATACGAGTGTCAGTAAGGTGACTGGTTGGTCTGGTTGTACCTACAGTAATCAAGATGCAGTTTGGGTGCAAGTGTCGCACGCAAGCCATATTTTCTAGCAATATTATAGATTGTCTCGCGTATGAGCACTAGTGCATCGGCCGCCTCGAGGGGGAAGGGGCCTCGTGACAACTTCTGTACTTTACGACAACGATCCGGAATCAGTAAGACATTGTCCCGAGTGGGCGTCCGAATGCAAGACTCATGGAGAACAAACCTGCCCAGGGGCTTCTTCCGAATGAAGCATTTGAAGTTCAATACCAGACTTCGCAAGTGCCTCTGCAATCTCCTCGAGTATGCTGAGCTCCGTGGAACCCGTTCCAGTCGCTGCAGTTTCGGACCACCCGTAGTTATTCACGACTTCGATGGGGTTTGTCGACTTGAGGAGTATGAACTCTGTCTCGAAGCCAACTAGGAATTGTGTGTTGAGTGCCTCTTCTGCATAGCTATCCATATTACGTCATCAATATCCACAACACGGTGAGCCACAGTGCTCATACTTCAGGATCCTTTGCAAGTTTGTCCTCGGGCACAGGGGTACGTCAATTCGCCCCCAACAGAGGCCTTCTCCTCGAAAACCCAAATATAGATGCATGTCCGGGTGCATACCCACATAACCCTAAGACTCGAACGGTCCATGACAATGAGATAACTTTCTCCTGCGGAGAACCCCTCTGCTGATGCTGTCAAGACGAAGCTAAATACGGCCTTGGGGACAGTGATGCTAGGACGAAACGATTTGAGGAGCTTGCAAAAATAGGAAAGGGTCAAGATGCGGCAATATATGGTGCCGAAGAGGCCGACCCAATGGACACGGACGAATTTGACGCCCATGACTTCGAGTGAATGGTCCGTCCCAGAGAGTGTGCCTACGTTGACAGTTGAGGGGGTATATTCAACACCGAAATCGATGGTAGGTAGATCAGCCACAAGACTGGAACCGTTCGGCTGAAAAGGTGGTTGTACCGATATCAACCGATGGTCGATAGAGCAGGTTAGAGTGAGTATATTCACTGATCCCGAGTTGCAATGAAACACGCACGAGCATTGGATTAATCACAGTGTAGTTAAATTGTCAACGAGGGGGTCTATTGTGAAGGATTACCATGCAATGTCGCAGCGACTATTTAGTAACAAGAAATGTGGGCGGTAAATTAGCTGACTGTGAGTTCTTTTATACCCAGTATTCTGCTTGGGGCCCTCCATCTCCGCTATAAGGTAAGCAGCGCTTCATATCCTGTCAATGACAATGACTAACCATGTAAAGTGAGGACCGTATGAAAGTTACTCGAATCTTAATGCTGCGCGGAGAACTAGACTTCGACGGGCGGCAACATTTGACGCCTTGCAATATCTAGGTAGAGATTCCTTGCCAAAGTGACACAACCCCAGCGAGATTGGTATCGAAAAATGTGTCTTGTGCATTATGAGGTGCTACTTTTGTGGGACATCTAAGTATCTCTCACCTGACAGCACTGGAAAGAAACCATCGATTGATGAGTATTGGGTGACCAGTTTCATTTACGTCCAGTCGTTCTAATCGGGGATTAATGCCGAGGTGAGGAATAACTTCTCTTCCTAGTTAGGTGGCTTTGGGACTGGAAACTAGTTATCATCATTGTTCGGTAATCAAACTGAGCAAAATTGGTTACCTCTGATAGGCCCATGATTTTTAGTGCTCAGTCTAGGGAATAGTGTCCTCTACTGAATTCTTCGCTGGATAGAGAAGCCTGATCTAGTGACAACCACGTCAAAGCAAACAAAAATCGGTATCCACTGGGGAGGAGCGAAAGTTCATGCTTCCTCTGAGATTAAATTTAGCTATCACACCGGTCATTATGTAATCACCTGAATTCTCATTCTCCCTTCTTGCTGGGAGGATTATACCCGTCCAGCCCTGTTGCCCAACATCACCTACCATCTCCGTCATCTTCTTTTTATAGTTATCTCGTCTCTCTATTGGCTGGCGAGGTATATACTTTTGTTTGTACTTGTACTTGGTTGTGATGAAACACTCTGATCACGGGCGTCCTACATCAAGAAACTGACCATCCCTAAGCGAGGTCTAGCGAGGATATATCCACTGTCGAAAGAGGGATAGGACGCCGGATCTCATTTTGGTCACATAATCCTCACCTCACCACTATTCCGACTGCTGAAATAGGACTAGTGGCTCTATTTCCTGTATCAATCATGGCTAGATCAATCAAATCAATTGTAACTTGGTGTAGATAATTTCTAAACAAAAGTATAGGAAGGAGGAAGCCCTGTGTGCCCTTGTGTCATTAGGGATTGCTGCAACATTACAAGCCAATCCCTTCTGATGGGATTAGCCTGCATGCAGGAGATTAAGCTAAGGATACTTAAATAATCATCTTGCCATTTCTCAGCACTACAATCCAATAATTCACAGTAGTAGCCCTGTATAAAATCCTTGAGGGTCACAGCAAGTGCTGCACCACCAAGCCCAAAGACATTATCCAATTGGTCATTGGGCAAAACACAATTCCACAAGGACATTGGAGTGAGAAATAACATATCAATCATGAAATTTTGAAAGAAGGAAGATGAAAAAAACTCAGTCTCTGGGTGGTGTGGGTCTTGAAGGAAGTTAAAACCTGTCAAGAGATATCTCACCCTTGTTGCTTGATGCTGAATTTCAGAGCCCTCACTGCCTGATTCCCACTGGAGCCCAAACTCTTTGTGGATGTGACAAAACACATACTGCTTGAAAGCTCATTGCATTGTAGCCATAGCACTGATGGTATATTTTGTGAGTGATGGTGGCTGTGCAACTGCTGTGTTACCAACAACCAACTGTATTGCCACAGAAATGGCTTGCACAATCTTCTTATCCTGCTCTTCATCTACTGGCACTGTGTCCTCTACAATCATAAGCCAGTAAATGTCACTGTGGGCCTGCAGCTGCATCTTCTTGATTTCTGCTTTTGACAGCTCAGCTAAGATGACAACAGGGTGGGGTGGTGCAGGGAGTAGTGTGGAGGGGGACCCAGGTTTGGAGGGGGACCCAGGGGTAGATGGAGAGGGAATGGTGACAATGGAAGTGGCAGGGTGTGTAGGACAGGGCACAGACAATGGTATTTCAGGTGTTGGAGGGAAGATTGTTGAACAAATAAAGTGTTAGCACTGGTGTTACATAACAGATGCTCATTATTTGTTCTAGGAGATTTGTCATGTGTGTTGTCACTGACATATGACACTTGCATGTGTTTACCACTGCATGTGGTTCTATGACTGGCTATCAAACATTACCAGTACTCTACTGATATGGAGAAAGCTCTAGACTCTATGACGTCACTATGATGTGTCTATGACATCATTCCTTCTATGCTTACTCAGTATGATACCTGAGAGGCACTTATATGGAAGGTCATACTTACCATATGTAGTTCAACCCACAAGTTGAACAAAACTCATGTACAGCACACAGACCATGTCTGAAGCATATATATACAGGACCTTCAGGTCCACAAATAGTAACAGTTTAACATCCATTAGATTGTACTGAAGACTCAAGTGAGTATTCAAACCTCCCAACTAGAAGATCACCCCAAGTAAACACTTAGTAAGTCTTTAGGTCCTTACCTAAGAACTTCCACTGCATAGTAGAAATAGGAACTAGGCTTAGCCTGAGCCATATCTAAGTCTGGTGTTCCATACCAGATTTAGTCTCCCAACTATGCTACTTTGCTTTAGGTTATGAGCCCTGAGCTCATTGCCTAGGTTGATGTTGATAACCTTGCAACAGCCAAGCAGGGGATGCCATCTAATGATGGCTTGTGGTTTACTTGAAGGATTTTGTTGGGTCTCCTCAACACCCTCTTGTTTCTCTGAGGCATACAATGGGTTTATTTGCAACTGCCATTTTGGCAAGCTGAATTTTTCTTTGCTGTTTCAGCTATTGCCTTTTTCACACTCTGTGTTGAGATGCAGCACACACCTGCTCATTGTTGCACTTATAGAGTGGCAGCTGAGGCAAGTGATTGATTTGGGTTGTGGCACATCCAGGTGGATTGGACTATTGATCCTCCTCCTCAGGATGCTTCAATGCTGGAAGATCTTACAGATCCTCCTACATATACTCTGTCTACTCCACTGCTGAGATATGAGTCTTGAATGACTGAAGAGTCAGTGGTGTTACAATTCTTAGATGCAAATCCAGGAATATCCCTGGTTGAGTTATGATTGTGTCTCAACTGAGCTTTTGTTGAGGCTGCTGAGAGAATCATAGACTCAGTCAGATGACAAAGACTTATAGAGTCTGCAAGGGCTTGCTTGACTGAAGGTTGAGTTAGGAGTCATCTGGACCTGACCCTGGTGCAGCCCACCTTCTTGAGGCTTCAATGTTGTAATATGACTGCCATGACAGAGTCATTACCATCTAGTGATCATAGTAGTGGGACATTTATTGGATATATGGATGCTGACGGTAATCCTATTCCAGTTCCCTACAAGGTAATTGACCTTCAAGATGATCCCATAATTGATTTAAGCCCATTGCCTATTCTGTCAACTGGTACCAGCTCAAATGCAGCTTCCACCCCATACATCCCAGCTCCCACCTCATCTCATCTACCACAGTCATTCAACCATCCCAGATCAGTACAATGAACAGTGGACGATACTCACTCCACCACCAGTACAAACATCAGTGATGGTGACACCCTCACCAACTCCTCACCATCCCAATCTGGGTCACCTTCTCAGGGATTCAGCTCCCTCTTTAGTGCCAACTAGGCCTAATACTCCAACCCCCTTATCACCTCCTCACTGGTCCAGGGTGCAGACCACTGGATCACAGGACGTAGAGATCAAGGAGGAGTTTGAGGACCTTGAGATCCTGTTCTCTCCTGTCTTCATCAGGAAATCCTCACCATTGGAAGAAGGAGAGGTTACCCCAGACCTCACTTATCCAGAATCACTGGAAGAAGGAGAAGAGGTAGAATTTATTTGCTTCAGTTTCAATGAAGACAGAAATGAGGATCCAAATGACTTTCTAGATGAAGATGAAAAGTGGAGGATTTGTGAATGAATCAATTGTCCTATCATGGACAGAGAAGACTTTTGTGGCACAAGGGCTACTCCTAACTATGATATGGAGTGGTATGTAAGTTGAGGGGATGCAGCTCATGTCAGGGACTTTCATCCTTGGCAGACTGAGTATGGGCATCAGTACCCTACAGGAAACGGAGTCATCATAATTGGGAAAAGACCTACCCCTGCCAAGATTTTTGCACTGGGATATGGAGATATCTTTTGCCTCTTCTTCATCACCTATGATGTCTACCTTCCCTGAATGAGAGCTTTTGGATTAGAGATCATGAGGAACCAGTATCAGTTCTCTCTTGTCAATCTGGGTTGAGCCTTCGACACCCATCCCTTCTTCCATACTTACTACTCACATCCATTCATGGTTATGCAGAAGGAGTTCTCATGTTTTCTTGTCAGAATCCAGGATTATGTCATCATCCCACTGGACTCATGAGGCAAGGTCAAGATCCTTGATCTTGAGGTGTTGTGCCCTATCCTTGAGATGGGCTTTGATGACAATGGAGAACTGGTGCTGTCTGAGGATTTATCAGACTACTTCAACACACCAAACTCATCTGACATACCCCATGCTGTTTTACATTCATGAGTCATACACCACGGACATTAACTTCATCCTTTTCACATCATTGTTTGATGATGAGAACTATCATAGTGTGTCCCTAAAAAGGAGTATACATAGGGACCACATATGCTTCACTCATATGCTTCTCCCCTTTATTTTTGTACAAAAGCTTGACCTCTTTGTTTCCCAAATTCCTTTTACTGCACACCCAGTGTATTACCATGGTTGAATTGCCGATAAGGAATTCCATCCCTCTGTTTTCAAAACACCCTTTCCATCCTGCACTATCAGAGCATGGGAGTTGGATAGAAGTGTGTCTTTCATTGACTCTGTTCTAGGAACAGGCAAAAAAGTCGATCAAGTCAAAAATCCACACTACTTTCTGGCTTTAAACTTCCACATTCTAGAGAAACCAGCTGGATCAGGAGTAAAGGGAAAGGGATTGGCATATTGGGAAAGGTTGAAAACGGGAGAGAAAAAGCAAAGAAGGAAAGAAGCAGTGGTAGATCACTGAAAGGATAAAGGAGCAGGTAATGCTTTAAAGAGGATGATGGGACAAATGCCCCCATGGAGGAAACTGGGGACACATAACAGAAAGCATAGAGCAGGACCAAAACCCATTCCACCTAAGCCTTTCCAACCCTTTTTAGTCAAAGAGGAAAACATGTTTGCTAACTGGTTTGCCTTCAATTGTCTATTCTAGGTTCAAAAATGGCAGCAAAAGACATTCTCACTTTTGTCCCCCTTCTCACCGGAAACAACTACAAATTATGGCATGATTCCATTGACACCTTTGCCATGGCTATGGGTTTTTACCAAACATTCACAGAAGACACACCTGTTGTTGGAGGTGGAGTCACTGCAGAACAGGTACAGGCTTTTGAAGACAAGGATATTCAAGCCAGAGGTGTCATCAAGCTTCGGATCTCCCCTTCCTTTTACCATCACATGAAAGCCATGGCCAAGTTAACACTAGCTGACATAGAAACTGCCTATGGGCAACCAGGCAAGATTGGTGCATTGTCTGAAATGAGATCACTCTTTCAGCACTGAATCAAGGGAAACGTTAACCCTGTAGATGAAGCTAACAAGCTCATCATGTGTGCTGAACACCTCACATCAGCAGGCTTTCCTGTAAATGAGAAGATTCTCATGATGGCCATTCTTATGGCTCTACCTCCTGATTGGGAGAACATCATCTCCCTAATCACCACTACCATAGAGGATGCGAACTTCAAACCCTCAGGGGTTATCCCACATATCCAAAAGGAGTATTGGCAGAGAGTTTTGGAAAAAGGAAGGAGTACCATTGACCAAGAGCAGTATGAAGGGCCTCGCCATTCACAGAATAAGTCCCTCATTCACTGACTCTCAAATGTTAAACCTGCAACCAATATGCAGTATGCTCTGAGAGGAGAGTACCCTCAGTGTGGGAACAAGCCTTGCAGAAAGAACCACTATCCTGGAGAGACTTGCAACGTTAGCGGCCAGAAAGTATACTATACTGGCAGCAAGCAGCAAATTTGCTGTATCCTGGAAATTATCCATCCACCTCCAGTATCCTCACAGAGGCAGTTCTCTAATAAGGGAAAAGGATGAGGCAAGCAAGGTGGTCAAGGTACTAGAGGAGGAAAGAATCCTCAATCCCAGGGACAGAGACCTTGTCCCAAAGGCAAAGGAAAGGCCAAGCAGCACATGATTCAAGACAACAAATCTATGGCCTATGAAGAAGCTTCAGAGTATGGTGAGGAGGATTTCACCTACATGCAAGCCGAATACCTCCAACAGGAGAAGCATGGGTCACAGAGCCAGGCGATGGACTCTGAACAACCCATAGCTAGTTCCTTGAAACTCACTGTCCAGCAATTGGATTAGAAATTAGAACTTATTCATCAGGGACATTTGGAACCCTTCACAATGGTTCCTGAGATTGATATCCCTGAGGAGCTTTACGAGGACTCAGTCAATCCTCTCACAGCAGAGGATTATGACTACAATGATGGTCCTATGGCAATGTGTGAGTCATCCACATCTAAGCTGTCATACAAAGTGACTCATTCACTCCTCAATCCTATTCCAGAGTATATCAGAGAGGAATCTGAGAATATGAGTGATAGAGAGTTACATTATCTTGTATGACAAGTTTTGCCAAAGGATATCATGTGTTTCAATCCATCCACTTACAAACTGTTCAATTGAGACTATCATGACCAAATCCATGCTTTTCAGTTGAAGCCAGGTGTAACTGTCCTGGATGCATGAAGAAAACCTCGAGAATTTCAGATTTTCTATTGGTCTCTTGACTATAAAATGGGTTTGTAGGCACCAGCCTACTACCATCCTCACTATAAATTGGATGGGTACAACATTGGTGGTCAACCACTAGACATTTTTGTCTATGATGGGGAAGAAGATTGTGATGAGTGCAATTCACACCACCCTAGGTATGTCTGGAGTCATGACCTACAGTGGCTCAAAAAACTGTCCGCATGTTTGCATGTTTTACATTATCTATGACCAAATGCAATAACCCCTAACCCTAGCCCTAACCCATAAGTGTATGGAATAACCTACTTACTCTTGGCTTTCTATTGGTCCAAGAATCAACTGATGTGGATAAGAACTGATAGAATAGCAGCCATTTGAAAATGACATGTCATGTGGACAGTTTTTTGACTTTACAAAAATCCAACTATCTAGTACTTGGTATGAGCTCCTTTGGCCTTGATAACTGCTTCAACCCTTCTAGGCATGCTTCCTATCCATTTTTGACACTCTTCCACAGAAATCTTCCCCCACTCCACTACCACCCTTTCCCACAATTCATGAACTCCTGTAGGAGCACTCTCATAACCTGAGAGAGATTTTTTGAGGTGATTCCAAGTGTGTTCAATTGGGTTGAGGTCTGGAGATTGTGTAGGCCAGTCTAGAAGCTTGATATCTTGCTCTTCAAACCATTTCTGGGCTCTTCTAGAGGTATGCTTGGGGTCATTATCTTGTTGAAAGATAATGTCATCTTCTGAAATTCCAGATTCCTCCATGCTTTGAAGCAACCCTTGCTCCAAAATGGTCACATACTGTTCAGCATCCATCCTTCCCTCAACCTCACTCAAGACCCCAACACCATTCCACCCTATACATCCCCAAACCATGAGTGAACCTCCTTCAAACTTAACTGTACCTTTGACCTCTCTGGAAATAAGCCTTTCACCCTTTATTTTCCACACATACTCTTGTCCATCTGACCCAATCCTGTTGATTTTGGTCTCATCTGACCATATAACTCTTTTCCAGTCCTCCACAGTCCAATGCTGATACTTGAGAGCAAAGGCTAACCTCTTCTTCTTGTGACCAGTAGAAAGTAATGGCTTTTTTTTCTTCACCACAGCCTTCAATGAGGCTTCTTTGAGGGTATTCCTCACTGTCTGAGAAGAAACAGGACTATCAACAATAGAGTTGATGAAATGAGTGGCTTGAACAGCATTTTTGACCTTGCCAGTAAGGATTTGCTGGACAATGGCCCTGTTATTGATGGAGGAAAGCTTGGAAGGGCAACCACCATGAAGCCTAGGCCTCTCTGGTTGGATTTCCTGAAGAACCTGGGATACTGTAGACTTCCCTAGACCAGTCTGTGAGGCAATCTTCCTAGTAGACAGGCCAAGAGAGGCAAGAGAGATGATATTTTGTCTTTGAGAGGTGGAAATGGATTTCATGATGATGATGATGAGAAAATGAGCAGAGGGTGGTGGGGTTTATATATGTTGGATCATACTCATTACATAAAGGTAACATAATAGAACCCTTGATGGATGTATGTAATGATACCACAGCATGCCAGGGTCAATATATATAATCAAAACTTTAAGTCAAATAACTGTCCACATGACATGTCATTTCCAAATGGCTGCTACTCTATCAATTCCTATCCAAATCACTTGATTCATGGACCAATAGAAAGCCAAGGGTAAGTATGTCATTCCATACACTCATGGGCTAGGGCTAGGGTTAGGGGTTATCGCATTTAGTCATAACTAATGTAAAACATGCAAACATGCAGATAGTTTTTTGAGCCACTGTATCAGATGGGGATCCACTGGGGTATGGTGATTTTGCTATAACTGCACAACAATTGGCCGAGATATGCCCCCCTCTTCCATCCACACAACATTGGCCCAGTGATGCCATATATCCCAGAATAATGGCAGATGGACTCAGAAACATGGTCCTCATGGATAAACACCATAATGTGCTGGAAATGATCAATCATCATCCTCAATGCTCTGATTGCACCATGCACAAAATGTTGGTTTTGCAAGAAAAGGGAAAGTGCATTTCCTGTCATTTACCTATGAATTCACAAGCAATCATGTGTTTGACATGTAAAGGCAAAAAGAGTCAACTGATTCTTCTTGACTCTGGTGCTTCAGTGCACTGCACTCACAACCTTAATGACTTTGTGTCCTACACTGCATACCCTACTCCAAAGCTGTCCCAGACAGCAGATGCAGATATGGTTGTTGAGAAATTAGGGAATGGTACTGTTATATTCTATCATGAGGGAAGACTAACAAAATTGCATGGAGTGGAGTTTTGCCCCAAACTCCATATGAGGGTAGTTTCAACCACTCAGTTGACCAACAAGGGCTATACACTGATGTTGAACATTGATGGAACTCAAATCTTTGCACCTAATGGTGACCTTTACCTGCAGTCGTGTCTGATAGCATCTAAAGGGTCCCTTCATTATATTTGTGTATCTTTGCAGTCTATAACTGATTGGATTCAAACCATTAGTCCAAAGGAAACCTCAGACTTATGGCATGCATGAATGGGCCGTTGTTCATACAATGCCATGCATCAGTTACCCAAAGCAACCACTGTTCCTCCATTTGAGACTTCAATGGAGAACAAACCATGTCCTGGCTGTGCCTTAGAAAAGATGACCAAGAAACCCTATCACATCACCTATAAATGCACCTCCAAACCACTTGAACTTATCCACACCAATTTATGCAAGTTTCCCGTGGAATCTTATTATCACAAACAATATGTTGTCACATTCATTAATGACTACAGTGGATATGCATCAGTCATCCCCCTCTCTTCTAAATCTGACACTTTTGATGCCTTTTGTTCCTGGCTTGCCTGGGCTCAAAATCATGTCTCTGGACAACTCCTTTAGATGTGTTTAGATCATGGGGGAGAGTTTAGATCTCTCAAGTTTGTGGCCTTTTTATGTGAAAATGGTATTGAGCACCATATGACTGCTCCTGATACTCCCCAACAGAATGGTCAAGCAGAGCACTTTAATTGAACCATGGTTGAGAAGGAAGAAGCAATGAGACACTCTGCTTGCCTCCCTCCAAACATGTGGCAGCATGCCCTAGAGACATCAGTGCATGTTTACAATTGCCAACCATTCTAATGATCACAGTGGAAAACTCCAGTAGAGTTATGGACTGGTAGAAAACCTGATATATCATACTTCAGAGTTTTTGGTTGTCTTGCTTACATTTTTATCAAAAAGGAACATTGAACAAAACTACAGGCCAAAAGCGCTCCTATGATATTCCTAGGCTATGAACCAGGATCCAAGGCCTATTGATTTCTAGATAAAAACCAAAGAGTCATCATTAGCACCAATGCTATCTTTGATGAAGAGGTTTTCCTGCAATGTGCAAAGACTAGTTATAAAGACCAAACACCAGAGGAAACTCAAGACCAACCTCATGAGGATGTTCCCATGGAGGTAGCTCCTCCTATGGAACAAATTCCAATTGAGATCCCACAAACAGTTCATCCAACTGTCTCTCTGAACAATCCAAAGGAACTTGCAACTCCAGCAGAGGTATGAATGGAACCATAAACAGAGACTTCTAGAAAGACCACCACAATCCCTTTAAAGGTGGCACCACCCTCTCATTATGCACCCTATCCAGACTCCAGTATCCATTGGTCAACAAGAGAGCAAGTAATTCCTCTCAGACCAGAGAATATCTATGGAGAAAGGACACATCCTGTTGATGCAGAATGGCAAGCATCAAAGGAGATGACCTTTGAGGATACCAGAGAAGCATTGGAAATGGGGGAGCTGATGATCGACTTGCATAAGCTTAGTCAGGAATGTGGTACTGACTTTGTCAACTACTTGCTTATGCAGAAGGTCAAGGAGAAGTCTAAAACACCTGTTCATTATCAGGATACTCAGAGACTACCAGCCAAAGACAAAGAGGCTTGGGAAAGTGCCATGTGTGAGGAGATTGCAGTGTTAGGCAAGAGGAAAGTTTGGGAACTTACACCTCTACCTCATGGGAGAAAGCCTGTCAAGTGCAGGTGGGTCTATGCTATTAAATCTGATGGGCAAAAGTGTGCCTGATTAGTAGCCAAAGGTTTCTCTCAAGAATATGGAGTAGACTTTGAGGACATCTTTTCTCCAGTAGCAAGATTTGAGTCAGTCTGAATCATATTATCTCTGGCTGCCCAATACAATTGGGACCTAGAGGTGCTGAATGTCAAAACTGCATTTCTATATGGAAAATTGGACAAGGAAATTTATATGAAACAGCCAGAAGGCTTCATGCAGAAGGGCAAAGAGCACTACATCTATCAATTGCTTAGAGTGTTATATGGTCTGAAACAGGCTGCTCTAGCATGGAACATTGAATTAGACAAATCCCTCAAAGCACTAGGCTTCATCTGCATCTGCTCAGATGCAGGGATATATGTGTTGCAAAAGAAGATAGGATGAGAAAATGTTGTCATCATTCTCCTTATATACATTGATGACATGCTCTTCACAGGCAACAACCACAAATTCCTTCAGGACATGAAGAAGAAGTTCATAACAGTATGGGAATGTCATGACTTGGGACAAGCCAAAGAATATCTCGAAATGTGTCTCCAGACAGATCATTCCTCAGGTCTTTTGATCATTGATCAGGTTGCTTACCTGGACAAAATAATTCAAAGATTTAATATGGAGAACTGCTGTCTAGCAAACACTCCACTCCCATCAGGATACGAACCAGTCAAAAGTGAGGGAGAGACCACCCCTACACTGTATTCAAAGTATCAATCTGTAATAGGCTCCTTGCTATACTTAATGTTGGGAACACAACCCAACATAGCATTCATCATCATCAAGATGTCACAGTTCGCATCTAATCCCACCAAGAATCACTTAAATCATGCCCTATATATCTTTCAATATCTTTGAGCCACCAAGGAGAGAGGATTGGCATACTGAAGAAAATCAGAGTATGCTGTAGAGGCATATTGTGATGCTGACTGGGCTTCAGACAAAAATGACTGAAAATCCATGACTGGTATGGTCATATTGGCAAATGGAGCACCAATTACCTGGCTATCATGCAAGCAGAAAACTATCGCTCTGTCTTCTACAGAAGCCAAGTATATGTCCTTATCTGATACATCTCAACAAGTCATCTGGATACACTCCATGTTCACTGAACTGGGTTTCCATCCAGATCCCATTCCTTTGTATGGAGATAATTTGGGATCAATATTCCTTGCACAGAATCCCGCACAGGAAAGACACACCAAGCACATTGACATTTGATATCATTTTATCAGAGAGTGCATTGAGGATTGGAAAGTGCTTATTGTCAGACATATTACTACTGACAAGCAGCTTGCAGATATCCTGACTAAGAATCTCAGGTGGATTAAATTCCATGCCTTTGCAGAGTTCCTCCTGTTTGATTTGGCACATACCAAATCTGGGGGAGTGTTGAACAAATAAAGTGTTAGCACTGGTGTTATGTAACAGACACTCATTTTTTGTTCTAGGAGATTTGTCATGTGCATTGTCACTGACATATGACACTTGCATGTGTTTACCACTGCATGTGGTTCTATGACCAGCTATCAAACATTACTGGTACTCTACTGATATGGAGAAAGCTCTAGGCTCTATGACATCACTATGACATGTCTATGACATCATTCCTTCTATGCTTACTCAGTATGATACCTGAGAGACACTTATATGGAAGGTCATACTTACCATATGTAGTTCAACCCACAAGTTGAACAAAACTCATGTACAGCGCACAGACCATGTCTGAAGCATATATATACAGGACCTTCAGGTCCACAAATAGTAACAGTTTAACATCCATTAGATTGTACTGAAGACTCAAGCAAGTATTCAAACCTCCCAACTAGAAGATCACCCCAAGTAAACACTTAGTAAGTCTTTAGGTCCTTACCTAAGAACTTCCACTGCATAGTAGAAGTAGGAACTAGGCTTAGCCCGAGCCATATCTAAGTCTGGTGTTCCATACCAGATTTAGTCTCCCAACTATGCTACTTTGCTTTAAAGGTTACACACAACTCATGTTGAGGGTGCTGAATTTGAGATGTCTTGCCAGCCTGTTCAAAATAATCAGTAAAATAGATAAAATGCCTCTGATTAGACTTACAGATATCACATTTGTGTTGGGTTCACTGAACTGCCATACATTTTGAATGTCCAGATAACATGGTTGGATGGCAGTTTGCAGGTGCAATGCTACTGAAGCACTGAGACCTTGGGTGATTTGAGCACCATGAACAAGCTGCACTGCATATGAAGGGTAAGGTTGTTTGGAGAACATCCAAGGATCTTGCACTCTTTCACTGCTTAAACTAAGGTGCTCTTCAATTTGCTGTGTTGAGGGTAGTTCTATATACATGCATTCATCAGCAATGACATTGGTGAGTTACTTGTAAGGGGGACCCACTTGAAGCATCACACAGATTGATACTTAGTACCATCAGTAAGTAGGTGGTGGATATGAGTGCTGAGAGGTGGGGATCAAATGACAGAATGTTGAACACAGGTAATTCAATAGATATCAAATGGATACAAGGTTCATACATGATGGCCCATTCCAAGTCACTCCTGATCATCACTCCTGATCCTAGTTGAACAGCTTCAGTGGGAAAAGAAGAATCCCAAAGTATATAGGGGGAGGTTATCTTTGTCTGTGAATTCATCATTGCCCATAATGAGTCAGAACTCACCTGTGCACATGATTCAAAAAATGGAATCATCTGATGAAAGGAGGCCTGTGAAAGGGACATTGTTATCTTCATCTTTGCCCAACAACTCATTGTCTGGATCAGGCCAGATGGGATGTGCCCATGAATCTATGACCTCCTTGACCTGATTAGCCTGTCCCTTGGCAATAGTCAATGTGACAAGTTTGTTCATGTATACTGCATGATGGTATCCACCATTGTCCTCTACATCTGATAATCCATGGTCATCCAACAACTCTGCAAGTAGCTGCAATTGTGCATTAGTAACAGCAAGTGCTCCTTCATGCTGCCCATGAACAGTGGTCAGATAGTCTTTGTGTCATTTGGCTGATTCAACTTTAGCCAATGTGAGGGTGACATGGTGAGCAATGCAGTTATGATTCACTTGCTTGGCCTGGTAAGCTTTCAGCAATACCCTGTTGGGCATTGCAGAGAGAGCCATGTGTCAAGTCTGGGTCTTCTCCAGAGATTTCTGGGTGCGAGTCCAGTTGGATAGCATAGGTAGTGTAGTCAAGGAACAGATTAGGACTGCTTGAGTTCAATGACTTGGAGATGGAGTGTTGCCTCCTTGCATGGATCCCATCCAGGGGTAAGATCAGGAGAAGAGACTAATTTGATTTCAGACTGAAGTCTACCAGACAAAGTATCTATGGCTTTTATACTACAAGTAAGCACAGCAAAGTGCAGTCCAGTAAACTGGGCTAAGAAGTACAGTAAGAAATTACTAAGGGATGAATAAGACAAATGAAAGTTTGAGAATAAAGATGACCAAGATGAGTCTGAAAAGAAGAACATACAATGGCTGGTTACTGTGTGTGGTGACAGAAGTGCACCAATGATGTGCACTGCCACATGCAGTAGTGTACTCTTATGGTTGAGTAGACCAGGGATGTGATAGATCAGCCAGAGATATGACATACCAGCCAGGGATAAGATCTATTGTCCAGATTTGATGACTATGAGCTGGACATGGTTGTGACAGTATCCCCCCCTTAGGGGCCAAACCCTTGAGGCCACCTTGAGGACAATGCTGAGTTTGAGTGCATTGTTTGACCATGAATTTAGAAACTTGAAATGGTGGGCCTGGCTTCAGAGTCAGCCCCAACAATCCTTTTTTTCCTTAGCATGTCTGCCCCTGCTTCCAAGTCAACTACCCCCCACATCAGCACTCCTGTGCCCAGTATTGACTGGAGACAAGCCAAGATGCCCAACCTTGAGTTGAACATAGAAGACAGCAACAAGGTCACAACTGCCAAGGCCAAGGAGTGTCATTGATGCAAAGTCAAGAAGAAGAGGTGAGAAGATGAGGAACATTGGCATCAGGAAGAAGAAGAGGACCAGATACACTGGGAGAAGGAGGAGGCAGAGAGGAGGAGACATGAGGAGGAGCAGAGGGTGCACAAAGAGGCACAAAAGAAGGTTGAGGAGGAGAGGGTGAAGGCTGTAGAGGCCAACAAGAAGAGGCAGAGGGAGGAGGTTGAGGCAGGGCCAAGTGTGGCCCAGGATCCAGGTACCTGGTAAGTAAGTCCAGTGATGTTTCCTTTTTGCATTAACTGTGTGCAGTGCTCCAAGGCCAATGTTGCCTGTGAAGTAATTGTGGATGGCAACAAGAGGAGGACAGCCTGCACATGGTGCATGGGTATGAAAGAGAAGTGTGAATGGCCAGAGGTAGAAGTTGCTTTTGGCAAGCAAACGGTGGTTGCATGGGATGTTGCCTGTGGTGATGGTTCCAAAAGTGAGATGATATGCCATGAGGGGTGACTCCTGTCCAAGTCATGAGGAGAAGAAACAGATGTGGTAGCTAAAAAGGTGTATCATCAAGGTTCAGGATATGAAGTAAAGGGTGCTTACCTTGCTGTTTCTTGAAGCCATGTTCACACTGAGAGTGCCAGCTTCCATGTCCAAGATACCCTCCTTTGGACTGGACAATGGTGTTGATTCTGATGAAGAAAGCAATCAAGAAAGTCATGGTACAGAAGCAAGGTTGTCTTGCATGACTCTTGAGGAAGAGGGGTTGTTTGAACCTCATCAATCAGTATCAGAGAGTGTATCAGACTTTGAAAGACTTAGAAGAATTTCTGTGCAATACCCACTCCAGCTTGTTGCTCATGGAAGCCAACACTACTTGTGCCAGCTGTATCAACTGTGGTGGTATTGATATAATCTGTCCCAGTTGTGGTTTGCAGTTCTCATCTTCAGATGCACTGATACACCATTTCAACACAGATGGGATGCAATGTATCTCTTCCCTTGAAGAAGACTTCAGAATTCCAATGCTTCCTACATCTGTACAGAGTGCTGAAGAAACCAACATCACAGGAAAATATGATGGACAACCTAGGGATTTGTTTGGAAAGGGTGAGACACTGTTGGACCGCTTAAAGACTCATGAGCATGAGAGATGCCATGAACACCTCATCTATTATCCATTTGCAGATAAGGGCAAATGAGAACTTGCAAAGCTCCTGGCACTGAATCTAAACAAAACACAGGTTTCCCAGTTCCTAAAATTATGATGGGTCAGTTTACTTATCTTACTGTATCAATTAACTCATCACACAGGAACAGTTTGATACCTGTGCAAAGCCATCTTTTGAAACAGCCAATCAACTTTTTGGTTGGCTGGGAAGCCTCCCTGTGGGCCCCCAATGGCAATCTACAAAAATTAATACCTCAGGATATGAAACAACAGAGGAAGTTCATTTGATATGGTGTGACAGTTTAGAGGTCATGAAGGATTTATTCTCCAACCCAATGTTTGTGAAGTACATGACATACAGTCCCCAGGAGGTCAGGTGTGGTGAGGAGCATGAGTATAGTGAGTTCTTTACAGGGACACATGCATTTGCAATCCAGGTGAGTGACTGGTAACTACATACTAAAGTGCTTGGAATGACCCATTTATTGCATAACAGGCACAGCTCCCCATCAGATCCACCATTGTCCCAATCATTCTTGTGTCAGATAAAACACTAGTCACACATCAGACAGGAGGCCTTGAAATGCATCCCCTTTTCCTTACCATTGGGAATATTCAATCAGACATCCAGATGCAAGCAACATCACATGCATGGTGTTGTATTGCATTCATTCCCTCACCCAAATTCAACATTCATGCAGACTTTTGAACAATCCTTCTAGCTCACATTTTCCACCGGTCACTTGACATGGTCACTGCATCCTTGAAAGTTGCAGCCAAAGATGGGACTGGTCTTGTCAATCCCAGTGGAAATATCCAAAGTTGCTATACCCCCCTCATCATGTATATTGTGGATCTTCCCAAGCAGCAACTCATCACAGGTGTAGCAAAGAATGCATCCCTGGTGACCATGGCTGAGCTATCTCAGTTTGGTGACCCCACTCCTGCAGCTCCTCAAATGCATGAAAAGATTCTTTGTCAGATACAGGAGGCATGCAGCAAGGCCCATCCCTGGGACCTTGTTGCCTTCCAGAAGGCTGCAAAATCTTTAAAATTACTTGGCATCCATCTTCCCTTTTGGTGCAACTGGATGTTTGGTGACCCATCATATGTACTTCCTCAATGGAGAAATACTTCACACCAGACACAAGTTTTTCTTCGACCACATTCTTGGCTGGTGCAAAGTTGCAGCCAGTTTATCTATACTCAACACTCATTTTAGCAGCTTACACCAACATATTTCCTTCCACCACTTTTCATCTGGCATATCTCAACCTCTTCAAATGACTGTACATGACCACCATGACATACAAAGGGCAATAGTGCCAATTCTGGACAGTGCCAGTACTGTAACAGATGGGTTTATTTGTGCTATTTGTGCATTAGTTGAGTTCATTTATCATGCACAGGACCCCATCCATACTGACTCATTGATAGCTGCCATGCAGCAAGCCCTCATGGACTTTCACTCTACAAAGCAAAGTATACTTGATCTTCAGGCCCAAAGGGGTAGCAGTGGTGCTATTAACCACTTCTGAATTCCAAAATTAGAGCTCATGATGAGCTTTTGGCAGCAAATAAAGGTGAATGGCACACTCATGCAATATAGTGCAGAAGTTCCAGAGCATTTGCTCATCATGGATTGCAAGACAACCTTTCAGCAGACCAGTTGTAATACCCATACTTATGTGGACCAAGTCATAGAGATCCTCAATTGTGAGGAGACCTTGTGCCTTTTTGACCTCTATCTCATTCTGTGCCAGGCAGAACACTCCATGATTGAGAATGTGATTGACTCTGAGAATGAAGAAGTGACTACCATGGACCCTGCACTCAAATTCATCCAACTAGTGGCACCTGAGAAGGAGTCCATGTTCAGAGGTCCTTGCCCATTCTGCAACCACTTCAAAAATCCAAATGGCTTCATCTCAGATCTCAGTGATGTAGCTCTTCATGTTACTGTCCAGCCTGATCACAAGACCTTGTCCATGGTTGACATGCAGGCACTCTACCAATTGCCAGACCTCCCAGCTCTTCTATCATACTATATTCAGAGTGGTTTGACACATAGGTGGGATGGGCACAGAAATCTATCTACATGGAACAAGTTTCACATTCAGTTACATTCTTTGTTTCATGCACACTTTGTGAAGAAAAGCCAGGTGGTCCAGGTGTATCTATCAGAGTTATGAGGTGCAGTGGGACACTAATAATGAGTACAATGAGTGAAGCTCAGCTTCAGAGACAAAGGCTGATATATTCAATACCTAATAACAAGTACAATGAGTGAAGCTAGACAACATAATTAGTATTGTACTCGTAGTAAATGACAGATAAAGGTCTCACCTCAGCTTTGGAGAGAAAGGCTGAGGTGTTCAAGTCAGAACATGACAAACTAAATATCCTACACAGAATGAGCTTGGAGAGCTGTACCAGAACTACATGGCAAGGTGCATTGTAACAAATGAATAGTAAATTGGATCAGTCAAGTCAAATCAAAGTGAAACAACATCAAGTAAACATATCTGCAGTCATGCTTGACATTTCTCAGACCGTAAGGCTCTGAGTTCTGACAGTATCCACCTTCAGAAGAACATCCACTGCTACTCCCCTCTGTTATGTCTGCTATTTCCATGTCCTTCCATTGGATGCAGGTAGGTGTAGCATCAGGTTATATCAGGTTGAGCACATACACCCATTGACAGGCCATGCAACAGGTATTGTTGCCATCACCAAAGTAGTCCAGGCCTTGGACTTCATACCCATCTTCAACACTGTGTTCTCAGATGTGCCTCCAAGTAGCAAGATGTGCATGGAAGGATATGCATGTTATTATTTGAATACATTTGCAGACAAAGAAACCTTTCATGCTTTATCACAGTAGATACTCTTGTAAGGACATCTTTTTGTGGTCAATATAACTGTTACAATTGGCATCTATGGGATTCAATGGGTGATGTGATCAATCTACTGATAAACTGGTCATTGTAATCATATCTCTTAGACAAGCAAGATGGAAATTTTGCACGTCCTCAGCCAATCAAAAACCTTTGTCCCATGGTTGTAATCATCTGTAAGCTGTCAAGCATTTGCTGACCACATATTTCATTTCAGTCATTTTGCAGATGTACCCCTTGTCTTTCTGTTACTTTAGTTCTTCTGACATATGTTTGCCTCTGTTCCATCTTACATACTAAGTATATATATTCTATTACAACACCGTTACCTAAGTCTTGTTCTCTTCTCTCAGTGGCCCACCCCTCGGGACCCTTTGGTTACAGCCCTTTAATCTTCTCTCCTAGCTCTTGTATGTTAGGTTGACAATATCTATTGAGTTTGTAGTTCTCTGTTACCCATTGGCTAATTTTCACCTCCACCTCCGTCAGCACCAAAAAAGTCTGAACACCTTATGCTGCTCCCCTCTTCCGCCATCACACAGGACCTCAAACACCTCAGAACAAATATCCAAATTAGGTATCATTCATCTTATATTTAAGTCACCATCACAGCCTTTCGTTCTTTCCATCTCCCCTCCCTGTCCACGTCCTTCATCATTGTCGTCATCATCGACGTTTACTCCTTGGTTTCTCCTTTGTTGCTGTCATTATCAACATCCGCCTCCACTCTCTCTCATCGCCGCTGTTATTGATGTCAACGTGGACTGTCTCCACCATCACCACCATCGTTGTCCGCCATTTATTTCTCTTCGCCATCATCGTCAACGTTTACCTCGCATTCTCTCCATTGTTGTCATTGTCAACATCTACTCCACATTACCTCAATGCTACCATTGTGGTGTGTCCTTTATTCTCTTCGCCATCTTTGTTGACATCTGCCTCTTGACTTCTCCTTCGTCACTTCACATCTACTTCTCACCATCTTCGGCGCTGTCATTGATGACTGTCCCTTACCGTCTCTGTTGGTAAGTTTTGTGACCCCGCTGATATGTGCCAAACTGAATGGACTTCTAGTGGACTTTTTATTACCTTGTGAATACCTGTCTCTCCTTGTAAGCTATGCTGTTGGAACCCCATAACTATACTAACTGTTGTTAGTGGATCGTTGTAGTTTGATTGATCACTGGAACTATGATTAGGAGGTAAAGGTACAATGTCATCACTTGCAATCCTATTACTCTATAGTTTTAGCTGAATCTTGTATGAGTGCCAGTCAATTAAGTATGACAGTACATCAAATGTGTGCTAAGTATGATATATGTTGACAATGGCATTGTACCCTCTGGAGGAACACAAGTCTAGTCATGAGTGAGAGAGTACAATAGATTACTACAGCCAGTGAGGCAAATACAAATACCTTACTTTTGTATGATTCAAGGGCTTTAGGTAGCTGGGATGACAAGGCAGATGTGATTTTTGCAGAGAGGTCCTCAATATCAGCAGGCAACACTGAAGAAGCAGGCGAAAATGGGGAGTATGTAGAGGATGGCATCTCTGGTGGTGAGCCTTGGGTGGAGATGGACACCATTGAAGGGTTGATACCACAATTCAAGGGAGAGAATTTGAGGGAAAGAAGAGGATGACAGATGGCGGTGGGGTCAATTTCTTTGTCAACAGTAAGATAAAGGTTGGATAGGGGCCTTGGCCCACAAAATCCTTCCATACCATCTCTTCGAACTCCTTCAATGTTACTGGATCAACACTGAATTCCCACTCCAGATACACATATCGCAAGTAACCTTACTGGCCAACATGAAGGTGGAGACAAATAGTTGGTGGCCCGAAGATCCCTTGTGCAGTGGGGAACCATGCCTCAGATGCTGTAAGAGGACAAGGGCTGCAAAGGTTTGAGCCAGATGATGACAGGGGGGGTTCGGTACATGCAAATAGGTGGGTGATGAACTTTGCAGAGTGGTGATATATGCTCGTGGCTGTAGAAATGATCAGGTTGCCACAAGACTGACGGTGCTGATTGAGGCTTCATTTTCGAGGGCAGAGGGCTGGACACCAAGGAAGTCTGCTATGAGAGAGAGGGTGTCACCAACTAAGGCTTCATTTTCGAGGGCGGAGAGTTGGACACCAAGAAAGTCTACTATGAGAGAGAGGGTGTTGCTGACTGAGGCTTCATTTTTGAGGGTGGAGGGTTGGACACCAAGAAAGTCTGCTACAAGAGAGAGGGTGTCAGTATTGCGTATGATGGCAGTGTCGATGTCATGAGAGTGGTCAATTGTGAATTTGAGATTTCTAGATGGAGGATGGCCACAATGAGTTGACGTTTGCACAACATGTCACTTTGAGAGGCCAATTATCTTCAGAGCGACCTTGAGCTGCTTGAAGCTGTGCGCATCTCCGTCTCTGAAACTGTTGGGATGAGCACCAGCAATGTGCTGGCCAAGGTATCTGTACTGCACTTTCTCCTGCAGGTGCAGATGCTGCCTCTCCTTGTGAGGTGCACCCATGATGAGGTGGTAGAATATATGGAAGTTACGTTCTCCAAAAGGTGCGGCCACAACACTGTTCTGTTCTAGATAATAGTCAAGCATCTTTATCCTGCAGTCTACCACGGTCTGTAAACTGCAGTTCTGTGTATTTTCCAAAGCGAGATGCATTTGGATTGAAGAGTGTGTGTGCATTTCTATAGGTTTTGATGACGAACTCGGCAGCCAGTACTTGGTTTGCAAGCTTGGACCCTTTTTTGCCAGGGTTGGAGATGGAGAGTTCGAGAAGTGATTTGATGGCCAGATGACGGTTTTCTGATTTTCCGCTAGCTGTTTCTCTGCTGCCGTGGTGTGTGAGCACTAACATGACATGAGTCTGGGATGTGTTGAGCTTGTGTCACAATTGGGAATGCAGGAGGGGGACTGATAGGATAGTTTGTCGTCAACAGAGCCCAATTGTGAAGACAGCATAGATTAATTTCTGTTAACTAACAGCTAAAACACATGTTACATACCTGGGCAGTGATCAACCACAAGCTGTCTGAATACGTCTGACCTAGGGACCAAGAACTTGTGAGGTGTGGAGTGGGAAGGATGTTGACATGAATCAGCACCATTTCACAGGAAAATAAATGCTATCTTGTACTCACTGTAGGTAAAACAAGGCACATTATGGGTAAATGCAAGCCACAGCCAATGACGTTGAGTGTAACAAACCTGGTGTCAACATTTACTCTGGAATCAAAATAGGTTAGTTGCCAAATATAGACATCATGACCTCATCATTCATCCACCACCAACAGTATAAATGCTGGCTCAATCAACTCTGAACATCTTCCAGGGCACAGGATGGACCTCTCTCTGTCAAAGAGAGAGGCTCTTGATCGTGTCCAATCTATTATGGAGGAAGCAGGTCTCTCCCCCTGCGACTTGGAATCCATATCCACTCCTTCACCACCACACTCATTACCCCGTGCATCAATTCTGCCACCATCACCCTCTGTCCCCCACCCTGCTATCCTCAGCTCCAATTACATTCCCCTACCTGCCTGTCGTTTCACAGACAAAGAAATTGGGCATCACTTATATCATATAAACCGCCGTTTAGTTGCTGATGCAATTGTCTATCATCCACCAGGTGCTATTGTGGAATACCCACAAACCGGATCATTGCATGGCGAGTCCACTGCACACATCTTTGCCATCAATCTGGAAAATTTTGACAACCCGAAAGCTAGCTTTCAGTATTCCCTTGGCAACACCCATGGCGGCCATTTTGGTGTTATTTGTGGCCTCCTGCATGATAAATCTGATAAACCTGTCAGATGTGACAAGCTCAGAATATCTTGTAAGTATCTACAGTTGTCCTGAAACCCACTGACATGTAACTTTGCAGGCAAAGGCCTTAAGGTCTGCTCTGAGCATGACCCAGAGATTTTGAACATCATGCACTCGTTTGTGAGTCATGTTGGTGTTCAAACACAATCAGTGCCTTTGTCCCCAGCATTCGTCGATAACACACAGAAGGTGGTCTTTGAGAAGACGCTCACACTCTATTCGGTACTTCATCAACAAGGGTGTTCATTTCGAGTGTCGGATGAAGCCACTCAAGAAAACAACTATTGCTTGGACTCAGACTCAGACTCAGACTTGGGTACTGACATAGATGTAGATATGGACTATATTTCAGGCACAGACATGGACAATTTGAATGTGGATAGCATAGATCACTCCTGTCTGGGGCTGCACACAGATTTTGATACTATTTTGCAGCACTTTGGGAATGCTCAGCGACGTCGACCTTTGCCCCATGCAGTGTGCAGCAGTAGGATGATACTCAAACAAGACTATTTTAATCACCACTTTGTCCAGTAAGTGATTTGTTGTCTTCTATCCTTACCTTTCGACTTAGCATTTTGCAGGTGCGAGTATCGAACCCATCACAATCAGCAATCTCACCTTGCCATCCACAACCTCCAGGAATATGATATAGATTACTTATGAGCACTTCTGGAGAATGATGAAGCTGCAATCCGTTCATCTGAAATAGCCACAGAACGACTTGGATATGGACCACGCTTGCGGTGTTATTTTATGGCATCCCATTCTGAGCAAAAAAATACCTGTCGTATGTTTTCACTTCAACTGTCCATTCATCGATAAACAAGCTTGTTTTTAGCCCACTTACATCGTTGTCGTGATGGAACGCTTCACCATGGAACATTGCTTAGATGGGAAGTGAAATGCAAAGCTACTTTTGACATCTATGTCCCACAAGACCTAAAAGGATGCCCACAGGTTGCGGTCATTTGCAAGAGCCCTCATCTCCATCCAGCGCCAGCACCCCTCATGACTCCACCTGCAATCGTAGCCATTTTCAAGGAACTCTTACTTGATATGAACTGGGGGCTTGCAGATGCAACACCTCACCGCATCATGCTCAATTCTGGCTTTATGTGAGGGCTACAGCAAGCTGTTGGCTGGTCTAGCAGCCAGTCATCACCTACACTATCTGACCTGCATCCGTCCTTTGCAAACCTTGACCATGTCTGCCGCCTCATCAATACCTTATGAGCCGAAAAATATCCTAATGGAACCGGCTTTAAAGGTAATATGTATTTAGTCCTAGTGAGTTTTACTGATTATACTTTTTACAAGGTGTTTGCAATCTTATGCAAAATGAGGCAGAAGGTGGCCAGCGTTATGTCCACTGTGTGGAGACTCATATCTTGCCCAAGGGGTCAACATTCCATCTCATTATTTGCATGTCACCTACAATGTCCTTGCAGTTACTGCAGGCTGTGCAATTCTCAATCAATACATCATTCAAGCACCTTCATAAGTGGCAGGAGTTCAAGATTGAAAGCTGGGACCATCAACACATGCGATGTGAGTGATCACACCCGCATGATTGCGATTACTAAGCTATTCCAGCCATTGTGTCAGCATGTGCTTTCACAACATCGCAGTCAGCTGAAGCCCACCACATCCTTTTTAGGCATATATTCGAGATTGCACAGCAAGACACAAATCTGTCAGTCAAGTTTCATCATATCCATGGATGTGGGATCAAAGCAGTGATAGCAGATGGACATAAAGGTCAAGGCCTTGGTAGGTGACATGTACACAAGGTTATAATTTCATTGACCTTTTTTCAGGTCTTGGCAGATACTGTGTAGAATTGTGTCAAGATATAGATGATTTCTGTCCAATTGAATGCTGCTGCCAACTCAGAAGCCTTGATCCTTATGATCAACTGAGGTGCTTTTACCATATTTGCATAGTCCACTTTTTAAGAAACTTGATCCCTTTTAGAAATACGGTGCCTGCAGATGTCTACAGAGCTATGTTGAGCCTCTCATCATTTGAAGCACAACCCGACATCAACAGGACACTGGAAACAATTTGGAATGGTGGACACAAAGCAAAAGGAATACTATATCTATTGCAAGACTAAGATAAAAGTGAACTAAGGTTTAACAGCATGGCTAAAGGACAAGATTATCAGTACAAAATTTGCTCTTCCTGCACTGTATTTCCCCAAGAGCCTTATCCCTCGTGACATATGGAGAGCTTGCCCTATGACAACAAACGGGAATGAACAATCACATCGCAACATAAATCAGGATGGCACCAACCTTACTGTCCTAGGTGGTATTGTTACGGCTTCATCCCCTTTTCGTTTCTTCCCCTATTCCCATAACATAGTTCTCACGTCACGTTTACATATCCAACAGACTCTTCGAGGACATTCTATGACTTTCCGCTCCACCTACGTCATGTAAGGGTCTGTACCATACTCATCATTCCGTCCATACTCCACTTGCACCACAGTGGAGCTTCTACTGCGGACGACCCCTGCACGTTGTACTATACCTCCCCGTTTGTATAAGTAAACCGTAGTGACAAGGGACACGATCCTTGTCTTAATTCTACTTGGTTCCTTGTCACAACTTCTACTGAAGTCTCCTTCAGTAGTCATAAGTCTTCCTCGAGTTTCTGTACAGTGCCTTAACTGTTAGCGCAAGTATTCTCGTGCTCATCCACTGGTGAAAGTCATGTAGCAAGTCGATCGTCACGCCACTGTCTTCATCGGCATAACAAAAGAATTAAGACCTCCTCTTACCGATATGTTTGTCATCCAACGAACAACGCTCACCACTTCGAAGAAATTATCCCCTTCGGAGAAAACCAAGCATCTTCGAGTATCTTGAAGGCATCCTTAATTCATTTTTAACCGACCTCCCTATGAAGCTCCATGCTTGTAGTATCCCAATCATTATATCCACCTGACAACGGGCCATCAATCCCTCATCAGTTCCCCCATTCACCACATCTGAGGACAGACCTCCTGTTCCTCCCCGACCAGGATGCATCACCGGTCCCTCTACCTACGAGGATAAAACCCGCGCCTTCCCCAGACACTTTCCCCCACCATCATTAGTAAACCCTCCCGTTCCAACTGTCTCCCTCTCCCCCGAGGTAACTCCAGTCGCATCAACAAGTTACTGCAATCCCCTCGCAGTCGTCCCCAGTGACTCAGAAGACGACCCCAACTTCAGACTAGTGTCAGATAACCCATCAGAAGACATCGTTATACCTACATACGCAGAAGAAACTATGACGGAACAACTGGCACAAGCTACCCAGTCTATGGGTATTGCTGACCCCTTCACAGGACAACAGCCGACCGCCGCACAAGTCGCCTCATGGTACAAGTCAACATACCAGCGACCAGGCACGGTCCAAGGTCCCTTTCCCCCCGCCCCACGAAAAGGAAAAGCAAAAGCAACACTCCCCAGAGACGATGACAAACCACGGTCATCAAACATGAAGGAAATACTAATCAACAAACCGCCCACGTTCTCGGGCGACCACTCAGCCTTCAGTGGATGGCTGGTCTCCATCAAAACCTATCTGGGAGTTAACCGACACATCTATGACGATGACACTAAGCACATCACATTCGCCCTTTCGTTCATGACCGAAGGAAGTGCTATGGGGTTCAGAGAAAATTATGTTGTGGAGAACTGGATGGACGAGACGGGGTTTTTCATAATTGATACATGGGGCACGTTTGAAACAAAACTAAAAAATCAATTTCAGATCGGCGACATCAAGGCCATGGCCCTCATCCATCTCTCGGCCATCAAGCAGGGCAAGAAAAGCCTCGACAAGTATATCGCCAATTTCGACAACTGCCTGGCCAAGGCAGGACTTAGCGCAGCCGACCCGGCCCCCGCTACCTTTTTCGGCAAGGGTCTAGACCCTGCCACGAGTAGGAAGATATTGGACTGAGGAGTGATTCTGCAAACCGTGCAACAGTGGAAGGACGCCACCATTTCAGTGCGGGCTAGTATTGCCACATGGAAGGTTTTCAACGAATCAAGTACCCTTCAGGATTGGAGTTTTCTGTGGAAGAACTCGAAGAAGGAAGAAGCGGTCAAGGATCCCTACGCAATGGACGTCAACAAGTCCCGATGACATCAGCCGCAAGCACAAATAATGCAGAAGGTGTGCTACAGATGCGGCAAACCTGGGCACTTCTGTGAAAATTGTCCAGAAGAAAAGAAGAAGAAGATCAGGAGGATGAAGGAAGAGCTGAAAGCATTGGAAGGTGAGGACGCACTGTCCCCTTCCACTTCAGGTGCGTCCTCCAAGGATTTTCTGTAGGGGAACAAGCAGCCACACTTGATTCCCCCGTTTCTAACTCTTGTAAAGTAGGAATCATCAACAAGGTCTGCCAATATGAACACGACCATTTTGTCCCTTCTCTAGCAGGGATTTCCTACTTGACAGAGCATGAAAACGTGGCTATATGAACACTCATTGATTTGGGAGCAGAAACGAATCTAGTTGACGAGCAAGTGGTCAACTGACACAAGCTCACAAAGCGGTGCATAGAAGACCCGTTTGAGGTTCATGGAATCACCGGACCTACCAGACGAATGATTACCCATATCGTCACGATGAAGGTAAAAATTTGGGGAAAAGAGACAAGACTGCAGGCCTACGTCTCAAAGTTAACAGGGTGGGAACGCCTTATTTTAGGGATGCCCTGGTTACGCGAGGAGAACCCCATCATCAACTGGAAAACCTGCAAGCTAATCGGTTTCAACCTAAGCAAAGACGACCTCACCCAAAAACACGCAGGCTCACCAGTCGTGAAAAGGGTGTCAATATCTACAAAGTTGGAAGCCAAACAAAGGAAACAAGAGGTAGAGCTACCGGATGAGTACGCTGACTACACTCTTGTCTTTTCAGAAGAGGGCATTCCCCTCCCTGACCACCGACCTGGCCTCAACCACAAGATCCACCTAAAGGAAGGATTCATCCCCAAGAAAGCCGTCCCCTACCGACTGGCCTTGGATGAGCTCGCTGAGCTCGACAAATTCCTGGACAAGAATCTCAAGTGCGGAAAGATACGGCCATCAAAAAGTCAACAGGCCTCTCTGGTCTTTTTCATAGGAAAGAAGGATGGAAAGAAATGGCTGGTTCAATATCAGAGTTATGAGGTGCAGTGGGGCACTAATAACGAGTACAATGAGTGAAGCTCAGCTTCAGAGACGAAGGCTGTATATTCAATACCTAATAACAAGTACAATGAGTGAAGCTAGACAACATAGTCAGTATTGTACTCATAGTAAATGACAGATAAGGGTCTCACCTCAGCTTTGGAGATGAAGGCTGAGGTGTTCAAGTCAGAACATGACGAACTAAATATCCTACACAAAATGAGCTCAGAGAGCCATACCGGAACTACGTGGCAAGGTACATTGTAACAAATGAATAATAGATCAGATCAGTCAAGTTAAATCAAAGTGAAACAACATCAAGAATGACATATCTGCAGTCGTGCTTGACATATCTCGGACCATAAGGCTCCGAGTTCTGACACTCCCCCTTCAAGCCGGATGCAGTCCAAGGGCACTAGCAAAGTGCTTTGCCTTCGGGCTAGGTAATGCTTTAGTAAGCATGTCAGCAGTCATGTCATCTGTGGGACAGTATTCAAGACTGAGAGAACCGTTCTGGATGATGTAGCGAATAAAATGATAACGGATGTCGATGTGTTTGGTACGAGCATGGAACTGATCATTTTTGGAGAGGGCAATGGCTGACTGGTTGTCACAGTAGAGAGTCGTTGCGCCATCAAGAGGGCCAACAATTTCTGTGAGAAAGGAGCGTAACCATAAGGCCTCCTTAGCAGCATGAGTAGCTGCAACGTATTCGGCTTCAGTTGTGGACAATGCGATGATTTCCTGTGTCTTTACAGACCACGAGATCGGGCCACCATCAATCAGGAACATGTATCCTGAGATTGCGTGGCGATCCTCGTTTGTACTGCCATCCGCATCAGTATATCCCTCTAGATCCTTTACCTTAGTACCATAGGTGATCTCCCAATCAACAGTACCTTTCAGGTATCAAAGTATGCGTTTGACGGCCTCCCAATGCACCCGTCCAGGGTTCTCGTTGAAGCGGGATACAGCAGTAGTGGCATAGGCAATGTCCGGGCGACTTCCGATCGCTGCATAGGTGAGGGAACCAGTCGCCTCACGGTAGGGCACATCTCGCATATCGGCAAATTCATTGGGTGATGTCGGGGAATGGGTTTTAGAGAGTCGGGCAGAGGGGTCCATGGGAGTGGAGAGCGGTTTAGCATCCTCAAGTCCATACCGTTTCACAATAGAATTAATGTAGGATTTCTGTGAGAGAGAGAGTGCGTGCATCTCGATCGCGCTGGATTTCGAAACCAAGCAGCCAGTGAATCTCGCCAAGATCAGAGATCTCGACCCTACCTTTCAGCTGGCGTTTGATCTCCTGCAAGAGATGGGTCGAGCTGGCAACAATCATCATGTCGTCAACGTGGACAGTAATGATACCTAGGTCATCACCTGTACGCCTGAGGAATACAGCGTGATCGGATTCACAACGTTTGAATCCAACCTCTTCGAGAAGCTGACAAAGCTTCTCGTACCAGCGGCGGCCACTTTGTTTAAGTCCATAGAGGGGTCGGTGTAGGCGTAGGACTTTGCCAGAGTCATCGGAGATGGGAAAACCAGGTGGTTGGCGCATGTAGATAACTTCAGCGTCTTCGAATTCACCGTTGAGGTAAGCACTCTTGACATCGACCTGGTGGATCTCCCAATCGTGGCGGGCTGCTAGGGCAAGGACGGTTCGGATTGATGCAAGCTTGGCAACGGGTGTGAAAGTATCGAAGTAGTCAACTCCTGGTACTTGTGTGTAGCCTTGAGCAACGAGTCGCGCTTTGTACCGTTCGATATTCCCTGCTGCATCCTTTTTTACCTTGAATACCCATTTACTCCCGACCACGTTCACTCCTGCAGGCTTGTCCACAGCCTCCCAAGTTCCCATCGCATCCAGCTGACGTAATTCGGCATTTACCGCTTCTTCCCACTTTGGCCAGTCAGGACGCTTTCTCGCCTCTTCCACACTCCTCGGTTCAAGGCCAATCGACTCAGCGACTGCAGCAGCCATCCCGGACTCTTCAACAGCATCTCATAGGGTGTTCCCTTCACCATTCGATGAGTTTTTATCAAGAGACGGTGCTTGGATTCCAGGAGGTAGGCCAGATCGTGAATCGGGTCCAGTTGCTGATCCTACACCAGCTAAGATATCGCGCACGTATCGCGATGGGTTCCGGGTACGCTGTGGGCGTCCAGACGTCGCCGTCGCATCCGGTTTCATGCTGCGATCGTCCGATTTCGAGCTGGGGGGTCGAGTTTCGCGTATGGGTGGGTTTTCATCACTTCTAGCGGGTTTTTCACCAAAATTTGGGTTGTTCGAAACGTTTTCAGCGCCGGGAGCGTTGCGGTTGCCAGCCACACCACCCTCCCCTTCAAACGTGACGTTTTCGTGCGCTGGAGGTAAGTCTACCTCACCCGTTTCGAATCGAACGTTCCGTTCAACAGTTACTGACCTCTTATCAGGCCAATAAACTCGGTGCCCCCTGCTCTGATTATCGTAGCCAACCCAGTGCCCCAATCGGGCACGGCTGTCTATTTTCGACGCATCCGCATCATGGACCCATACTCGCGCACCCCAGACCGGCAATCCAGCTAGGTTTGGCGGGTTTCCATGTACAGCTTCGAAAGGCGTCTTGCCATCGAGCGCTTTCGTCGAGGTACGGTTCTTCAACCAAGTAGCATGATTGACAGCCTCTCCCCACAGGAAATGAGGTAGCCCAGGGTCGTGCATCATGGCCCGAACTTTTTCAGCCAAGATCCCGTTTAGCCGTTCAGCAACTCCATTTTGCTGTGGTGTGTCGTGCACGGTGAGTACTCGCTCAGTTCCCTGGTCCTCAAGATGGGCTGTGAATTCATTACTAAGGTACTCGCCTCCCCGATCGGTGCGTAGAACCTTAATGACGGCGTCGCGATGGTTCCTGACCCAGGCTTCATACCTTTTATAGGTCGTGAAGGTCTCCGACTTCTCCCGCAGGAGGTAAAGGGTCGTTTCGCGCGTCTTGTCATCCGTATAGCTGACATAGTATCGGCGGCCACCTAGTGACTCAATTGGGGCTGGTCCCCACAGGTCCGAATGGATTTCGCCACCGTAAGTCGTTGCTCGCTCCCCCTGTCGTTCCTTTGCCACAGGTCGACGTTTCGATTTGGCAGCAACACAGGGCTCACAGAATGTCTTTGAGCCGTCAGCAGAGTCAGTGAGCACTAGTCCAGTCACAAAGCCTTTCGTAACCAGGCGTTTGGCAGCTTCTGGTGCAATATGTCCCATGCGGCGGTGCAACTCCAGTATGGTGAGTCTTTCGGCAGCCGCATTCGCACTCCCTGTATAGTCCTCATGTACCACCTTATATAGTCCACGAGACGTCTTTGGGATTTGACCTAGGACCTTGCCGCTCGGGGCAGAGATCGTGCACACACCCTTCCCAAAGGTGGTTGTGCACCCAGCATCATCAATCCGCCCAATCGAAACCAACGTGTACCCAACCTCAGGGGAGTACAATACTTCCGTAAGTCGTATGGTTGATTCCTCGTTGCCATTAGGGACTTTGACTAACATGTCCCCAATTCCAGTGGCACTAAACGACTGTTGGTTCGCGGCATCAAAACCCTTTGGGGGAATAGGGTGGAACGTGACAAAGCGGTTTCGGTAGGGTGATAGGTGGTGGGTAGTACCAGAATTGTAGAGTTCGATAACTCGGTTTGAATTGCGAGGTCCAGGGCCTGCAGCAGCAGCCAGGCTGTGTCCATCCACACTCTCGGTGACCAAGGGGGCTACTGTGGTGACCAACATCACACCACTCTCACCCGTATTGACCACATGTGGGGTGTTCTCATCGTCCTCTTCCTCAGAGAACCAGAATTCTGAGTCAGATGATTCGCAATCCATCAGTGCTGGTATGTCTTCACTTCCCTCGAATAGTTCATCAGCTTCGTCATCTGAACTAATTGCAGTCGCAGCCCAGGCACCGTCCTCGTCAAACTCTACAGCATTGGCTGAGTTCCCTTTTGACGTGCTTGGCTGGTCCTTTCCTGATTTTGGGTCCTTCGGTGAGTCCTTCTTGCCAGTGCTCAGCTTCTCTTTGCTGTCCTGGCTTGGGCTAGGGCACTGATCTTTCTTGTGGCCGATGCCACCGCAGTTCCAGCAGGTCCCCTTCTTTCGTGGTGGCCTCTGGTTTCGGTTACCAGAACCATTACTTGAAGCAGCAAAGGCAACCCCTTTATCTCCTTTTGATGACTTGGCTTTCCCAGCATTCAAACGATCGTATTCCTGAGTTAGGTAAGGCATTGTGTCATCTGGTTTCAAGGTCTGTTTAAGGAGATGGGCTGACGCAGATAGATGAGCGATATAGTTCGTGTAGTGAGCCGGTAAAGAGCGAATAATGGTAGAAGTGTACTCGTCATCTGACAGACTGACTCCCACAGCTGCAAGTTCTTCACGCATCGACCGGAGTTTATCCAGGTGAGTTTGGAGATCCCCCTTCTCGGCACATTTGAGGGACTGAAAGCGAGCGCGGAGGTCAGCTTGGACAAGAACAGTCTTAGACTTGAATTCCATGACAATGGTTGACCACATGTCAGCAACGGTTTCTGCATGAAGAATCTTCCACAGGGTAGAGTCAGGTAAGGCCCGAGCAAGTTGTTGACGACAGGTAAACTCGGTCTTCTCCCAGGCAGCAAACTCGACCTCATAGGCATCCTGTTGCTTAGGGTCTGCTGGCGGAGATGGCTTTGGGGCCTTCTTTGCATCCAGGTGCAAGGCAACTCCACGGGCAGCAAGTGCCCACTCGATCCGATTTTTGAAGATGATCCAATTACGGCCATCGGGTTCGAGTTTCGGGACAGTGTACAGATCTTCACGGGTATTATCAGAATTCATATTAGCGGCAGCAGGGCTCATAACCCGTCAGAGTTACGAGGTGCAGTGGGGCACTAATAATGAGTACAATGAGTGAAGCTCAGCTTCGGAGACGAAGGCTGTATATTCAATACCTAATAACAAGTACAATGAGTGAAGCTAGACAACATAGTCAGTATTGTACTCATAGTAAATGACAGATAAGGGTCTCACCTCAGCTTCGGAGACGAAGGCTAAGGTGTTCAAGTCAGAACATGACGAACTAAATATCCTACACAAAATGAGCTCAGAGAGCCATACCGGAACTACGTGGCAAGGTACATTGTAACAAATGAATAATAGATCAGATCAGTCAAGTTAAATCAAAGTGAAACAACATCAAGAATGACATATCTGCAGTCGTGCTTGACATATCTCGGACCATAAGGCTCCGAGTTCTGACATTCAAGACTACCAGTATTTGAACGCTAACACCATCCTAGATTCCTATCCCCTCCCCGATGTCAAAACACTGTTGGACGAGCTAGCGGAATCCAAGTATTTTGCTAAGTTTGACGTGCGGTGGGGATTCACTAATATACAAATACGAGAAGGCAATGAATGGAAGTTGGCCTTTGTCACTCCACGAGGGTTGTTCGAACCCATGGTGATGTTCTTTGGTCAGACGAACTCACCTCCAACTTTTCAGAGGTATATGGACCACACTTTCCACGACATGCTGTGTGCCAAAAAAGCAGTCATTTTCATGGACGACACCGCCATCCACGCCAAAACCAAAGAAGAGTTGCAAGAACGTGTCAAGGAGTTCTTGGCCATCGCCCACCACGAGGGACTTCACCTCAAAATTTCAAAGTCAACGTTCAAGATGATGACGTTGGACTTTCTGGGCTACATTGTCACCCATGGACACTACAAACCATCGCCAGTAAAAATGGAGGCGATCCGAACCTGGCCTGTCCCAACAACTTTAAAACAGGTCCGTAGTTTCATTGGGTTTTGTAATTTTTACTGGATGTTTATTCCCAGGTTCTCACAAATCACCTGCCCCTTGCACGACCTAAGCAAAAAGGGGGTGGCTTTCCACTGGGACGCCCCTCAGGCATCCACTTTTGAAGAGCTCAAACAGCGGCTGATGGCCGCTCCAGTGCTCTCCTTGCCAGATTTTACTAAACCTTTTATAATCCACACAGACGCGTCAAAACTTGGCACTGGCGCAACTCTTTCTCAGCACGACGCCACAGGGGTCCTCCACCCCTGTGCCTACCTGTCTCAGTCGCTCGTTGGCGCTGAGCAAAACTATCAAGTGTACAACCTCGAGCTGCTCGCGGTTGTCCAGGTGCTCAAGCACTGGTGCCCTTATCTTCTTTCCCCAACAGCCCCGACGGTGGTCTATACTGACCATCATAACATCCTCTATTTCCGACAACCCCAGAACTTCACCCCCCGACAGGCTCAATGGCAGGCCACACTCCAGGAGTACCCTCTCTGGTTCTCCTACCTGCCCGGGAAGCGCAATGTTCCCCCGGACACTCTCTCTTGCATGCCCCAGTTCGGCAAGGAGACCCTGCTCCCCCAAACCCTGTTGCCAGATTCCCTTTTCCTTTCCCCAGCGGCGGGAGAGGGGGGTAGCGTTCCCATTTCGAACACCTTAAACACTAAAAACACACAGAAAAAACCACTTCATTCTATGTTAAATCCTTTAGCCCCTCCCTATTATCCAAAAAACATAAAGCTACGCATTCTCTCCAACCCACTAAAAAACGAAATACTCACAAAAACAGACAATAAAAGAAATAACAACAGACTCATTTACGTACCAGAGGAAAAGCGCAGAGAGGTGTTGAAAGAGTATCATGAGGGCAAGACAAACGGTCACCCAGGAGTATGGGCAATGACCAAGAAAATGAACCAACATGTCTTTTGGCCCCGCATGCATGCCGATATTCGCGAATACGTCCGTGGTTGCGGAGTATGCCAGGCGAACAAGGTCAACACCCATCCAACTGCCCCCCCTCTCATCCCACTACCACTCAAGAATGGGCAACTACCATTCAAAAGCATCTCGGTGGACCTAGTTACCGATCTGCCGCCAGCATGCGGATGTGACGCCGTCCTTACGATCGTAGACCAAGGGCTCACAAAGGCGGTAATGTTCATCCCCACTAACAAAACTGCAGATTCATACGAGATCGTGAATCTCTTCCATACACATGTCTATCCCCGATATGGCCTCCCGGATGCGATCATCAGCAATTGAGGCCCTCAGTTTGTATCAGCATTCACATGGGATCTCTACGCTATGCTAGGAATTGAACTACACGCGACAACAGCTTACCGACCACAGTCCAACGGACAGGCTGAACGCCTTAACCAGGAGCTTGGAACCTTCTTATGGATGTTTGCCACAAGTGACCTGGACAATTGGTCCCGCTTCCTCCCCGACGCGGAGTTCGCACATAACAGCAGGATCAGCTCAGTCACCGGAGAAACTCCGTTTTCCCTCCTGTACAGCTACAAACCCACTCCATACCCCTCCAATGTGGCAAATCCTCCCAAGTTGGTCGCTGACCAGCTCGAACTCTTAGTGGCAAAAAGAGACTCAGCACTACTGGCCTACAAAAACACCCAGGAACAGATGGCACAGCGATACGGAAATGCCTGGTTCCAAGAGTTCACCGTTGGAGATAAGGTATGGCTTGACACGTCCAATCTCCACTTGGCGGCACCTTCCAGAAAACTCACTCCACGCCGTGTGGGGCCTTTTGAGATAACGGAAAAGCTATCTGCCATCAACTACCACCTACAGCTACCGAGACAGTGGAAAATCCATGACGTGTTCCATGCATCGCTCCTCACTCCATATCAGGAAACTCCGATCAATGGCGCTCCACTGCTGCCTCCACCCCCTGACCTCATCGAAGGCACAAACGAATGGAAAGTGGAGCGGATCTTAGCCCACAAGTATGACCAACGGAGTAGAAAATACCGATATCGGGTCAAATGGAGAGGGTATCCCTATTCGGAAAATATGTGGGAACCCGAAGAAAACTTAAAAAACGCTTCCCTCATTCTCGATGAGTACAAATGCACCCATCTTTCCCCACATCGAAATGAGCTCTGGGTACACCATGCCTCCCAATCCCTTCACCTATGATCCTGTCTCTAGGTCCCCTTCCCCCTTGTTCACCGATCTCTCAGTGGAGTCCCTCTGGTGGCGATCCAAACCCATTTCGCACACCACCAGGTCCCATTCGTTATCTCTCACCCCCGATGTCTCCAAAGGGAAGTCTCACGCAACCCCCAAACGTTCAACTACGGTCGCCCCGACTTCACTTCCCAGAAGCTGCGAGACCCCTCTCCCCCATTCCACACCTCCCTCCAAACCCCTTCCTGCAAACCACTCAGCCCCGCCCCCTCGTGATGACCTACAGCCCGCTGCAGGCCCATCTACCAGCCGTCCCCCCGCTGTCATCATTACCGATAATGACCCCCTACTGGATATCGCAAATGCCACCTGCGCCCCCTTATCCAGCTTCATCGCACCCACAAGCCAGCCATCTGTCGACGAGTTCATCAGTTACAGCAGGATCCTTGCAGGCTACCTGACATGGGAGGCATCGGGGTGCAACCCTGGACCAGACGACCACCGCCTACGGGTGTTGTCTTCAGTCTTCCGCAACGCCGAGAACATAGGAAAGCGACTGGTAGAATTGGCAGGTAACAAACTAAAGGCAGGAAGGGCGCAGCAACTCTGTGCTCACCTGGAGGTTTGTGCTTTGAAGTGGAAGAACGAGTATGTTGCTATTAGAGTAATCAAGTGTCGAAGGACCTGATCACTCAGTAGAGATGAGAGAATATATGATTTGAACCTAGGGAATGATGCCCTAGGAGTACAGTATATATACGTACTGTACATGGTCTGTGCACACGGAGAAACTCCAGAGCATTGTAACTACAACTACTACTTATGGAAGGAGTAAGTTTCTATCTAGGGATAGAATGTTGTAGAACATGAAAGAAGGATACTGATAGTACGGTTCCATGTGATTCCCGGGTATCTGTGATAGCCGGTCACGTGCAAGATAAATCATTACTAGAGAACGATGAGTATTATAGTGGTCAGATAAGATGACCTAGAGGCAGGATAATCATTCTGTCAACACTCCCCCTCGCTTTTAGACTGGTTCAATAAAGACCAAGTAACAAGTGATGATGGTCATGTTTCTGCCAGGTTAGATTCTTAGTCATGGAATCTGCCCTTTGATGGTCGGTGGACACGTAGTCCAGCTTGAAGTCTCCATTTTCGATGGACTCCCGAAGCCAATAGTACTTTATATTGATGTGCTTCGATCGACCTTCAACGACTGGGTTGTTGGCCAAATGAATGGAACCCTTATTGTCGCCAAAAAGAATGACAGTTGTGAAACAAAGATGGGATTCCTGGAATAGAGTGGTGATCCACTTGATCTGTTGTCCGGCGTTGCATAGAGACATATACTCTGCTTCAGTGGAACTGAGCGTGACTGTCGGTTGTCTTCTAGATCTCCAGGAAATGAGATTTCGTCCTAGGAACATAGAGTAGCCAGAAGTGGAGCGATAAGTTTCTCTATCTCCAGCCCAGTCTGAGTTGGAATAGCAATCCAGAGATAACTCGCTCTGGAAATAATGAATGGATAAGTCCTTTGTTGATGAAAGGTACTTGACAATGTGCATTGCCTTGTCCAAATGTTGCTGTGTTGGATTAGACATGTATAATGACATGCGAATGACGCTAAATGCTAGATCCGGATGTGTTCCGAGCATGACATAGAGGAGAGAGCCAATAACCTGCTGATACTTCTGTCGAAGAGCTGGTGTAGCGGTATATCTGGAAGGGATAGAAGCAGGGACGTAACCACTTGGAAGAGGTGTCCGCACGCTTCAGCATTGTTCCATTTGAAAGCATTTCAAGACTTTCTGGATGTAGGGCTGTTGGTGAAGAATCATGGTTTTATCCTTCCGATTTCGTGAAATCTGGATTCCAAGGTATTCCTTCACTTCTCCCATATCTCGTACTTCCCATATCTTCATAAATGCTTCTTTTCTGTCTCTCAATAGTTTAGCAGAAGATGAAAGGAGGAGAACGTCATCAACATAGATGACAAAGATGACTAGGCCTTGTTTAGTCTTGTAGACATAAACTCCCGCGTCTGATTTGGTTCGATAAAAACCTAACTTGAGTAGGGATTTGTGGAGTTCTTTATTCCACGCTAATGCTGCTTGCTTAAGGCCATAAAGCGTGCACAAAAGACGATAGACCTTGTTTGTTTTTCCCAGAGTTACGAAGCCTTCTGGTTGCTCCATGTATATTTCCTCGTCAAGTCTTCCATAGAGGAACGCTGTCTTGACATCGAGGCAGTGAGCTTCCCAATCCTGAGAGCAGGTATAGGCCATGAGCAGTCGTACTGTCTCAAACCTTGCTACAGGAGAGAAGGTCTCTTCGTAATCTTCTCTGTAAATTTGTGAAAAGCCCTTTGCTACTAGGCGAGCTTTATATCTTCTGTCCGACTTTCTTGCAAAAACCCAACGACATTTGACAGGTTTACGATCAGGGGGACAATCTACTAGAGTCCAGACATGTCAATCATTGATAGACCGTATCTCGTCCTCCATAGCTTCCTTCCATTTATCCTGCTCTTCCTTTGGTAGCTGAAGAACATCCCTATACTGTTTAGGTGCCTCTGAAATGGCCTGTGCCAAAAGATAATAAAGAAAACCACGACCTTGTTCTCGAATGAGACTGTTGACGTCTCCCCCTTCTTCAGAAGGTGGTAGAGGATTTGGATCCTCATACAAATCGTCTATGTTTGGTTGTTCTGGTGCAGGTGGCAGGTTTTCAAGGTTTCTTTCCCAATCTCTATCTGACTCCCTTTCAACCTGAACTGGTGGTTGATCTCCGTAGACACTGTTAGGAATTACCCTTGGAACAGGTACGCGAGTTGACCTGTGTAATGCAGAAGGGGCAGGAGGATAAGATGGGTCAGGGGCTTCAGTTGGATGTCTTTCTAGGAACAGTGGAAGACTTCTTTCCAAAAGTGGTGGAATAAAGGATGGAATGGGATGAGGTTCATGTCTTCTCCTTCCGGGAAAACCTTGACTAGGGGTTTCTCTCGCAGGTGGAGACGGTGGAGGAGACGGTTGTAGATAAGTTGGGTTTGGAATTCGTACTCAATCCAAATGTTCATGTCTTGATGGTAAGGCAGGTGAAGAAGGTCCTGGTGCTGGACCTGGTCGCTCAGGTTCCGGAGAATCTGGTTCTTCTTTGTCTGAATAATCCTCTACCGTAATGGGAGGTGGACGCTGCCTGAGTTGGGGTGGACTCGGAGTTGGAGGCCTAGGTGGTCTAAGACCTGGAGTGGGATGATCAGTCTCGCTTCCATCCTGATCGTCGGAAGAGTCCTCTGAGGGACCGGATGCCGGGAGAGGTATATCAATTTTGTCTCATAACTTCTCTATGGGACAGTTGGGAAACACATTCTCAACGAATGTAACAGTTGTGGAGATATATATCGTTTTGTTCTGGCGTAAGAAAATGTAACCTTTGGTCCCTTCAGGGTATCCAAGGAATATCATTTCTTCAGCTTTTGGAGAGAGCTTGTCTTTTCGCTGATCCTTCGGTATGAAGACATAGGCCAGACAACCAAAGACTCGAAGATAGGAAATGGTAGGTTTCTTCTTCAAAAAGAGCTCGAATGGTGTCTTCCATTGTATTTGTTGAAGTGGAGTGCGATTATAGATGAAGACTGCTGTAAGCAGGGCAAAGTTCCAATAGCACTTGGGTAGACAAGCTGCATGATGTAGAACTTCCTCTTTCTCCATTACAGTTCTGTTGAAGTGTTCTGCTCGACTGTTCTGCTGAGGAGTGTCAGCGACTGATAACTGGTGGGTTATACCTTTGGAGATCAAGAACTCCTTGAAGGTAGTCGCCATAAATTCCCCCCCTCGGTCAGAATGAACCGATTTAACAGAGAAGCCAGACTGGCGTTCTGCCCAAGAAACCCAAGCAAGGAAAGACTGGGCAGTGTCACTCTTCGTGCAAAGCAAGAGAGTAGATCCATAGCCACTAAAGTCATCAATGATGGTGAGGCAGTAAACGTGACGGTAATATGATTCCGTAGGAAACTGTAAGAGGTCCATATGGATCAATGCAAGAGGTTCCAATGCTCAAGTCCAAGACGGAGAGAACGGATGACTATGCATTTTACCAATAAGACATTCGCCACAAGGAAAAGGTTTAGGTTGAGGTGGTATATGATCAAGGCCAGTAGTATGGCTGGGGATTTTCCGCATTACCTGATCACTAGGATGGCCAAACCTTGAATGCCAAAGTTTATACATGTCAGAATATTCGACGGTGAAAAGAGATAAGAATGTGTTGATAGTCTTGTTGTCCAAACACGCTAGGAGAGCCAATCTTGTATCACTTTTCCCAATCGGTTTTCCTGTAAACCAGTGAAGATTGGAGCCATGAAACACGTGAGTGCCTTCGAGGAAGAGTCTTTTTTGCGTGTCGTAGATTCGAGTGTGGGTCTTATCACCTAAAAAGGTGTAGCCCAATCCAGTGGTAAGGGATGGTATGGACAGAATGCGCTTCGCTCCTGAGGGTGAATAGAAAACATTGCGTAACGTTCTTCGTTCCTGTTTTCCGTTTAGCGTTACTGTGAAAGAAACAGTCCCAATACCCGGAAAGTATATCTTTTCACTACCAGCAGTGCCCACTGGTATTGGTTGCTTGAATTCGACATAGCTAAGGAAATCCTTTCTGAAGGGAGTGGAGTGACTTGTCGCTCCTGAGTCCATTAGCCATAGGTAATCATCCTTTTTCGTTCGTTGTTGATGACATCCTTCACAGTCCGACATATAAGCGTAAAAACCTGCTGCGCCATAGCAGTCAGAGTCATATTCAGCAGGTGCATATGGTCCGTTGTTACAGGAGGCATTATAGGGATCTTTATAGGTTCTAACACTATTCCAGACTCTATCACGCTCCATCTCCTCTCGAACCTTAGTTCGAATAGCGAGAGAAGAACATTGAGCTGATGAGGGGAATGTATTAGACCAGCCCGCTTCTGCGATAGTGGAGCTTGCGTACGCTTGTCTGACTGAGGATTCATCGTCAGAAGTGTAAGGCTCTAGTTGAGCCTCATTGACTTCTTGGGTGGAAGCTTTTTGCTTCCCTTTGGCCTTATCCGAGGAGGCCTTGCCTCCTCCTCCTTTTCCTTTCCCTTTCGCCTTCTTTTCCTTCTTCTTTTCCTGCGTCTTTGGTAGGTTAACGGTGGGGGGTTTTCCTCCCTCCCAATGATCCTCCATGCGGTGACCTTTACCGCATTTGCGACATTTGGGCCGCTGGTTCTGTTGTGCATGCTGGGCAGAAGTGCCCGCAACATTATCGGTTGTTTTAGGAAGTTGTGTTCTTCCATGTCTCCGTAAGTATTCTTCCTTGATACGAGGAAGGATTGCGTCAACAGTCAGGGTTTGTCCCTGCTGTCCTGCCAGTAACATGACAGGAAGAGTAGCGAGCGTAGAGGTCGCAAAGTTCTCCCAATCGGATGGGAGTGCAGCCATGATGATCATGGCTCACGCTGACTCGGGTAGGGGCATGCCGTTTGAGGCAAGGAAACTGAACGAATTGTTGATCTCAGTAATCTTCGGGAGTGGATCCTCATGATTGCTGATCGAGATCTTCATTGCGTGCTTAAACTGCACATAAACTCCGGCTGCGCCAGGTTTTCCATAAGTGTTCAGTAATGACTCCCATACCTCATGGGAAGTCGCAAACCGGTCCATCTCGATCTGGACGATCAGTTTACAGTGACCCATAATGGCTCCTAGAGCCTTTGAGTCAAGAGCGTCCCATGCGATTTGGTCTGCAGTTGGTGCTGGTGCTGGTTGCCCAGCCGCTGCTGCTGCTGATGGAGGTCTTGTGGTGGTACCGTTGACTACCAGCCATGTTCCTTGTACGCGTAAGAAATTCTTGATTGAAATTGCCCAGATAGGGTAGTTTGTGGTATCGAAAATCGGAATATTTTTCATAAATCCGGCTTTTTCATCTGCCATTGCTACAAATCGTGTAAGAGCAATAATTCAAAAAAAGAATCGTCCGTATCTGGAATCATAACAAATGGTCGAGGAATGATAACTGGAGGCGCTACCACTGGGATGACTCTAGGAAGAATCCTAGGTCGAGGAACTATAGGTCTTACAACCGGAGTTGGATCCGGAAGCCTCAGTTCGAAAAACTGTCCTAGATCATAGTCAGGACAATAGTGGTAGTTGGGGAGTTGGATCCCCAACGACTCCAAGTTAGTCATATCCAAGAGCAAAACAGGAAAAATTTCATAAGGAAAATGTATCATGAGATATGAAGGATTCGAGAAAGTATGTAGAGAGACCGTTGATAAGTCCAAGATATCGTCATAAACCCTTCCTCCTCCAGAATACGGCTGCTCTATCCAAGCAGGACTTGGATAGGCATAGTGAAGGACCATGTTGAATGCTCCTTCCATTTCCCTGGGATCGACCTTAAGAGATGTAATCAGAGCCATCAGCTTCCGGTGTAGGAAGGAGGTTGATTCTACAGAGGTCGAGTTGCCAAGACGTGAGTCCATAAGGATGCTGCACCGTGCAGTTCCCTGGCCACCAGGCAATTCCATAGACCGGTGAGAGAGACTCGGCCTCGAGAGAGTCCAGAGTGGCTTGAACCCTAGGATCAGACCGTGCATTGATGACCTGTGAAAGCCAGAGACCAATTCGAGCGTCAGGCTGTTGGTCCAGGCACGAGGGTAAGAAAGAGCTTTCGTTTGAAGCTCCTTTCTTAAAAGCTCCCCTAAAGTGTGACTCAAGGTACTTGTTCCAGGCGTGGACGGCAGGAACTGCTCCTCTAAATGGTCTAGGATCCCAAAGAGGGTGAACCCAGATCGAGTTTGGTGAGTACTCATCGGGATGGGTGTCGATCCAGAAAGCTGGGACAGTGAGTAACAAGGGGTCTTCATCATTCAAGGCGGGTAAATCGAAACCCCAGAAGCTGGCGATGCTGTGAGGAGTAGAATACCTCGTTAGCTTAGCCGATGGTGCCTCATAGGAACCGTGGAAAAGCCAATGGATTTCCATAAAAGGGTTTTCGGGCGCCATGAAGGAAGAGGTGATAAAGGGAAGGGGGGACTGAGCGGCCTCGCAACAGAAAGCTCGGGAGAAGATCTGATTGGTCTTCATTCCTCTGGAAACAATGCCTGCTATAAGGTAGTCCGGCTCCGTCATGTCTACAAAGTTAGACCATTGAAGGCTGTGCCTATAGGGCACGTCCTTTGCCCTTGCCCTCACCTCCTCATCTCCTAATCCCTGCTTCTTCCTCCAATCCGCTGTCAATAGATCCGTCGAGTTGGAGATTGTCCAAATTCTCGAGGGGATTCCAGCTCTGACGTGCATCATTCTGAGTCTCTTGGACCCACGATTCTCCCTGATCGCCTGTAGGGGCGTAAAGTCTGTTCTCATGACCGAACTTGGCGACAAGTTCCGCAAATTGGTCGTCGAAGAACCGGAGATCATTTCTGGATAAGCGATGTCGCATAAGAAAAAGATCAAAGGGAGTGACGTCGTTAAAGAGGACATGATCAGGCAATGCTCTGCAAGGGGCATAGAACATATATGTTCTAAAGGATTCGGCAAAGCCAATTCCAAGCCGCTGTGCAACTGAGAAGGTTTGCTGCATGTAATACTGCTGCGGTAACCAAAAATCCAGTTGTGGGAATACAAATTGTGCAATGACCAGAAGATAGTCATAGAAACGATTAAAGTCGTAATCCTGAAAAGCGTGCATAGCCCAGTTGAAGAGTGGCAGAGCCCAATCAAAGTTTCTGGGATAACCATTTTCCCCAAGAGGGAATGGTTTGAGTCCCTGAAACGCTGGATGGAAATCGTGGTCCTCTGGTAGAGCGGGTGCGATCAGATGTGGAAGTGCCACTGGGGCATCTCTCCACTGGAGAAGGGATACAACGCGAACAGCCAAGTAGACCATATAGGTGAAGAGGGGTACGACTCCGAAAGGAATGTTGTCGTTAAGTGACCAGTAGGCCAAAGCTATAGTAAGAGCGAAGGCTATATACTGTAACTCGAAAGTAACTGCAAAGCACAAGTCCGCCAGCCAGCTAAACATGATAGATTGGATTGGGGAATCGCCCGTTAGGCTGAATACAATCATCTACCAAGTCAGAGCCTGGTGGGGCTCATAACCTAACAAACTAAAGGCAGGAAGGGTGCAGCGACTCTGTGCTCACCTGGAGGTTTGTGCTTTGAAGTGGAAGAACGAGTATGTTGCTATTAGAGTAATCAAGTGTCGAAGGACCTGATCACTCAGTAGAGATGAGAGAATATATGATTTGAACCTAGGGAATGATGCCCTAGGAGTACAGTATATATATGTACTGTACATGGTCTGTGCACATGGAGAAACTCTGGAGCATTGTAACTACAACTACTACTTATGGAAGGAGTAAGTTTCTATCTAGGGATAGAATGTTGTAGAACATGAAAGAAGGATACCGATAGTACGGTTCCATGTGATTCCCGGGTATCTGTGATAGCCAGTCACGTGCAAGATAAATCATTACTAGAGAACGATGAGTATTATAGTGGTCAGATAAGATGACCTAGAGGCAGGATAATCATTCTGTCAACAGCAGGAACGGCGGACAGCATGTGGGAGGAGACGATGAGTTTGAGGATTGATGAAATGATGGGGAGCTTGGTAATCAAAGCAATGAGTACACAGAGAACGGTCCCCTTGGACACTACCAACCTCGATCACTACGGTCCGGGACCAACTCCTGCATGCAAGACGAGTGCGCCTGATGGCAAAGGAAAGAAGACGCAACCCCGTGTACAATCACTCCCCTCTCTTTCCAACCTCACGCTTCACCCCAGAACAGCTGCAAGAGCTGCACAGATACGCTCTGCAAGGGATGTCCCAAGCCTGGAAAATCTTGGGGCTGAACAGGACACAGCCAGTACCCCTCCCCCCTCCTTCTCCCAGCATGCCTACGGTTTCGCCAGCGCCCTTCGTGACGCTACCAGCGGCTCAGTCGGGTACTGGCCCCCATTCCTCATGAAGTTACGCGACATCCCCCTCAGCAAGAACATTCCCAATGCCCTCGCCAGCACCCTCCCCTTTCCTGACAAGGCCTACATCCCCATACCACATACCACCGCCCTCAAGGTCCTCCTCTGCGGTCGCACAAAAGTTCCCACCAACCACCCGCTCCGTCCCTTTGCCTGCTACCATTGCGGGTATCTTGGCCATTGGTCAACTGACCACAACCCCAACCGTCCTCGGTGGATGCTCTCAGACCACGGACCGGCTCCACTGGAGCTTGGCGACTACTACAGGTGGTGATATCCCTCTCGGGACGATCGGACTTAAATGGGGGGGGTAATGTTACAGCTTCATCCCCTTTTCATTTCTTCCCCTATTCCCGTAACATAGTTCTCATGTCACGTTTACATATCCAACAGACTCTTCGAGGACATTCTATGACTTTCCGCTCCACCTACGTCATGTAAGGGTCTGTACCATACTCATCATTCCGTCCATACTCCACTTGCACTGCAGCAGAGCTTCTACTGCGGACGACCCCCGCACGTTGTACTATACCTCCCCGTTTGTATAAGTAAACCGTAGCAACAAGGGACACGATCCTTGTCTTAATTCTACTTGGTTCCTTGTCACAACTTCTACTGAAGTCTCCTTCAGTAGTCATAAGTCTTCCTCAAGTTTCTGTACAGTGCCTTAACCGTTAGCGCAAGTATTCTCATGCTCATCCACTGGTGAAAGTCACGTAGCAAGTCGATCGTCATGCCGCTGTCTTCATCGGCGTAACAGGTATCATGTGCACTCGAGATTACAATGACTGAATGGAAGCGAGTATCAATATACATGCCGTATACGGTATCCATACACGAGACAGGGCCGCAACACACACACATCGAGTCTTCCGATTGATATCTAGACAAAGTAAGCTTGTATATTAATATAAAGAAGAAAACCTAACATTTGTAGTTGTATCCCAACAGCGATGGGGTCCAAACACAGACAACTCAGGTCAACCACCACACGCTACAGTCGAGCACAGAACTGTTAGCACACACTCTTTGTCAGACAAGGCATACGCACCACACATTAATCATAGCACCCCAATACACCATCCTGTCCCAGACACCCTTCCAATCTCAACATACAACCATCTTCAGCATGCATTAGCAACCAATCAACATGGTATTCCTCTGCTGTACATGGAGCCACCCCCTGTCCCGCACACCTTGCACCAGTTCCAGGCATACCACTGTAGCACCTACAATTCACTTGCAGGTACTCTGGATAACAATAATCCCCTTACCAACCAAGTAAACACAACAGATAGTATAAGTTCAAACAACTCACTACACACTACCACATACAAGCTTTCTTCTTACAGCACACTAACATTTGTGTTAACACCTGGGATACAAGTAGTAGATCATTACTTACCTTCTGTGATGGTTTCCTCTCCACCAGATCAACACATAATCACCTTAAATGAGGTGCCAATCAGCCATTATAGTTCACTGGCAGGTGCTCTTGGAGGCATGGGAGAGGAGACAGAATAGTTAGTCCATCTACAGAAGTAAACGAACTTAGATTACTCACCATCTTTGCCCAAGTTGATACCACTTTGAAATATTTTGATAGATATGGCGATATTCATGAGGGCAGCAATAATGGTGACATTGAGGGCCCAGAGAGTGGCAGCATCAAAGGGAGAGTGGCAGCAATAAGGGACGACGGGCAGCAGGAGTGGTACAATGAGGAACAATAACAAGAGAACATAAAAAGAATAAAAGGAGTGTTGACAAGTAAGAAAGATGAAGGCAAAACATTGTGGATGACAACAAGGAAGGGCAGCAGCAAGGAGGGGAATGAGGGAAGAAAGCAAACGGCAACAGTCCTTATTTATAAAAGGCTGTGTGGTAATTTTAAAGATGTACAATCCCCTTATGGAAGGGGTATCTGGGGTCGTGCAAGGCCGTCCCTGTGACTCATAGTGACAGCATGTTCGGACTTTTTTTCAGGTTACGCAAAAGAAGCCAAAAATTAGCCGATGGGTAACAGGGCACACAACACTCATATCTATTTGCTTCAACGCACAACAGAGAGCGATTCCCTGACACTCCACGTCCATGGTGTATTCCAGACCTTATATTGGTGCCATGCCAGCGATACATTGCAACTCAAGGCTTGTAGATATCCACCAAGTAGCATTCCACGCACAAATCAGGCAAGACCAACATTGAAGTCGATGGTTATAATTGGCAGAACCCCTGAAGTGATATTGGGAGTCTGGACGTCGTTCTCGTACATACGCGGTAACACTGACGTCGGAAATTCGACCACCGATTTGGTTGACGTGTAAATAATGACAGACATCCCCCGTTCCAGCTTTCTAGATACCCATACCGTCATGTCGCCCAGCAGCCAGGACCGCAATCCTTCCCCCACGACTATGCTATCTTCTCCTATACTAGTGAAGCCCTGGGTCACCACCCAGAACACTCTAGCATCGACAACATAGACTCTATACATTGGGCATTGCAATCACTCGCGTGGGTAGTGCAGAAAATGTCTATGAGTGCACTCCACGCCTCAATCAGGACCTTTCCGTTCCTCGCACATGTGAGCCAGATACCATCGTCCCAGACTTATTACAGGGAACTGTGCACCCTCCCACGTTACTTCCTCCATTTCTTTACGTATGTAATATATATGTGTTTCTCATATCCAACAGATATCTTACTTCTGCTGCACAGCACACAGGTCTTCGAGTATTCCTTCAACATAATGTCCGTGGTGGGCGTTAGGCATTTATCCAAGGTTCACCTTGCGGCTGCGACACTTGGAATGATACTGCCCCTGTGACGGGATATGGCATTGTGCAGGGCATGACTTCTGCTCTGGATACCCTCTTGCCTCCTGCATGGACATCAAACACACCTTATATGGTCGGTTTCTGGACTCAAAGAATGGGTGCATCATAGTTGCCATGTTTCCCTCTAGCTGGAGCTCATCCAAATCCACAACAGTCGTCATGACTGCTCTTACTCTCATGGTAAGTCATAATTCACCTTATCCATCCAAGATGTGCGGTGCTGACCCCCCCAAGACCATCCCTTTATATGGTTTAATGCTGAACCTATCCTCCTCGGCTTAAGCAGGACCCCGGGGTGGCCCGCCTTGCCGCCGTGTACCTCAGGTACGCATCATTGTGCCTTCCTGCATATGGTTTCAACTGCATATTCAGTTACGTTGTCACCACTCGATCCCGTAATATTGAAGGTACTTCCAGTGCCAATAACTATTGATTATCCCAGCAAGAATCAATTAATCATTGCGGTTGTAGTACCCCGCAACGCTTTTCCTTAATCGATTCTTCGGTGTATTATGGACATGTTCACTGCATATTGGTTGCTGACATCACACCACTTGCCTCGATGCCAGTGTATCATTGGATCCTGATCAGCCGCGGTATATGGCATGGTTGGGGTGTCCTTGGCCGATTGGGAATAGCAGGAATTGCCGATTCTAACTCGTTGATACGTATCTATTAGCGGCAGGAATGCTAATTTCGTTTCTAAAACAACTTGCAACCAAACAACATCTGCATGGTGGACATGGGGATTGATTGGATGTTTGGTACCGTATGGCGGAACTGATGGAATTATCGTACTGATTAAGACACTTAGCCTTTTGTGAACTTCGATTTCCACTTGCAGCACAATCTGTGCTGCTCGTCTCCGCATCGCTTACGTTTTGGACGTCGCTGAGTATAGCGACATCCACTCGGTGAGCTGTTCGCCTCTCTTCATTTCGTTTTTGGTTTGGTTCCTGTTCTAAGCTCCATGATTTAATCGCCATGTTCCCCGATCACGATGAACAGGATCGGCAACTTCCCTGGTGAAGGAAAAGCCCGTCGAGCTGGGATTGTTGCTCACACTCTATTTCTGTTGCAGTAGCTATTGGATGCATTTCAAGGTCCGTTCTGTTCGGTTCCCTCTATATCCATACTCACGATCAGCACTTTTCCATCTTGGCCACTTCTTCACACCTCCCAAACCGTTTCCTTGCATCTTTCCATCACGGTCATTGTGATACACTTCCATATATAGCATACCAAAATGAGCATGACGACCCGAAGGTTGTCTTACTCGTACTAGCGTCTGTTCTATTCGTTACTGCTCTGTACCAGGCGTTCGATGCAATCAGCATTATTGGGAATGGGATCTTTAGGGCGAGGGCATGCAAGAGGTAGGTGGCTTTCGTGACTCTGAGGTGAGCGTTTTCTACAAGTCATTGAAAGCAGGTGGAAGCTGATGAATGTCACCCCTGTACTCTTACTCATCTCGTTCTCAATGCATCTCCTGGCTTCCCACCTATCGCGCAGTGCATATTATATCATCGGATTCCCGCTTGGACTTGTCCTCACATTCTACTTCGATCTCCACCGTGACCTGGGTTGATGGCTGCACTTGTATGTTCTGCTGGTATTTCAGTGTGGATTGGGGTCGTACAGGCTGATTGGGAAGTCAAGGTTAAGAAAAGGGTCACAGTAATCGAGGCACATTAGATCGGTGATTGCCAGGAGGCAAGAAAGGTGATAAGTGTGATATATGGATGTAGATATTTGGAAAGTGATAAGGGCATTTGTTGACCTCTTGATTGACTGCCTCCATCAACACGAGGGAACATCAAGTTGGGTGGCGCAAAGTTGTGTCTATCTCCGTGCTTATTTTGGCTGTAGGCGTGGGCGTAGGCGTCCTATGATATTACTTTTGGCGTCCCGAGCCCCTGAAGTGACACTTTGGGTCTCTGATTACTCGTTGTGTCGAAAGCTCGACCAACGGCTTATCCTCCTCTGTCAGATTTTGGCCTTCCTAGGCAGACTAAAGACACCTGGCCAAGGAAGACAATCATTGCTTCTTGACTATGGCCTAAAGCTTTTGGAGACTAGGCTCGTCCACCGATTTAGTCAAGTAGGTTGCATGTAGTGCGCAATGTGAACATCCTCGGTTACAGCTCGCTTTCTCTTCACGCCTTCCGAACGCCCATTCTGCCATGTCGCCCCTGCAGTCAGAACCGCAGCCTTTTCCCCACAACTTTGCCACCGTCTCTCGTACTGCCAAGGCTCACCAATCCTCACAGCCCATCCCTAGCATTGATGATGCACTAGACCCTCCTCATCCATTAGGCAATCCAATCAGATGCATGGGGAGTGTAGAAAATATCACCGAACGTTCCCCACTCCTCCAGCAGAACCATTCCACTCCTCGCACGCACGAACCCGTAAATGACGTCTTCCAGGTGGGTTCTAAGGGGAAAATACAGTCGTCCCAGATCTACTGGGAAGAACTTGGCATCCTCTCGCGATACACCCTCCCTATCTTTGCGTACGTAGATATATAGGTCCCTTATATACACCGGATATCTTACTCACTTTCGTTTCACAGTACGCAGATCTTCGAGTATTCCTTTAGCGCTATGTCCGTAGTTGTCATTGGGCACCTATCCACAGTTCACCTTGCGGCTGCAACACTTGGCATGATGACTGCCTCTGTTACAGGTTATAGCATTATACAGGGCATTACTTCCGCTCTGGATACCCTCTTACCTCCTGCATGGACATCAGAAACTCCTCATATGGTCGGTCTCTGGTCTCAAAGAATGAGTGTGTCACAGTTGCTCTGTTTGCCTCCAGCCGGAGCTCATGCAAATCCACAACAGTCGTCATGACTGCGTTGATCCTCATCGTAAGTCACATTCTCCGCACCCATCCAAGATGTGCGGTGCTAACTCTCCCCCAAGCCCATCCATTTTGTATGGTTCTATTCTGAGCCTATCCTCCTCGCGCTTAAGCAGGACCCCGAGGTGGCCCACCTCGCTGCTGTGTACCTCAGGTACGCATCATTGGGCCTTCCTGCTTATAGTTTCAATTGCATATCCAGGTACGTTGTCACCACTTCATCAGGACTTCGTACCAATGTGACTTTATTGCCAGACGGTACTTCCAGTGCCAGGGATTATTTGTTGTCCCAGCGAGAATCATTGCCGTTGTGGCACCCCTCAACGCTTTCCTTAATTGGTTCTTCGGTACGTTATCAACATGTTCACTGCATATTGGCTGCTGACATCACACCGCTTGTCTCGACGCAAGTGTATTCATTGGGCTTCTCCTTCCGAGGAGCGCCGATCGCGACTGCGCTTTCCTTTAACATCGTGTCGCTCGCATCTATCCTGTATGCTTATTTCTTTGTCCCACGTGCGGCGTGGATCCCGATCGGTCGTGGCGTATGGCAAGGTTGGGGTGTTCTTGGCCGATTGGGAATAGCAGGAATCGGTAACTCTAGTCCATTCATGTGTACCTATTAGCGAGGAGTGCTAATTTCGTTTCTAAAACAAATTGTCAGGCCAAACTGCATCTGAATGGTGGACTTGGGAATTGATAGGACGTGAGTATAATCACACTGCATAGCGAAGCTGATGGTGTAAGTTCATATTTAGTGGCCACCAGTTTGTAGGTATTCATTGTCTTGTTACGCGTGGAGTAGTCGTACTGACAAGGATATTTGTAATCTAGTCTTGGTCGAGTTCCACTTGCAGCACAATCTGTGCTCCTTGTCACCACAGCGTTTCTGTTTCAGGCACCATTTTCGCTGAGTATAGCCACGTCTGTCAGGTGAGTTGTTGGCTGGTCTCTGTACCGTGTTCGGTTTGGTTCCCATTCTGATAATGGTTCGACCGAATTATTTCTCACTCACGACAGGATTGGTAACCTCCTTGGCGAAGGAAAAGCCCGTCGTGCTAAAATTGTTGCTCACACCTCAATTGTCGTTGCTGTAGCCATTGGATGCATTTGGAGGTCTGTTCTGTTTGATTCCTCTTGTGTGAGTGCTCATGATGTGCATTCTTCTATCTTGGCCTGCTTCCTTGCTCATTTCGGCTCTCCTGCCATGATTATTACGTCACGTTTTCCAGCATCACATTACTGGTATTTCGAAAAAGATGGGCATACTTGTTCAATGACGACCCCGACGTTGTCTTACTTGTAACGTCTATTCTGCCCATTCCAGCTTTGTTTCAGGTGTTCGATATGACCACCACCGTCGCTGGTGGCATCCTTAGGGCGAGGGGGATGCAAGGGGTAGGTGCTTTGGTGACTCTGAGGTGAGTGATTTTTATTTGTCACTGAAAGAAAGTGGAGATTGATGACTATCCACTTATACTCCAACGCGTCTCGCTTTGGAATGCCTCTTATTGCCCTACTTATCGAGCAGTGCATATTATATCATCGGGATCCCGCTTGGACTTATCCTCACATTTTACTTCAATCTTCACCTGACTGGACTCTGGACTGGTTTGACGGCTGCACTTGTATATTCTGCTGGTGTTTCGGTGTGGACTGGGGTCGTACAGGCTGATTGGGAGGTCGAGGGTAAGAGGGCCCAGGCGAGGGTGGAGAGCAATGCATGAAGTGTATTAGATTGATGTTTCAACAAAGATTGCTAAGGAAAAGTTGATGAGGTGGTGTAGATGCGGATATTGTGGAAGGCTGAATGTAAATGGGATGATAAGAGCAGCACAGATTCATAGACTTTCTACCTGTGTCACCCGGCAAGAATTTAAACTATACTGTTTCATAGTACGAAGTCTATGAATTGCAAGATACACTGACCATAACTACGAATTACGCGTGACCGTGGCGGCATGTGCACTGAGATTCCGATGGGTGAATATTTGCCGATAACAAGAGAGTTGCGGTGTACGGTGATATATGGACACCAGCACTCGACCACAAGACAAGGGGCGCCCTAGGTTCTTGAGTCAAACCGTTGAGCTAAGTACTTGGCAAGTAGTGACTGGCGTCTTCACACACCACATAGTATACTGGAATCTTTGTCTCTATCACTACTATATAGGCAGGGACTGGAGCAAGAAGATGAGTCGGATCTTACTCATTTTTTCTGACTTCCACCGCATTGCTACTATGTATAGGTGCGAACAGTCTGGATGATCCAGATGCATCTCGAGTTTGAAGACTGATATGATGTCAGCTGGGTGTGATATAATTAAACTGCGTGGAGTTCCGTCGGCATCAGAATTCTCATAACGGTCGGGTTCATCTTGTGTATCGATGTAGAGGCGAATAACAGTGCACTCCATGTGGAGTGACTACAGTATGTATGCTTCGGAGTTCAAACTGTGACACAAGGCTTACCATATCAATGGATTCGGGGAGTTATCAAAACCGGCACTGGTCCATACATTCTTCCCTTCCTGTCAAAGCTCCTTTGACGGCGTGGCGACTGAAATTCACGACGGAGCATGCTGCCAAGGTTCCTGGCTCAGCCTGAATGTTGAGTCAAGAACCTTACATAACGCCTCTTGGTTACATAAGTTCCAAAAGTATTTCGCCACTGAGGACGCCAACGAGTTCCACCTCAGCTGAATAAGACATGACGATTTATGTCGTTTCGGGTGGATGAACCCTCGGATCACAGACTCCGGATACTAGTCTGAACACTATGCCGAGGGAGGCACTGACTAGTGTGTCACTTCTAAATTCAAGCACGGCTTTAGCCAAACTTGATTGGCGCACAGGTCCAACAGGGCCCGGGAAGTTTTCATTTTTATGTAGGGCACACATCTTGGCTCTGGGTCAATTGCAACTCCCCTCTTCCACTTCTTCACCTGGACCATGTCGCACCAGCACTCGACGTCGCAGTCGCTCCCCCATGACTATGCCATCCTCTCCCATTTCAACGACGATGCTCGTTATTACCAGGATTACCTCCCAAGCGTTGCTGATGACGAAGATGAACCCCCTCATCCCCGTGGAGTCCCAATCAGACGCGTCGCCAGCATGACAGATGTGTCTGAGCGTACCCCACTCATCAAGCATGACCCTCCCATCCCTCGTATATACGAAACTACTGATGACAGCATCTACGGCGAGCCGTCCAACGAGCGCATACCCTCAGCTCAGATGTTCCAGGAGGAATTGGGTATCCTCACGCGTTACTCCCTTCCAGTGTTTGCGTACGCCACAAAATCTATACCTGCGTCTATGTGATAGCTTATTCGCTTCCCCAGCACACATGTCTTCAGTACTCTTTCATCCTTGCATCTGTCATCTGCATAGGGCATATATCCACAACCTCCTCGCTGCTGGAACCCTTGGCATGATGACTGCCTCTGTCACGGGATATGCTGTCGTACAAGGCTTTGCTTCCACTCTCGACACGCTCTTACCCCCGGCATGGACATCGGATACTCCTCATATGGTTGGTCTATGGATTCAGAGAATGGGTAAGTCCTGTTTACTCCCCTTTCTTCTTCTGCTCACCCATGGCGGTAACAGTGGCCATGACCGCATTTGGTCTTATTGTGAGTTATGGTTTCTCCCATCTATCCAACACACGCGGAACTGACTTGTCTCCAAGCCCATTCTTGCCTTGTGGTTCAATGCTGAACCAGTCCTCCTACTTCTCGGGCAAGAACCCGAGGTAGCCCACCTCGCCGCTGTTTTCCTTAAATATGCAGCATGGGGCCTCCCTGCTTATAGCTTTAATTGCATATCCAGGTCCGTCTTCCTTGTCTCATTGATATCCTATCTCAACTGCCATCAGACGGTACTTCCAATGCCAAGGGCTGTTCACAGTCCCGGCGAGAATCACCATGCTCATTGCACCCTTCAATGCCTTCCTCAATTGGTTCTTTGGTACGTTATCGGCCCGGCTTCCGAAGAGTCGTTTTATTGAATCCGTCCCAACAGTGTATCCATTGGGTCTGTCATTCCGAGGAGCACCGATCGCAACCGCGCTTTCCTTTAACCTTGTATCACTCGCATCTATCTTGTATGGATACTACTTTGTTCCACGTACAGCCTGGACTCCGATCGGTCGCGAAATATGGAATGATTGGGGTTTACTTGCCCGATTGGGTATCGCAGGAATTGGTGGGTGTGGTCCCTGAGATCCAAGTCCATTGGAACAAAATATTGAGTGATTTATCAACTCGTTAGGTCAAATCGTATCAGAATGGTGGACATGGGAAATAACAGGCTGTAAGTGATATCCTTCGACCCCATATTGTGAGGCTGATGGCGCGCATGGACATTTAGTTGCTGCAGGCATGTGAGCATCTTTTTTTATCTGGACATAATGTAGAAGCAGACTAAATGTGATTTGTGACGCAGGCTAGGACCTGTCACACTGGCAGCACAGTCTACGCTTCTCATCACGGCTTCGCTTACGTTCCAAGCACCATTTGCTTTGAGCGTTGCTACATCTGTTCGGTGAGTCCCTTACCTCGTTGCATGATCCAACTCACATGTTCCTCCCCATCCTGGTAAACCAATAGTATTGGTAACCTTCTTGGCGAAGGGAAGTCCCGTCGGGCTGCTGTTGTTGCCCAAATCTCGCATGTTATTGCCGCCGCTATTGGATGTATTTGGTGGTACGTTATTCGGTCCCCCTGTTAGGGTGGTCGCTGCCTCTTTCTTACCTGGCTGACTTGTCCTTTTTTATTATCGACCTCTCTCGGATGCTTCCCTCCCCGATGATTGTGATGTGTTCACCTACCAGCACCGCCATCCTCATATTCCGCACAAAATGGGCATATCTATTCAATGGGGATCCCGATGTTATCTCTGTCGTATCGGCAGTTTTACCCATCACTGCCCTCTCGCTGGTGTTTGATGGAATCAATGCCATTGCGGCTGGGGTCCTTAGGGCGAGAGGGATGCAGGGGGTGGGTGTGTTACTGAATTTAAGGTGGGCCGTCTTCGTTTGACGCTCCAAGTTGTCGGAAGCTGACAGGTGTTTCGATGCTATGTTCTCCTCTCGGGTCATTCCGACACTCTGTCCTACGGTTCCTATGTCGCCTGTTTTCGCACCTGTCACACAGTGCATATTATATCCTCGGTATCCCGCTTGGCTTCCTCCTCACCTTCTACTTTGGCTTGCATCTTGCCGGTCTCTGGATTGGATTGACGGTTGGGCTGATGTACTCCTCCGTTGCTGCAGTGTGGATCGGGGTCATGCGGGCTGACTGGGAGGCTGAGGTTGGGAGGGCAAGAGCGAGGGTTGGTGGGAAAGGCAAAGAGGGGATTTAAGTGGTGGGGATGTCAGGGTGTGTTATATACTAATTTAACTGATATCGACGCAGCGAATGGGGTTATCCTTGGAGCAACTGGACGTAACCCGCCGAACGAAGGCACACAAGGTCGTCCAAATGGAGATCTACCAGATACTACTGTCATAATGGACACCAACCATTTACATTGCATTACTTAGATGATCCTGTACATGCACGTATCTTTTAACCTCCCGTTGTCATGGAAGTAGTACCTGCAACGGTGTCGGTGTTATGCACGATCCATGGCCTGTTCACATTTCCAGTGTTGTCATCATGATTAAACCGACCAGTGTGATCTGAACAAACGCCTAGAACGTCGGTCTGACCCGTTCGATTTACGGCAAATACAATCCTTTGGGCCAGAGTTGACATCTTTGTGTTGGAGTCCGCTCGTTCGTTGGGCTTCACACGTCAACCGGAGATATAATAGTTGTCCTGCCGAAACGATGAACGGTGGAGCTTGTTTGATAATCGGTAGCGTTGGAGACTCCCTCGGTCAGTTTCCCGAATTCCCCTGCTTGCGACCTAGTACACGTTTCACATTGAGTGATTTGGATTCGGCCACGGCAAAAGGTCCGAAGAGCTTTGTCCCCACCATGAATATGGAGGTGCATGCACTGTGCGTGAAAAGAGTGGGAGACAGATTGGTGAGGAAAAGGGTTGTAGGACAAGGCGGACAGGGGTGGATGGGCCCATCACACAAGTGGAAGCATCTGTCCGTTAGAACGGGTATAATCGGACTACTTACCTGTGTTGGAGGAGACACACTTGCACGTGCGTTGCTATCAAACCATCTATTGTCAGTAAACGGACGAACCCTATACTCAAGACCGTGAAAATGATAAGTTAGACCTACTTTATTACTTGGGATAGATCATCGCAAAGATGATGAAAGCGTACCAAGAGCCGAGACGTTGGTGACTCGGAGTTGCAAGGTGGAGACGGAGATGTAAGAGCAGGACAGGGGTAATGCTGGCACGCAGCGTATGCTTGCATGGAATCGGCACATCTCGCGGTGTACTGTCTCATGTAGTATTTGCGATCTCGATGTTGAGTGATGGATTTCGCATGGCGACCAAGTTTGACCTCCCCGCACTCGTTGGATAATATACTAATGGTAGAGAGTCAGCAGTGCTGACGACGATACAGAAAGTAGTGTCTACTCAAAGTCAACTCAGAGCAGAATAGCCGTCACGTGATTTATATTCACTAGCCCCTATCCAAGGGTGTGCAGTCTCCCAAATATAAGCACAGCACCGAGGAGACACTGGAATGGTCGATCAAGTCGATCATGGTCTTATCCAAAAGTGGGACTCGGGTTTAACGAAGCTTGATTAGCGTAGGACGGTTGTCAGAATATTTAGTTACCATATGTCAAATTCACAAGACATTGATTGACAGTTATATATTAAGCTAGTACAGATAAATAGTACGTAGTTGTACCGTGTACCGCATCGCATTTGGACTTGGTTCGCACCCATAAATCCAGCGTGGTCACCTGTTTGTCGTCCGATCGCCCCAGCGCGCGAATTTTAACGCTGGTCGCACCGCTTTGCTATGTCACACCAATACTTGACATCGCAGTCGCTGCCTTACGATTTCCAAGGTCTCTCCGAAGGCACTTGTCACCCCCAGGATTGCATCCGCAGCCTTGTTGATGACGACAATGAGCCCTTTCGTCCTCATGGCATTCCAATAAGACGCGTGGCCAGCATGGTAGATATTCCAGCACACACTCCAAGATTATACATATTGTTTTCACCCTTCTTTCCAGTTGCAATGACTGTTCAAAGTCCCAGCGAGTGATCGTGGTCATTCCAATTACCCACGCATTGCTCAACTTACCATCTCTTCCGAGAAGCACTAACGGCGACGGCACACACTTTTGTCTTGTATCGCTTGCATCTATCTTGCACGCATACCCTTTCATCCCACGTACAACCCGGACCCCGATCAGAGGCGGCGTATGGTATGAGTGCGGCCGATTGGGTATAGAAGGACTTGCTGCATTCCGAGTTTCATAGCCCACGAATGCTATTTGGCTTCCTGATTAAGATATTGCCAGGCAAATTACATCGGAATGGTGGGAAATGGGGATTGATAGGACGGCGGTCTTCCACTCCTATGGTGAGATTGATCGTGCACCTGTCATGTAGTGGCCACGAGTCCGTGCATATCCGTCATCCGATCAATGTAGAAGTGCGAACACTAACTAAAGGATTTGTGGTGCGGCTTGGGTCAGTGCAATGTCTCGTCCAGAACGTTGGCGCTGAGTGTGGCTATATCTGTCCGGTGAGTCTCCGCACCTTAATTTATCAGTGGAAACATCGGCAGGAAGTAAAGCCTTGGGGCGGGTTTTTCCGACATTCGTTTGAGAGTTTATTTTATTCGGTTCTCCCTGTACAGATATTCATGGCCCGCAGAGTCATCCCTCTCACCTGATGGGACACCGTTTACGGTGTGTGATATATACATTTGTCCAGCACCCTCTCCTTTTCATTCCGCGCAAAAGGGCATACCATCCAGAGGTCGGGCTGGGGAATTTTCAGCGCCCGATCCGATTGCATAGTGCGACTGTGGTCCCGTGATGAACGGTACAGGATTGCGCTCACCTCCACCTTTGTTTTCTCTGTTTTCACCGTAGTTGGTAACCCATTTGCAAGCTTCAAGTATGTCGACAAGTACGCCTCGATCCCTTGTACCAGTTTTAGTTCCGCCTGTCTCGGAGTACTCCTCAGATAGATTGCAGTCACTAATTCCGCTGCTCCTGAAACATAGAGGACTTGAAACTGGTAAATATATCGACTTACATAAGCAGCTCAGGATGTATCTCGATTTGATGCAGAGCCACATCCTGGGAAATGCTTTGTCAGACTACATGACTCCGCCTGATAAACTTCGAAGACAAACGCCGCAATTCATGTTCCACAACCATAACATTCTTCGAAATCATGAGGTCGAATGTCGCCAACAAAAAAGAGATGAAACAAACCTGGGATGGCTCGCGTCTCGCTGAGTGGGATCTTACTTTATTGTTTGTGGAATAAATACTCCAGGTGAAGATCGACGGGGCCAATGATTGCGCTGTTAGACGGCGTGGGGTTAGACTTAGCGACGGATCGGTGGCGTGGTGCAAACGTGCGTATGGCTTACTTGCCCCTCCGACTTCCAAGTAGCAGCAGCATCAGACCCACCGTAACGAACGTGTTGGTTTCGGATCCAGGACAGTTCGTCCCTGCGACGAGATGAAATGAATGTATTTCTATGTATCCACCAAATACAAAACAACTGATGATGATGACTCAGTCTTGTTCGGCTGCTGGGCCGGGTTTACATATGAGCTCGTGTGATCGCGACCCTTTGTCTCACCAGCCATGTCGTCGCTTCACCACTCGACACCGCAGTCGCTCCCCCACGACTATGCCATCCTCTCCCACTTCAATGAGGATGTCTGCCCCCTCCCAGACATCCCCAGCGAAGAGCCAGGGCTACCCCATCCGCGGGGAATTCCCATCAGACGTGCAACTGTAGCAAATGTCTCTGAGCATACCCCTCTCCTCCATCAGAGCCCTCCGATTCCTCGCATCCACGAATCAGTCGATGAGAGTACTGACATTGCACAGGCCAATGAACAGACACCTTCAGCCCAGATAATTCGCGAAGAGCTTGGCATCCTCACACGTTATTCTCTCCCAGTCTTTGGGTGCGTCACAGACATCTCGCCTTGTTACACTCAATCCTTCTTCTTCATGACAGTACGCATATCTTCGAGCACTCCTTCATTCTTGCATCCGTAGTAGTTATCGGGCATATGTCCACCCTTGCCCTCGCATCTGCAACGCTCGGTATGATGACTGCCTCCGTCACGGGATATAGTCTTGTACAGGGCTTCTCTTCTGCTCTTGATACCCTCTTGCCCCCTGCGTGGACTTCAGATACGCCATATATGGTCGGTCTCTGGACTCAGAGAATGGGTAAGTCTCACTTGTTCTATTCTCCGCCGCCGGAGCTTACCAGAACCAACAGTCCTTATGACCGCATTTGCTCTCGTTGTAAGTGCCTCCTGGTCCACTTCAGGTTTCCCAACTCATCCCCTAAAGCCCATCCTTGCCATATGGTCGAATACCGAGCCTATTCTCCTTATGCTTCGCCAGGACCCTGAGGTAGCACGCCTTGCGAGTCTCTACCTCAAGTGTGCCTCGTGGGGTCTTCCTGCGTATACGTTCAACTGCATATCCAGGTGCTTCTGCCTAGCAGCACTCCCTTCCCGTCATACTGAGTTGTGTCACAGGCGGTATTTCCAATCCCAGGGACTCTTCACGATCCCAACCAGGATCACCATTGTCATTGCACCCATCAATGCCTTCCTCAATTGGTTCTTTTGGTACGCAACCGGCCCGTCTTCCGAGCGTACCCGTCACTAAAACCGGTCCGAGCAGTCCATCCCCTCGGGCTTGGCTTTGCAGGGCGCCAATCGCAACGTCACTCTGTCTTAATCTTGTGTCGTTCATATCTATCGTGTATGCATACTTCTTCGTTCCGCGAACAGCCTGGGCCCCGCTCGGAAGGGGTGTCTGGGACGGGTGGGGGGGCCTCGCCCAGCTGGGCGTAGCGGGAATCGGTAAGTAACTGAGTTCCGCCCGGACCCAGACGCACCTCCATTACGCCCTGAATGCTCACGTTCCCCCTTTATCATTGCTGTGTTAGGTCAAATTGCGTCAGAGTGGTGGAGCTGGGAGCTAGTAGGGTGTATGTGGCATTCCGTATATTCCGTCACATGTGGGGCTGACTGATGTGCTACGTAACTTGTAGTGGCTGCAAGCTTGTGAGTGGTCATCCGCTTTGTGGAGTTGGTGGCGCAGAATCTTACGGATCGGTATATTTGTGCTTTAGCCTTGGTCCGGTTTCCCTCGCGGCGCAATCTGTACTACTCCTGTCTGCATCATGCACATATCAGGCACCATTTTCACTGAGCGTGGCTACATCTGTACGGTGAGTTATTTTCACTACGTGGTGTTCTGTGATTTTCTGAGTCATGATCCGACAAACAGCATTGGCAACCTACTCGGTCAAGGCAAAGCCCGTCGAGCCGGGCTAGTTGCCCGGACTTCCGTTTGCATGGCTATTGCCATGGCGGGTATTTGGAGGTACGTTGACTTGTGCTTGGTTCTCTCTGGACACCAATGTTCTTGTTTTGCCTATGGTGCCTAGCACACTCTTCCTTGTATTACGCAATAAATGGGCATATCTATTCAATAGCGACCCGGAGGTTGTCTCGCTCGTAGCGACCATCCTACCCCTTGCTGCACTCTTCCAGGTCTTCGATGGAACGAGCGGCGTTGTGGCCGGTATCCTTAGGGCGAGAGGGATGCAGGTGGCAGGCGCGTTATTGAACTTGAGGTGGGTAGTTTCTGGTTATGTTCAATATGAAGCTTAGCAATGTTTGGATGATCGTTCCGTCCTTTTTGCTTCTACTCTCTTCCGGTCGCTTGGTACTGCTTTTGCTTCACAGCGCATATTATTTTCTCGGCATCCCTTTTGGACTCGTACTTGCTTTCCGCTTCGGTCTTGGTCTTGTGGGGCTCTGGACAGGGTTGACGACCGCCCTAGTGTATTCTGCAATGGTGGGGACATTCATTGGGGTCGTTTCGGCGGATTGGGGAGGAGAGGGGGGCAAGGGGAGGGGAAGAGTTGGGGCCAAAGGGTGTGAGGTGGGACACTAGGTGAGTGGATGTGGGACGTGGGCGGGAGGGAAGTCAGGGATGCAGGGAAAGTGAGTGTGTTGGAGGTGATATAGGAAAGAGCGGCAGACCATTTCAGAGTCGCCGAAGCGAAAACCCACAAAAGTCAGCACTTACGAAAACGTTCTACGCAAAACGAACAAGAAAACTCGCTTCCGATTTGGCTCGCGAGTGGAAGTTCGAGCAAAGATTCTGATCTCACGATCTCACCACATCATATCTGTCAACGCCGCAACGAACCTATGTTCATACTCTGTATACGCGATTGGACGGTGATTTCACAGAACCCACGCTTTTCCTATCTGATTTGTAACAGTGGTACTCACGACAAAACAACGCCAACGCTACTGATTATCCGTACCCCAAATTAACAATCCATGAGAGCACACACGCATTCTCATGACCCCATATCCTTGTTTGCTTTCGTCGTTCCAACTGTCATGCGCAACCACTAATGCTGTCAAGATTGATTTTCTGGATGATCTCGCCCCTGGTATGTCGGGGCGGCATTAATGTCGTTGTAATATCTTTCAAGACTTCTATGGACATACGAGGCCGGAGTACACCCCATATGGATTACTTGGCTCGTTCGATCCTGATCACTGTTATTTCATTTGTACCCTTTTAATCGCTCCCGTTGTATATATGTGTATCTCCTAGCAGTACGTAGTGATAATCACGTTTTCAACTCATAGTTGACTTCCGTCTCATCAACAAATATCTCATCAGAAGGGTCATACAATGTGCCACCGACCATTCTCGTGATGAAGTCGAACCCGAGCGATCGCGCACTAGTTGCGTCCCTCACCTTCGTGTGAGGCTATTCGCGCCCGCCACGCACATCCGTCTGGTGTTCGGTCTACTGGAGATTCGAGAAACCAGTGCAGTCTCTCGAAAACAACGGTGAGTACCTGGTTGGCAAGTCCTAAGTGCTGCAGACCCAAGTGTTGGGTTTTTTTAGAGTGCTAAGTGCATGTCTGCAATTACCATCAATGTGTGTATGTATCAAGTTATTCACCGTGCATACGACAATGTAGTTCAAGCATCTTCAATTAACGATGGCCTTATCTACACTGTAAAGGTACTTGGACTACATACTCATTCTTCGCTTGGTTCGATCAGGCGATGACGGATATGATAGAGCAAAATAATACTACGAAATACTGAACTGGCACACGTTGCGCTACGCAGCTCGTGGCTCCAGTGTAATCACTGCCCTATCGAAGACGGCTACAAGAATCAGGATGGAAACGCCCAACGAAGGAGATGAGGCAGAATCCCATGTGTCGTTCTAAGGACGTCGATGACGGAGACGAGATGCGGAGGACATTTAGGGGCTGGCAGGAGCGCCTTCATAATCCTCCTATATATTACAACGACAAGACTCTCAGCATGATTGAGATTAAGCCTGAAAGCGAGTGCCAGGATTTGCCTAGCCAAGGGGCATGCACCGAAAGAACATCATCACGTAGTCTGTTGGGTTCGTTCTTTGCCCTCGGTAACACATTGCCACCCATCTACAAAATAGATTCCCTCTCAGTTAAAAGTATTCCTTGTCATGCTTGCTCGAAACGCTCGATGTACTTGTGGGGTTGCATTCTTTATCCGTTATTTTCTGAAGAACAGGTTATTCCGTAAGCACGCTGGTTCACTTGAGCTTAAGCCCAGAATATCAGCCCATATGGTACTGAGTACTGACTGCTTAGTATTTCAGCCTTTTGGTATAACGGTCAAGCGGGCAATCCTCTTACATATTTTAAATTTCGTCTGAGAGTTGATAGGGTGTATACCTATGCCTCATGTTGGTTCACGTCCAGAATAATAGACCTCGTTGATATGCTGGGAATACAAGCACTGATAATATACGGAGTATGACAGTAGTGCATGCGAGATGGTACATACAAGTAAACCTTGCAATGGATGGATGGATGGATAGAAAATGCTGATACGAAAAACCTCACCCGACGTGTTTGCTCCGACGGGACTTATTCAGGGTGCTGGACCGCTCCAGGGTGGCCTTGAGCGAGCGTATCGCATGTACGATTTCACCTGGAGATTCACCTCATCGTTAGTACCTCCAAAAGGCTCATCGCAGATTACAACTGAAAGAACTGCACCTACCTGCAAGCTTCGGGGTATCTGCCTCAAAGTCGTACCGCTTATTCCGGCTGTCGCGCTGCACGACGATCTTGAATAGCGACGACGACTTCTGCGACTGTTGACACACGATGACACACTTGATATGGAACGAGACAGTTTTGCCACTATCGAAGACGTTCTTGGCTTTATTAGCAGCAGGCATAATCTTTTCGGTGTGAATGTCGATGATAAAGTTTGGCTGGAGAACGGGGGACTCACGTGGATGTAAACGCCATCGATAGCGAATGTGCGTTCTTGACGGGAGAGCATGGGCGTCTTACGGTAAACGGTGTATCGCTGTGTATTTGGGTGGTCAGCGCAGCTTCATTACGGTTAGCAATAATCACGCGAACTTTATATGCGGCCGTATAGTCCGTCGCACCGTTTAGCTGCATCTCCGGTACATCCGAGATCCGTTTGAAGATCGACGCTGGGGACATATGTGTCAATCCCGTTAGGTAATTCCGAGCAAAACGACACATACCATTGGGGTCAGTCGTCCGTGTGGAACGACTCTCCGGTTCGATTCCGAGTTGGGGAAGCATCGATCTCTTGACAAGCGTCAGTTCGCGCTTGCCCTCGAGCGAAGCAACAGTGCGGTCAAGGTAGATCAGGATGTTGAGGTCGTTGAGGATGAGTGCGTAGTCCTTGGGATTTGCCAATCTGCGCTTGCGGCAGACAAGTTCAAGAGCTTCTTGCATGTACATCCCTGCAGAGCTAGGAGAACGCAGTGGTGAGTTGGGGGTTGTGGACTAAGACACATGAGCAGCTTACACGGGGATCATCGTGGAGATATGCACGGCGTCGACGGTGTCTGCGACTCTGATACGAAGGAAGATGGTTGGTCCATGGGCTGAAGACGGACCAAGCGACGAAGATAGAACTGGGGTTGTCCCGAAGAGTGTACTAGCATCGGAAGCAGGAACAGCCGGCGGTGCAAGCCCAGGGGGAGGTATGACAGAACCTTTTCCGGGAGCCGCAATGATGCGCGATGGGCGGCGCTGTATCTTACTCTCGAGCTGTTCATTTTGTTGAACTATGAGCGATCAGTGATATATACCAATCGAAATGGAAGGGAATGACAAACTTTGAGTCGGGGTTGCTGCGATGATTGCGAATGCATCAAAATTGAACTTAGATATTTTTCCAGTTCGGTCGGGTGCTGTGGAGAATGGTAGTTCAGTAAAAGTCGGTGCTCGTGTGACAAGCCATACTCACGAGGAAGTCTTCGTCGACCTCTCCATCGACCTCGGCGATGCGCATAACCCACCCCACGGCAGTTGGCTTTGGGTCATTCTCACTGACATCTTCGTTCAGCTTCGGAAGCCAAGCTTCCTCCCAATAACTCCATAGTGCAAACCCGATGACTTCCTCCACTGTAGCGTCTTTTCGGACGCTCCAGCACCATAGAATCACCCTTCGGCTGGCGTGCGTGTGGGTAAAATATTTTTGACGTCCATGGCAGCAGCCTCTCCACGCCCCGATATGGTGGCATACAGCTCGCCGAATGGGTTGGATGAGGAGCTCGAAGAGGCGAGCATCTTTGTCAGAGCAGATACCCTGGGGTGCGATGGGGGTACTTGGCATCGAGAAAAGGTCATCTCGCAAAGAGGTGCATCGATGATAGGTTGCGATATGGAAGCTCCCCTCCTGCGGGTTTCTATCCTGGGAGGAATAACGGTAGCAGTTTTGTTCGGTGGCGGTGGCGGCATTACAATCTCGAAATGAGAGTCGGCGTAATCTGTATCGGCAGAGTTTGGTTGGTCGTCATGACTTTCGTCTGTGCAATGTCCCTCGGAAACGGGGCTAAGTCGAGAGCGAGTGTGATTTGGAGCTACATAAGAAGATGAACCGAGGGTGGGGAGATGGGATGGTACAGATGCGGTTGATGCTACGTCTGACGGACTGTTGATTCCGGAGGTGCGTGTTGCAGCAAAGTCGCTTGTGATGGTGATAAATGAGTTGTAATATGGCTCGCTGTGGATAGACTCACGGGTCAAATTCGTCGCCTTCGTCCATGATGTCGTCTCCAAGTTCATCACTATCGAAGTCCTCGTCGTTCTCGTCCTCGAGTAGCCCATCTTCCCCTTCTGACGACGATAATTCGGGGTTTAAGTTCCTTGTAGCGAGGGTGGGGGGTCTCTGGACAGATGCTGGTTGTCCGCGACGGGCCATCATACGCAACCGTCGCCTTGCTTCCATTTCAGCAGCGCCCTTGAATTTCGGGATGAATTGTATTTCCTTTGCTGGTGGGTCTGGAGGGGCCACTTCTTCTTTTGGAGGAGGTTGAGGTGGAGGGGGGACTGGCTTGCTTTTGATTTGGGATGCACGCTTTGAAGTCGACAGGCGTCTCCCATTCACTCTCATGCCCAATGCGCCAGACCTGTTTCCCATGATGGTATCATGGTGTCTGAGGCCAGTTGCTCCCTGATTCGGAGTTGCTCCCGCTGGCTTGTCCGATTCGTCGTCGGATATAGGAGGACTAGCTGGATTGTCTAGTTCTGGCCAGCGGTGCACATCTGCGAGAGAGGCAGCAAGGATGTATGGATTGGAGGCGTAGGATGGATTGAACGAGATGATGCGTCCACCACACTGATCGTCGACAGTGCGGAGATATGACAGTCGTATGCTGTGTACTAGATATCTGCTATAGCAATGAGCATCAAACCAGACGATGGAATGTGAATGTACCCTGGGTCGTTGACCAGCGACATAAGAACTGAGCTTAGGTAAACAGTCCACCGGGTTGTCCTCGAGTGATTGAGTCCACGTGATCCAACGCGTCCGCGTTTATTTTGTTTTGTTTTGTTGGATAGTTGAAAATGGGAAATGTCGGATTCGGACTTGTCTGTGCCATCGACCATCTCATCCTCGACTCTCTCTCTCGTCTGTTCGTGTACACCCAATATACTTTAGATACTCTACTGGATATCCCCCCCCGTTCATGTCTTCAAACATTCCTGTAAGTTTACCGCTGGATGTCGATCTCCGATCGCTTCACTCTTCTCATCCCCAGACACGCCGTGTTACGCGGCAGACCCGTGCAATAGCCCAGAAGGATAACGAAAATGCCACGGCCCGCACAACCCGTACCACCACCCGCTCAAAGCCTCCCTCCAACTCTGGCGCTCTGCCACCTGCCTCGAATGCACCCACTCGGGCCACAGCCCCGACCCTTGCATCGAGAGCAAAAGTAGGTGCAAAGGATGAGAATAAGATAGATCTTGCCGCTCAGGGAAAGCGGAAGCGCGAGGCATTAGGCGAGGTCACTAAAAACGTCACCAAGAGCGTTGCGGTGGCATCCAAGGAAACCAAGACGCAGAAATTCGACGGCGTGGTCATCAAGACCACCGCAACAAGCCGCCAGCCTTTGCGCACTGTGGCCGGCCATACCGCTCGACGCACCACCAAGCCTTCGACTGCACCGTCGCAAATCCATCCGCTAGAGGAAATCAAAGAAGAGCACGCCAAGGAAGTGGTCAAGGCAGTCACTATCGAGGCTCCTCCCCGTGAAATCAAGATGACCGTCGAGGATGACCGCGTCTTCAAGCGGAGAACTTCCTCTGATGCACCAGAAGAAGTCAAGTCGTTCGACGAGCAACACGAAGTCGCTCAGGCACTCGAACTCGGTGTTGACAGTGAACCAGAAGCCGACCCAAACGGTTATGACTGGGATGATCTCGATGCTGAAGATGCAGACGACCCGCTTATGGTCAGCGAATACGTATCCGAAATCTTTTTGTACATGAAACAAGTCGAGGTAAGCGCAAAATATGAGCTCTGTTCGCCACGTTTACGCAAATCATACAAAGTTGACCACGCTTCCCAATCCCGACTACATGTCAAGTCAAAAGAACTCGCCTGGTCGATGCGAGGCATATTACTCGATTGGCTGGTCCAGGTACACGCACGCTTCCGTCTGCTCCCCGAAACCCTCTTTCTCTGTATCAATATCATCGACCGCTTCCTTTCTGCTCGCGTCGTTTCACTAGCGAAACTCCAGTTGGTCGGTATCACGTGTCTATTGATTGCGGCAAAAGTCGAAGAAATTGTCGCGCCATCCGTTTCACATTTCCTCCACTGCGCCGATTCATCGTATACCGAAGGCGAAATTCTTCTTGCCGAGCGTTATGTCCTCAAGACATTAGACTGGAACCTCGGCTATCCAAATGCCATGCACTACTTGAGACGCATCAGCAAAGCAGACGATTACGACCTTAAGGCACGAACCGTCGGAAAATATCTCCTCGAGGTTGCAGCGCTCGAATGGAGGCTCCTCGCCACGCCGCCCTCATTAATCGCCGCCGCCTCAATCTGGTTAGCCAGATTGATTCTCGAACATGACAAATGGGTAAGCCTTTTTAACTGCGGTCATCGTTTTCGCTAATCCCATTCCAGACTCCCAATCTTGCCCATTACTCATCGTATGCTGAAAGCTCATTGATACCAACAGCAAACTTGATGTTGAACTATATCCTCAAGCCGATACGCCACGAGTCATTTTATAAGAAGTACGCTGGTAAACGGTTTTTAAAAGTCAGTATGATGCGACCTCGGGTATCCTGTCATCTCATTTCGCCTAGGTCAGCGTGTGGGTGCGGGAGTGGGCATTAGAGCGGTGGGACGAAGACACGCAGGTGTCACTCGCACAAGACTTGCCCAAAGTGAAGGCCCTGAACCGTGCGGAACGTACACGGTTAGAAGCCGCGGGTGTGAACAACCGAGGACTCGACGACGAGGAGTTGCTGGCCCACTCATAGCGCCATCGAGTCACTGGCATAGGACTTCTTGCCAATCTCTATCCATCGCTCTCACACGACGAACGCACTCCACGGATACCTACTGCACTGATTATATCAACCGCATTTTATCACCATTTTCTTTCCCCACTCCATTCCATCCCACACATCCAATGTTATCTCATGCAACCTCAAATGCAACCTCATGATCTACATTTCACATCCTGTTTTATTTTTGAGATCTTATCTGATGCGTCCATTCGCGCCCCTACTATGGTATAGCCTCCATGCCGCCTCCCTCAACCTCGGTAATGCCACCAATGCATGTTCGTCATTCGTATGCGTGCGTCGGTTGCTTTTGGTCTTTGCTCGTCCTTGCACTCTTCCTTCTGTGTGTTCGGTGTCACAATGGTGGCTATCTCGTAGGGGTCCAGTCCGACGGTGCGCGTGCTACACTGCTCACTTCGTTCCCTTTCTTGCCGTCGTTTCTTTCCCTGCACATTGCTCACGCGCATTCGCCCCTCTGCACCGTGGTCGTCGGCATCTTGAGCCACCATTACCGCTCGCATTCTACTCGACAGGTACTTGCATGGACCGAGTCGTTCGTTCATGTGGGAAGTTAGGATGGAATCTGGATCCAGTTTGTGACATATCATTGCATCATTTTCGGATGAAAGGTGTATTCTTTAGAAAACTTATAAACTGCATTCTGCTACTGAGGACACCGGGGGTGTCGGATATACGATACTTTGAATTGAACCGCAGTGTGGGTTGACGTGATCGATCTTGCATGCTACTGCCACGTTGCGTTTTGTACTAGTGGCACTATCTCAACTTGCAGCTTCGTCCAAAGTAACGAATCTGCCCAGACTGTCGGGCATCTGAACAATCTGTAAAGAAATCACGATGATCAACTCAGAAAGTTCTGAGCCGAGACCGTCCAGTTCACGCGTAGGCTACGTCGTCTCAGAAGAGCTGGCCAAGGCAAGTTTATCATACTGTACGCGCCTCGTCCAGTAGTCCAAGGCGTTCACACACCTCAGGTATCGTCACTCCTTCCCTCAAATCGAAACCGATCCCTCTTGGTCCATTCACTCGTCACCGCGCTGGGTCTCTTTAAAGCTGTCGATTCAGCTGGCCAAAAGTGTATCCAGGTTCTACGTCCTCGCAGAGCAACGCCGCGCGAACTGCTCGCATACCATACGCGTGATTACCTCGAGTATGCACTGAGCCCATCTAGTGACTACCAAGACCAGTCTCAGATCACAGAATTTGGCCTCGAGGATGTGCGTCCGCCTCACCGTTGTTTTGTTCGGTTTTGAAAGCAATGCAATCATCGTGGGTATGTATGTGTTGCAGGATTGTCCTCCCTTTCGCAATATGCACGAATACATCCAGCTAGTGGCAGGAGCAACTCTAACAGCAGCGGATGCGCTCAAGCGCGACGTGTGTGATATAGTCATCTGCTGGGACGGCGGAAGGTCGGGCTGTCTTGTCATTCTCCCCTGCGGTGTGTCGTGGTGTATGCCCAAATTGACCCCCTCTTGAAGGCATCACGCGCAGAAAGCGAAAGCGTCTGGGTTTTGCTACGTCGCAGATTGCATCCTAGCTATTCTTGCGTTGAAGCGGTCCCTTCCCTCCCTACCGACGATGCGAACGAGACCGCGTGTAATGTATGTTGACTTGGACCTACACTTCTCCGATGCGGTTTCGCAAGCATTTTACAACGCGAGCTCTACCGCCTCCTCTCAAATTCTGGTATCTACATCGACTCTCATCTACAAACGATTTCATGATGTCTCTCCCCCTCTAGACGTTGTCGATCCACCATACATCGCTCGGGTTCTTTCCCGTCTCCACGCTCTCCGCTCTGCCCAACCCTGATGACCCTGCATTTGATCCATTCACGTTGTCGATACCCCTTAAAGCTGGTGCTTCCAGTCGAACATTTGCTCGAATATGGCCGATAGTCGAAGGTATCAAAGATACATTCAACCCAGACTTTATCGTCATCCAATGTGGGCTAGATGGGCTCGCTGGCGATCCGATGACAACGTGGAACTGGTGCTTGGGTGGTATTGGATCTCTCGGATGGTATATCACACGGATGGTGAGTGACTGGCAGGGCAAAAAGTTGTTACTTGGTGGCGGTGTGTATCCTTTTCTGGTTGTCTATGCACTCAGGGAATAAGTCTTGATCAAGGGGGATACAACTCTGCGAATGCCTCACGAGCCTGGGCTTTCCTGACTTCTATCGCCGTAAGAGACATTTCCTCCAGACGAAATACTGATTTAGTTCGACACTGTCAGATGGGAAAGCCGCTCCCGTTGGACACGGATATACCTGACCATCGTGCGCTTCCGCTATATCAGCCGTCCTTCACTTTAGATGTTCCTTCTGGAAATATGCAAGATCAGAACTCGCAGGACTACCTGAGGGATGTGGAACAGTGTTACCAGCGAATTCGGGTGATGCTGGAACGAAGGCTGTCCTAAGATGTTACTATATGTACGTGCATGCTATGATGCCAAGTATGATCGGGAAGTCAACATTGGAGGCCCGGGACCTGGGGGCGGTTGATTTCAGCGTCACAGAAGGTTGAGTCAGATGTTTGTCTTTCGCATTTATCTAGGCACCTGGTGTTACTACATAGTTCGGACTACGATGGTACGGTGCTTCTTTTCTAGGCAATTTCATGAGCTACCTAAGTTACCGTCTGCAGGTTTGGCATACTAGTAAGTACTACATATGTACTTCGTGTCAGTCTACGACAATGCGGCGCTCGCTCGATGGACACCGCCTTGGACAACATCGATAGAGTTCTATCATGTACCTCCTCTCCAGAGAAATTGACCCATAACTTGACGCGGGTTTTCTCCAAGCTGCTAGACCCTTCCCAGGATGTCGTCTTCGTCCTCAAGTACACGGTAATGTTTCTCTACTATTTCGTTTTCCCATGCGATGCTCCATATTCATAGTCGTCGCCACTAGGATGCCATCAAAGCTAGGCTAGGAGATTAAGGGGTACCGTCATAACGGACAGTGTTGGCTTCGATACTTTCGGAAAGGCATGTGTATCGGCAGGGATTGTGAAGACAATATTGGAGCTAGTGGAGCTCCATCGACCCTCGACTTTATACGGGCCGAAGGAAACATACATGCTACAACACATCATACTAGGTTCTCTTTATCATTTTTCGTTCCTGGTGACGAGGACAAGCGAGCTACATTGTTCGGTCAAGTCCTATCACATGATGTGGTTCCTGTCCTCATGCAGGTGAGTACATTCTGATTAATCCATCCACGGATGGGCATAGAAATGACGACAAGTGCAGACATTGTAGCACAATCTTTACGTGTTCCGGCACCTGGCAGCTCAGATCATTATTGTCTTCTGTGATTCAGTAATACTCACCGGATATATTGCCCTAGCTGAGACTGCGGGGTTTTTTCCAACTTGCATTGCAAGGTTCGGAAAGACTGATAGAGCAGTTGAATTCCCTTGCACTTCAATAGTGCTAGGAATTACTTTGTGCAGTTGTCAAATCTATAACAGTTTCACCTCGTAATGCCCAGCGCAGTTTCCGATTCTCAAGGGTCCCGTTAATGTGGCTTGCAACCTCCTGCACTTGCATGAATTCCTCATGCTTGGTGTCTTGTTCCTACTCCGGACCAAACCACTTTTTCCATGCAAGAACCGCCTCGAAGGGAAACCAAAAATGCTCGATCTCTTATTTGACTGTGCTATCGTACCTTGATCGCCCTACTTACCGACAAGCCTTGCCTGTTCTTTGGTGTAAAAGGCGTTACTTTTGTCATCCCAATGGCCATTGATTATTGTGCTGGGAGTATTGACACTGATGGATACTATGTGGGGAATGTAAGAACAAAAATTTATATCGCAATGCTTAGCCATTCTTACATCCTGTGAAGATTGGACTGAAAAGATAATAGATACTTGGATGAAAGTGGACGAGGAGGATTACCAGGAAATTCGAACGTAGGATTTTGGTTCTATGTGTTTAACAATTACTTCTCAGTATATTTTTCAGAATGATCGAGCGGCAACCAAAAAGAGAATACTCGAGAGCTGTCTGTGGACGAGTCTATCTTCATCGCTGCTGAGAATCGAGGTATGCCTGGCTGTTTCTAATGACGAAGGGATTTTCTTACCATTCTTAGGATTGAAATGCATAGCAATTCTATGGCTAATGTTGAGTTAACTCATGCTGCTGAATCTTGTTGTGTGAGCAATGCTCAAATAGAGACACTTCTCAAGTTGTGTTGCATACACGGCTTCTCATACAATTCCTCAGAAAGAAGAATGCCAGACTCACGTCGAATGTTTATCGCATGTTGAATGGAGTATGGGGAATGAACATGCTATTCAATACTGAAAACGAGACCTACAGCTCTTGCGCGACTTCTCGTCGTGCTTGCACAGTGCAAAATCCTTGACACCATCCAAGGGATGAAGAAGCCTCGCAATGGACTGTCCTCATGCACTTCTCTCCATCGCGTGCAACAGCTCACACACCCTGCGATTATTTGTCGGTTCCTTACTATCGCATTGGCACGCGTTATGACTTTTACTCAGAAAGGCCGCAACTGTTATACTCAAGGTCAGTATCAATTGGCACAGATTTTCTTCATTGGCTCTGCAGAACTTGCTGCAGCGCTAATGACGCTCAGTGCTCACACGGAGGGACTAAGTACGAGGTACTTGAAGAGAATTGGTGATTGCATTGGAAAACGACGTCGAAACAGAAGTGATATTTGGAAGCAGAGAGTTTCGGGTTTGGTGTGATTAATGCTGCAGATAATATTCCATCTTCCGAGGGATTGGCTTATTGGAAAAAAACTGGCGACGCATCCGAAAGGCTCAGGCACTCAGCCCAATGGGTTCATAAGTAGGACTTGTCATACATATCTGAATGGTACTAGAGAAGGGAATGAACTGAATGACATAATACCTATAACTAGATAAATCCTTGGGCGACAACCTTAAAATCAGCAGGTCACTACAATACCATTTAGAAACCGTCCACAGCTGTTCTGCTAATGGAATATGTCTTGGTACACCTTGAGGACGTCGGAAAAGTGGAATCCAGAATTTGGGCTGTTCGACTCCGAATCACTGACTTACGTAAGCAACTGGTCAGTCACTTTCTCCGTCGATCATTTCATTGCGCTGCCCTTCGTGAATTACTGCTGCAGAATTGGCCAGGCTGGCCCGTTTGTTATGTCGTCGTAAACTGTGTACATTATTTCCCAAGTCCATTTCTTACCGATCTTTCCATTTATCATCTATCAAGCTCGGAAAATCGATGCTCTGGAACACGTCGGTATTGAGCACGCTATCATCTGATACGGAGCCTTCTGTTGTCGTTACTTTCGATTCTGCCAAGTACCTATTCAATGTCGGGGAGAATACCACTAGATCCTACCTTCAAAGCCGGCAAACATGGAGGAAAACGAAGGCACTTTTTGTCACTTCGATTAGCACCCAAAGAACGAGTGGTCTTCCAGGTATTTTGCGCCATTCTACCTGTTATATGGTGACTTATTGGATTGAATTATTAGGTCTGTTGATGACATTCGCGGATTCCGGACAGTCTAAAGTACATATCGCTGGCCCCTCTGGACTTTTGCATCTCATCGCAAGCATGCGGAGATATACCTACCGGTGAGTTCATGTTATAGATGAACGATCAACACATCCAACGTATCAAATCTTGAAAGGGAGAACCTCGACGTCACGCTTTCCGAGATTCCACTTGTTCCAGGTGATCGACCGGTGTATAAGGATGAAAATATAGTCGTTCATGCCTTTCCTATTTCCCCCCTGCACGGAAGTTCGGATACGCCCGAGCACCCCGTTCAGCCGGACGGGCATCCTAGCACGCTGAAAAGGAAACGGAATGGGTCTCCTGAATCTCATGACCGACCGACCAAGCGGGGTACCCGGGTCACTATGAGTCCTGAGTCCTCTCCTTCGATATCGGAGCTCATGGCAAGGTCGGATTTTGATCCTATCTCACTCAGTGGGGAGATGGCCCAGGCATGGCGACGACATATTGTGAAGCTTATGTTTCCTTCTACTTTAGTCCCACTATCATCAGGTGAAAACAGCGGCCAAGGTCCCAAGGGAAAACGAAAGGGAAAAGATCGTGCAGTACAACCTAGTGCGGATGAACCTCCAAATACCACACACATCTGTCAGCCTCCAGGTCTCAGACGTTCCCTTCCTTGTCCCGAACGCTCTTTGGTTGGAACCCCAGAGACATTTATGAGACCCACTGTCGCTTATGCCATCCATGGTCCTCGTGTACGAGGCAAGTTTGACGCACAAAAGGCCGAAGCACTTGGCCTCAAACACGGTCCCTTACGTGCTATGTTGACTCGGGGACAGTCCGTCACTGTGAAAGTGGATGACGGCCATGGAAACATGATCGATCGTGAAATCAAGCCGGCGGATTGTATCGCAGAAGGTCCACTACCTGGAGTGAGTTTCCGAACTCTGCGCAAAAACAGCTCCATAATATGCTCATAGGTCGTGTTACTATTTGACACGCCAACATTAGCGCACATCCCAGGCCTTCTAGCTGGCTTTGCTGACGATGGTCCGTTTGCCAAGTATTGGCAAATCGATTCCAAAGATCATGTAGTTAGGGTGGTGTACCATCTCTGTGGCGACGATGTTCTCGAAGACGAGCGATACAAAATTTTCATGAACCAATTTGGGCCTGACGTGCATGTAAGTAAAATGATTACTTCAAGAATCCCCATCCTTAAAGCTACTTAGCACTTAGTTGCCTCACGCAGACATCTGTCCGACCCAGTTACGTTCACCAGCGCAGCATACTGCCAACTAAGGCTGAACCAATTAGACTCAAATATATTTCCTCTTCCAAAATTCTCCATGAATGCGGAGAGGCCCTTGCGGGGTATGTTGATCTTCAGGGTCTTACTAGTTGTGGACCCTGACGAGTTTATGAAGATGTGGCAGGACTGCCGGTCAACACACGTCCCATGCATGCAGGTTTGTCAGTTGGCCTTCATCCACCACGACCCCCGGCAGAGAACGAAAACAATGACGAACTCGACCTCTTCCATCCGGCTGTTCGCTCTGATCGACCGTTGCCGTTACCGGATTCGACTCTTGCTTCCTTTGCTGAAGCACAGGCTGCTGTGCAATTGTCCTCTAAAGGGTATGATGTGGAGACTATACCAGGTAAAGACGTTGTGGTATGCACACTGGGTACAGGCAGCGCGATACCCAGCAAATTCAGAAATGGTGAGTCATTCATTGTATGGTTTATATTGAATGATATCCCTACTATGACAGTCTCTGGGACACTTATCCACATTCCAAAACATGGCTACGTTCTTCTTGACGCGGGTGAGGGAACGTGGGGACAGCTTGTGCGCAAGTATGGAACGGACCCTTCTTCCGATGTTTGGCAAGTGTTGCGTGACCTGAAGTGCATATTTATAAGTCATATTCATGGGGATCATCACATCGGTCTTTCAAAATTGTTGGCTATGCGGCAACGCGTACGTAGCTTCTTGCGAGTGGCACCCAGACACTAACTCGTTTCACGTAGCTAGATCTCCCCGCAGACGATCCCTTGTACCTGGTAGCTAACCACACCGTTTTCCAGTATTTGCGCGATTTCGAGGGCCTCGAGACACTTGGATTGCGGGCCGATTGTAGAAATCCTGTCGTAACTATCTCAGCTGAGTCAATCCACTGGCTGCGCAATGGTCCCCAATCAAGGTCAGTAGGCTTCATGTGCGATGTAATCGCCTTTCCATGGTGTTTAAGTGGCAATTGCAGGTCCATGGCTGCGCTGTGCACGTCACTCGGCTTACAGAGCATGACCACTGTTGATGTAGAGCACCGCACGATCTGTCATGGACTGATCATCAAACATGCAGATGATTGGAGCATCGTGTACGTCATTATGCGACCCCAACGTTCTTGTGTTTTTATTTCCAAACAGGTACTCCGCTGACACTGTTCCCGTGAACCGACTGGTACAAGCGGGTCAAAATGCAACGCTTCTCATCCACGAGGCTACAATGGCAGACGAAGAAGCAGAAAAAGCAAGAGCCAAGATGCACAGCACAGTCAGCCAAGCTGTTGATATTGGAAAACAGTACGACCCTCGTAGCGGATCTTTGATTGTAGAATTGACCTCCGGACAGGATGAATGCTTATAGCACCCTCCTCACACATTTCTCCGCAAGGTATCCTGCAATGCCACAGTCCATGCTAACAAAACACGGGGATGGCGATCCATTTGTAGCTCTTGCATTTGATCATGCAAATATCAGGATCGGCGATATGCCAAAGATGCACGCATACACGGCGGCCATAGAACAAAATTTTACTGACTTGGAAGAAGACGACGCCCGAACACAGGTCGCAGAAGTGGATATTACCTGACATTTGTCATCCTACGGTAACCTAATAGTTATTGCACAATAATTCTAGAGATGCTATCACTTCGCGAGCCACTTCCTCACCAGTTTTATCCCATGAGCCTTTTCGTTGAGTTTTAATTTCCTGTGGAGGGGAACTCGATTCCGCAGTCAGGAAAGTCGCGGTTTGGGTGTAAAGATCGAGGAAAGTACGGCAGTGGAGAACCAGTGTCCTAAGTTTAGCAGATAACGTTTCACCGGCCAGCGCAGCCAAAACAACATTACGGCTCGCAGTGTTATCTTTGATCAATATACCAAGAAGAACTGCCGTATAACCGCGGAGGAAAGCCCTCTGAGGGAGGTCGTCTTCATTGGCGCCGTGTTCTACGTACAGCGTAGTGAGACAATGCAGAACAGTGCTCCTCTCCGCACATTGACAAGCCCGCATACACTGGCCATTGCCAGGGCAATCTGGATTGATCACTACGGAAAATAAGTAGATAATCCAGCGATTCAACATGAAACAATCTTACAACGCTCCATACAAAGGCCGGGCATCTTGTCACTCATAGTGGCCCAGTTCATCAATAGGCCCAGCGAAAGGCAGAAGAGGTCAAAATTATCACAACCAGCCGGAGGTTTTGGAATATTGTCATCCAACCAGTTTGACTGACATCGAACAGCGACCAAAGCTACGAGGGGAAGCGCATACTCTTCTGCCAATGTGACTTCGCACCATGACAGGTCTCCGTGCGAGAGTAGGGTAAGCACTCGTAGCGTTCCACAGAGACATTTCCATCCTTGCGTTGCAGGTGAACAATGCAATCAGAATTTTGATATTAGTTCTCACCGAGAACACGTTGTTCTTCAACGTCACACTTGCGTAATTGGACTTGAGAGAACACGCACAGAGAGAGGATTTTCGAAGCAAGACCGTTGGCGCACGCCTCCCGCAACACCTCGGATCGGTCCTCTTCTAAGTCAGTTGTAGACCACTTCCCCAGTAAAAAGGAGTCCAGCAGGTTAAGACACGATTCCGCGTGTTCCAGGGATAGAGTTCCACAGTTAATAGAATAATGAGGCAGTACAGCGGCTGAGCCCGAGAGGTACGCTGCAAGGCGAGGTTCTACGAGGTCTAGCTCCTCTTCCAAACTAGCAAGTACTAGAGCAAGATGCTGGGCGCTAAGAGCGCCTGGAGACACAGCTAGCGTGTGGGAGATCAAGAAGCGGACAGATGGCTGTCAACGGGCATGTTAGATGGGCTTCAACGGTGTCAGCCTTGCACACCAAACCTTGAATGGGCAAGACTCGTGAAATTCCTTGGAAACCATCTCTGATAATTTATTCAACTATACCCGTAGTCAATTTATGGCAACAGGTGGTGATTAATTAAATGAACACTAACGACAACAATTTCAGATCTCAAGATCCCGCACGACTTGAAGTCGGCTCTGCCAGCAGCCGATGTAGCAAGAGTAAGGATGTCCGTATTTTCTCGAAGTGTTCGAAGGATATCAACGAGAACTTCGACAAAATTGGATTGGCGTGTCAAATCTTGGAGGGTAAGGGGATCTCTAGCAGCCAGTGCAGCAAAGAATGCAATGATAGCGTCGAATAGCTTAAGGGGATTTCAGGAGGAACCACAAGTGGGTGGATCCAGCACCTACTTTGTCACTCACTCCACCCCTTGATGTCAAGAACCTGTCCCATGTAAGAGAGTAAAAATCAAAAGCCTTGGCTCGTCTGTTGAAGTCAGGATCACAAAGATTATCCACTATTTCGAGAGCACTTTCCTACCGAATGAGCATGACTAGATGTGTGGTATAAGGAATAGGTTACCTTGTTCGCCGCAATGCAATTGCACTAGCTGCATCGAGCCCTTCGAAAAGGTACCCTACCTCATCCATAAACCTCCTACTTTCGCCCTTGTTTCTGAGTTCCGTTATACTTTTGAGATCATTCATTATTCCAGTGGCATTGTTGACCAGAGACGACTGTGACAATGATTTGCTCGAGGTGCGCTTCAGCCGACGTGGTGGCGAGACAACTTTCTCCGCTGGGAGTGGATCATCTTCGGATCTGTCTACCCCCCAGCGAGTGCGGAGATCCGCATACGACTCCTGTGATGCCTCGTCTTGAGCCTGGCTATGGATATCCGTGAAGTCTGCACCCGAGGCAGGAAGGGTGACAAGGAATGACCGTGATGGGCCAGCATAAGTCCTCATCGATCGTACGGGAAGCGCCTTTGACGGTGACTGCGCGGAATCACTTGGGGTAGCTTGTCTGCCACCAGACGGAGTAGAGGGTGACTGGGGTGAACCCCGAGCCGGAGGCGACTTCGGAATAGCATGTGCTGAAGCAGAATCACCGTCCTGTACGAGTCTGTTGCGCAAAACAGTCTGGATTTACTCACTGTGGACGCCCGAAGTGAGCCTGCGATCCACAGATGCTCCACTTTCAGTTGCGACCCTTGGCCGCTTTCGTCGATTGGGAGACGACGACTCGCAGTCGTCATCCTCGTCCTGAGACTGGACATTGACAACCGTATCATGATTTCTGTTATTCAGCCTGGTTTCCCGTGCTGCCCGTCGCGCTTTCCGCCCGTAAACTCGTTTCATGACCGCAGGTTCAATATTGATGTCGTGAGAAAATCACTGGAGTACAAATATGGATTTCCCCTATGTGAACTTCCCTTCAACACCATTTGGCAGAAAACATGGTCCTGCCATGATTTATCACTATCTCTTAGCCGCTCCAAGATCCACATGCACATCCGCAGCCAAGCTGAACCATATCAGACGTCTAGTCTTGAAATAGAGCACGAATTCAAGATGAATAAGATGAATTACGCAGGGAGGATAGCCTCCTTCCTTAGCCCAAGCCCAGCGCATAAAACAGGCACTCGTTTAACCCCTCGGGGAGGTCCCTGTGTCATTGGTTACCCAAACAAATCTCACGTTCTCTTGCAAACCAAACTGTAAGCATCTGTCCTGTGGCAACAGAGATTTCCCTTCTATGGCACTAGCGTGTCAGTGTAGACAACAGCCCTTTCCAAACAAAATCCCTGGCATTCCCACTGGACTCGCTATACTTTGCGAGGAACAACTCATCATTTGGAACTATTTCATCGGAAGTTGTTAGCAACCCATCAAGACGTAGGGGAGCACAGTACATACCTGCAGGAAGCGCTGTATCACGGGACCATATATCAAATAGCTCCGCCGCTTCTGAGACAGTGAGGGCCTCTGGGACGTCCATACGCGAGAGGCCTTTTGAATAGGCCTGCAGTTCGCGGGAGCGCTTGGCGTATGGCCCAGAATCGGGGGGAGTGGGTAGGTCAAGAGCTTCTGCGAGCTCAAGAGGAAGTTTGAAAGTGGTATCTGTACCTGAGAGGGCTCCTAAGACAGCGCCTCGCGCCTAGCGGAACATACGTGTCAGCTGGCATCCCAGTTACGAGAAAAAACGACCGACAAATGTTTTCAGTCCACCAGCGTACTCGAGTAGTAACCGTGGCATGGACAGGTGGTATGGCTGGATCCGAGCAAAGTGGGGATGGCGGTACTTCGTTTTGCAGTACATTGCTTGGAAGTCGTCGATCGCTAGGAGGACGGGGAATCTGAATACCACCAAAGTCAAACGTGTCTCAGCGGAATCATAAGTGAACTGACGCAGTTTGTTTGTCCAGCTCCCCAAGAACTGCCGTCAATATTGTTGGCGCTAACGCCTGCTCTCTTATTCCCACTTTCACAAGCTCTGCAAGAGTCGTACCGGCGGTGATCATTGCTCTCCGCTCCAGTTCGACGTCCGACTGCATACGCAACTGTTCTAATCGGGCTTCATTGACGGTGAGGAACCGTTGGAGAGTCTGGAATGCAAAAACGGGTTGTAGGTATGTAGCAGTTCGTGGATCGTATGTGTATGATGTCGTCGAATTGACGAGATTGACCGCTGAACTAGACAATTAGAATTTTCGGGTAGAAATGAGGGGGACACACTTCTTGGGAAATATAAAACTATCCAATCTCGTGCATGGCAATACTGCAGTGCTTGCAGCAAAAGAACACTCTTTCCACAACCGGGAGCACCAGCTGGAAGGACTCGTGAGGGCAATCGTATATCTGATTCGGACACAAGCCTTACAGAATACGAGTCTATGATTCGCACTTCCCTCCTGGTTCGCTGAGTCCAATCTGTTTATGACGTCGATCGTCACACCCCGCACTACTGAACACGGTTTTGAGAGAATCCGATACTGTATGTCACCATAAAAAGTATTGCGCACGACACGATTGGTCAAGAAAAGTAAAGATCACGAAACACGAAGGACCAACCTCAACAAGTAAATTCCGGGGGAGCCCAAATATCCGAAACGGATCCTTGTCATTGTGAGAGAATGCGAGCCCTTGCGACACGACCGCCTCTGTGAGAATTTCCTGCGAATGAAGCAGAATCACAAAACTACTACATAACCAGCCGAGGCGCTGGCAACTTACGGGGTGAAAGTTCTGTAGTTGCAGACGACGATCGCGTTGTTCACTCTCAAACAGCGGGTGTGTCAACTGGTTCGCTTGCATCGGAACGAACATCTGTATTACGGTCATGTAGGAGCATGACACGCCGGAGATTCGAAAGGGACCATTGATATGAATTCACGTTTAACAGTAACCTAGTGCACGCACCGTGTACCTCTTCCGCTTCGAAGCTGCCTGTTCGATATCTTCGGAATCTAATCTATTTATCTGCTTTTGTCCCTTCATGAACCCCTGCCCTGTGCCCTCTTCAGTAATGTCGCGATGAGCCTGACAACACGGACTCACGACCAGACTTGACTACGGGGGGTCGTGCTTTAGCATAATGCCTTGCTTGTGTGTTCAGTTGTGGGATCCTCGAGTCCGAGACTGAGAGCAGAGAACGACATATGGGTCTACAGCATTTGCTGAGAGACAACATTTGTTGCAACCGCGAGTTGAAGCTTTCTCAAGCGGGCAAATTTCCAGATGCGTCTGCTAGCTAGCCACGTGACACTGGCATGATCCTCGATTGCCTTTTCAAGACACTTCAAGTTCGATCCTGACTCGAGAGCCAGAAAATATGTGCACAAGGTGGAGTATGTCGGATGCAGAGATCATTTTCTAGGGATATTTTCTGCCCGGGGGTAAGAGTAGCCCGACTCTTCTTACATGGGCCACCCGGAACCTCGGCAGATCACAAGAACACCACCGCTGATCCTGGAACTTGAACCATTACTCTAAGTAAGTCTTTGATCTGTTTAGCATGACGTTCAATAGGAGACTAGCACCACTGTGGCACGAGCGCAGATTAATGTCAATTAAATCCTAGAGGAGAATATGTAAGTCCCCGCCTTTACTCATTGCCAAGCTAGCCTAAATTCGCATAGACACATGGGAAGCTCCCAAGGCTTTGAAGCGTGGTGGACATACATCCACATATGTATAGCATGTTCCCTCGGACGTCACAGGTCCTATTTATTTGTCTATCAGAAGGAACACGATCCTTTCCCCAAGCCTGTCGTCCTCGGAACTCTACTATGTCCACGCGTCAACACGCCTGGCCACATGGATCAGCTGCGCGGAAGGCACTGCGACCAACACAAGGCTGTCGTGCGGCCGGACCTTGGTTAGGCAGTGACACGATGAAAAAAGAATGATACGTTGCTCACTAGGCTTAGAAAGCTGAACGCTGAGCGGCGCTATGTAAAGTGGCAGAGGGGTCGCTCGTCTTTGGGCCTTACAGCGCATGGTACCATACATGTGCTGAAGAAGCTGCGGCGACCTGGTCTTTACGATCCGATGTGCTCCTGGTCCTCTTCTATGGCAGTGCAAGAGGGGGTCTCAGTCAGCAGCTCACGAAAGACAAGTGACGTGACACCAAGTAATCTGACGTGTATGCCTGGTTATAGGAGCGGCCCGCAAGCAATAGGAGAGTCATCAGACAGACTGCACCCTTTTCGTCAGATCCCCCTCCATCCAGTCCCCTTCGTCTTTCATTTGTTAACCGCTTCGACTAGTTTATCGGCCGTGTCCTTACACCGAGGTGGTGCATTACGTGGTCACGTTCCAGCCAGATCACACCGCACTGCACCTGTTTTTGATCTTACCTGTTCTCAGCTACCTTACTATGCCATCGGAGCCTTTCCAAATGCCATACAGCCACAGTAGAAATGGTTGCCATTAACAAGTTGTTTCCAAATATCGGAGACCGTTGCTGTTCTAAGGGTAACCTACAGGTGCAACATCCAACGAATAAAATATTTGATTACACATCCTGGATAGCCTCTTGGCTTTGCCGTATGGGCGCCTATTACATTGCACAAAACAGGCGATGCAGACTAGAACACAATATACTTGATAGCCATTCATTTAAGCAGGACTGGTGTCAAGGAACGCTCCTAGACTGATGGGGGATTCCGTCATCCCAGCTGGATCGTATCTTCTCGGTGCTGGAAGTTCGAGACCATCAAGGGTCAAGAGCCCACTATTCTACATAGTCCCGATTCATGCCTGGTGTGCCAAGTGATCGAATCTACGCAACTCGTAGAACTACACCGGATTACATATTGAATACTCCGGTATTACTCCGAGTGCCGTGAAACGTTGCCTAAGGAAAGTCAGATTTTCGTTATTCTCGGAGAGGTAATCCCTACCAACACAGCTCTACAAGGCACAACTTCATGTACAGCAAGTACTGGAAAATGCTCTAAGTACATCAGAGCCGGCAATTAACGTTTTAACGCAAGCACTGTGGGATATCTGTGACTTTTAACATCAAATGCATTATCTATGATACGATGCAATGCGATAACGGGCACGTTGAGGCCCTACGATACACTACTGGGACTCACTAGCCGTACAAGTATCTGTACTTGACAGACATACCCTGACAACCTGGCAAGGGCAAATAATGAAAGCGCACTAGTATGCATTCCCTCTCAGAGCGTTGAGACTCATCAATATATACTTCTATCCAGAATGGCGTTGAAGGTCCCATTTCTCTTGCGCTTGGCGAGGGCACGTTGAGGCCATCATGCAAAGTCCGCGCTTAGTATCTACAAAAGCATTTGAGTACTTGCATATTAAGAGTAGATCCAGGAGTAAATACCTGTAGTGATTAGCCTTGTATGGCCCTTGGACGGGGATATCAAGATACGAGGACTGCTCGGAGGTAAGCTCAGTCAACTTGACATTGAGCTGAGCAAGGTGGGCACGAGCAACTTCCTCATCGAGTTCCTTGGGCAGCATGTGGACACCAAGAGGGAACTTCTCTGGCGTCGTCCACAAAGCAATCTGCGCTAACACCTGGTTAGTGAAGGAGCACGACATCACGAATGACGGATGACCAGTGGCACAACTGAAACGATATTTTGTTTTTAGTGAATATCAAACTTCGACACGAAACGCACTCACCCCAAGTTAACAAGACGGCCCTCAGCGAGAAGGATAATATGACGACCAGAAGGCATGGTGAAGCGATCAACCTGTGGTTTGATATTTACGGCCTGCTTAGCATTAGCCTTGAGCCATGCAACGTCGATTTCAACGTCGAAGTGCCCAATGCTGCATTCCTATAAGGCAAGACTGCAATGCAACTCAGAAACAGCACTCACTTGCAAACGATAGCATCCTCCGGCATGACATTGAAGTGCTTGGCAGTGATAATATCACGGTTACCGGTGGTGGTCACAAACACGTTGGAGCGCGGGGCTGCGTCCTCCATAGTAGTAACCTCATAGCCAGCCATCGCTGCCTGAAGGGCATTGATAGGGTCTATTTCTGTGATAATCACACGAGCGCCGTACGAACGAAGTGATTCAGCACACTAGGGCACCAATCAATACGGGCCAGATATGCGTTATTAATGCACCTACCCCTTTTCCGACATCACCGTAACCAGCCACAACAGCAACTTTGCCAGCAAGCATAACGTCAGTGGCACGCTTGATGCCGTCAACAAGGGACTCCCGGCATCCATAGTAATTGTCGAATTTGGACTTTGTAACGGAATCATTGACATTGATAGCAGGGACCTTCAACTTGCTTTCCCTGAAGGCTTTGTACAAATGATGGACACCGGTTGTGGTCTCTTCGGAGATACCCCTGATATCTGCGGCGAACAATGAGATTTGTAAGTCTAGATGGTATCACGTCAACTCTCACCCTTCATGTATTGTGAGTATTTCTCGTGGACGAGCCTCGTCAGATCACCTCCATCGTCCAAGATCATATTCAATCCCTTTCCACCAGCGAATCCAGCGATCGTCTGTTCGATGCACCATTCGTACTCCTCATCGGTTTCGCCTTTCCAAGCGAACACAGGAACACCAGTTGCAGCAATACTAGATGTCCGAATCAGTCAATTTACACCTAATCTGAGGCTGTCCTTACGCGGCAGCCGCATGATCTTGTGTGGAAAAGATGTTCTAAGATGGATTGATCACTGTCGAATGCTGACCAACACGAAGTAAACTTACGCATGATGACCAGGTGACCTCGGCTCCGAGGGCAGTCAAGGTTTCGATCAAAACCGCTGTTTGGATGGTCCTGTTCAATGCATTGTGTAAATAACATCGAACGAAACTGAACTATTATGTACATGTGAAGGCAGCCTGCGATGCGGGCACCAGCTAAAGGCTTCGAGGCACCATACTATCGATTTTTCGTTAGTGACGCTATTCAGGAGATCGGGTCCAAATTACGCACCTTGGCCCTCATGAACATCAGTCCTGGCATTTCATGCTACATAAATAAGTTTATCTACCCATGTAATACAACATCGCGAGCGTTTTCCGTACCTCCGCAATCTCGATTTCCTTGCGACCGAAGGCAGCAAGAGAAATATCTAAAGGATGTGAATTTCCGCTGGATGGATCGACAAATGGACATACCAGCAACCTTGTAGACCATTCTTGTGCGATGATATGGGTGTGGAAGAGAAAAAAGAAAAGAGGTCGGTTCAGAACCATCGATAGCAAGTTTTTATCTCTGAAACCACGTGGACCCGTGAGAAACCCGAATAACGTTTGGCAACATCCACGCAGTCTCACATTTGTTTTTGGCAAGGAAAACATAAGATAATAACATGGAGAATTCTTCGAGGTGGAACAATCGTTGGCAATTTTGTACAGTACATCGTACTTCATCCAATTCACGAGGTAGGCATGTATCGTCATACCGACACCGACAATCGGACTCACGACACAGCATTGCTTTAACGTTGTGTCAATGAATAATGTCAATTCAATCCTCGATGCGGACGTTCCCTCATCTGAATAACCCCCAGACTCCATCTCATTTTTACGTAGTGTGCAGGAGCCCTCCCTGGCCTGCCAGCCCTGATCTCTATAGATTCGATGCTGGCGGCGCCCTCCGAGACAAGTCCACCTGAGGCAGGTGTATGGCACTCCCACTTATTAAGTATAGGCTTGACAAGGTCCCGGACCTCCTTCCGCGACCTCCACAGAACCATTTTCGGCTATCACGACAAGCTCACCGCCTGCTGAAGTGCAATATTTTACAACTGGGAAAACAAGCTGTGCTGAACGTCACCTGTTCACAGATACGATCCACTGATTAGGAAAAGTTTGATGTGTCTCAATCATTCGGAGTAGCCCTCCATCAGTGTTTGTACAGCCAGGTATGAAGTCCATTGGCATGGCAAACAGGTATGGCTGTGAGTCTCTCGGCTTAGTGATTATCTCTTACCATCTGACTCGTGACTGCATCCGTATCCACTAGTGCTTAGCGTTGATACTTCGGTCCCTGTCCACATTTCAATTACATGGGTGGCTCTGTCTGGTACACATCCACTGTTTGACTCATGATGGTGTCCACCCTGGAATATCTTGGGACGTTTGTCTCGCGTGATAGACACTGCCAACCTATGTAAGAGCACGAGACGTTAAATAAACCACCGCAATGGCCAGAGATCGCTGGCCGTTTTTCGCATCCTTTCTGCTTCTCATCGCACTTGAGCTGGTACTCCGAGGCAATGTCTGACCGTCAGCAAGCTATATCACCTTTCTCTTCTGGTCGAGGTACACCAGGGGCAACGTCATACCCCTCACACCCTGGCTCCACGCATGGTGCAATGGGTCCAGACAACAGCCATCGGTCATATACTCTTTCTGGGGCTTATGTGGGTTGTGACACGTTCCATTGCAAGCCACACACTAATAAAATCGTTCTCAGGGTAACCCTACTGTTGACTTTCGACCTCACTCATCCAGCTCCGACTTGGACACATCTATGGCATATTCTAGCAGGAGTAGTCAATCTCCCTGGGCCTCTGGACAACGGGGTATGGGTGGACATCCTTTCCTGCCTGATCCCGCAGGCATGATACCACGCCCCCAATCAGCCATTGCGCAGTCCCATCATGCGCGTTCCAACTCCCTAGTGCACACCAGCCCGAGGGGATACCTTAGCCAGGCAGGTCCTTCGAGCAGGGCACTCCCGCTCACCCCCGAATATTCGAGTCAGGTGGCACACTATCCCACGTCGGGCGATGTCTCTGGAATGATGATGCAGAGATCACAAACGTCAGGACATTCTCCTAGGAATGTCCAGCAGATGGAGCAAGAAATCGCTGCATTACAAGAAAAAGTACAACATCTCGAGATTGTTAATCACAACGCACAACTGCGCATAAGAGAACTAGAGAAGGAAGTGGCTAGTGGCGGCGCAATACCCCCGCCTGGACGCTCCGGGCCCTCCCTTGGATACACTCCAACGACACCTCCAGCAGTACAGTCCTCGTGGAAGGCCAGGACAGAAGCTCGCACCCGTCTTTTCTGCTCTCTCAACCGTGCAGGGAATGCGCTTTGTGCTTGGCACGACTCTCGGCGAGAGCGCAGAGCATATCCTCCTCGCATGGCTCCTGCGGGTTACCTCAACTGTGGGTGCACCTTCGAAGAGGCTCTCTTCGAAGAGAGTCTCTCTCGTCATGGCGTCGGGAGCTATCACCCTGGGGAAAATGTTCGCATGGACCCAGCGCTGCGCAATCCGCTGCTGCGCTTGCTAGAAAAGCGGTATGGGTACCACGACGGTGACTTTGAGAGGCATCCTACAACAGGCGAGTGGGTCGAAGGGGAGGGGAACGTTCTTTGGGAGCAAAAACTTGCTCAGGGCTCCCTGAACATTAGAAAGAACCGCGTGGAAGATCGTCGTTGACACAAGATCCGTGCACAGCCAATTCCCGACGCTGTGCCTCAGAATCACACTCCTTGCATGTTTATACTTTACTGTTCATAGGTGCTTTATCATCGACTCAGGTCCGTATATTTGGGTACTGTGTTGTTGGAAGCATGTCTATTATTAATTGTAGATTCGGAGAATTGATTTCACCTAGATGACTCGTGTATTGACCTTGCAAAATCAGGTTATACTCGACTAATATTAAGAGTTATGGAAACAAGTACCTGAGCCGATGGTACCTATGCTTAAACTTACACTAAAGGATAGTACTACGGGGCATCAGAAGACGGGTGCCAGTGGAGATACATGGCAGCCCCATAGCTGCTCGTAAAGGGACAAGGCATCGAAGGAAAAGATTGTCCGTTCATTTGCCGAGCCTGAAGTGTGATTGTGTGGGCCCATCTGCAAACCATGGATGACATACCAGGGAAAAATCGTCCAGATGTAGTACACAAGGGCTCGGAAGGGTGCGGGAACGCGAACGTCAACTTCGGAGTTTCGTCCACGATGCGCCATGTGGATATCGTGACGGCAGGCTCGACAAACACCACTGCTTTTTCATCCAAGAGTGTGAGTAGTTTCTTAGAGTGGTGTACTTACGTTCGGCCAAGGTTCAGCGCTAAACGTTTTGAATTCAGAGCTTACATCAAGGGACACTTGAAACTCCGTGGCGTCAAACACTCTCGTCTGACCGCGGTTGATTCACTGTTCACGGGCCCTCCATCCACGTTCCCTGCTGTGCTGCCTCATACTTACGACCCTAGCCACGACCATGTCTTCCAAGGAGACCTTCACACTCTCATCGCTTTCGTTAGCCTCGGAGGATTGGGATCGCTCAGAGAGCGACATTCGCCCACCAAATAATAGCCAGGCTCCATCGAGTATAACACCGCGGAATTCGGTCATATTCCCCACAAATAGCACGGAAGACACACCCGGCAGAGGGTGTACAGGCAGGGAAAGACGATCGCTGAGTGAGCTCATGAAGTTACACGCTGAAAAGGGAACAGACGTGACGTTCACTGCTGAGGAGGCGTCGCGGGTGGCAGATGTACTCAAACAATGGGTTGGTACTCAGTTCGCCTGATACGGTTTTTTCCAACTGACATGTATAGATAAATTCTGGGACATCACCATATGAAGGAGAGGAGGACGACTTTTTCACTCGCTCGCAAGATGACTCATCGTTGGCATCCCGACGATGTTCACGCGTACCATCAGACATAAATGTTAATGGCCGGCCCCGCGGGCGGAGTGAAAGCATGGTTGTGCCCCGATCACCAAGGCCAGACGCGTCGACTTCGACTTCATGATCAAGATTTGCATTTTACTTTCTATGACACGGTATTAGACTCACGATTTCTGCCACGATCTGTTTACGACCTTGCTACGACCGCTACGAGTACCTTATTCATATTCCTTGGAGAGTATAGCAATACTATTCTGATTGACATGCTTGGAATGTTTTGTCAAAGGGATTGTAATTTTCTTTGTCACGTGATTAGCGTATTCTATCACGTGTCTTGTTCAAGTCGACTGGATCATGGACCACCAATCACAGGGACCAGTTAGGACTGGTGGCAGTAGCACTGGCCTGACCATGAGCCATAGAGGCAGTAGAACGCCACTAAGCCATGCAAGAAGCTCCCCGTCCAAGTCCACGTTGAAGCCACAAGGCGTGTCTTTCCGCGAACCACCAGACGAGACCACTGGCTTCGATCCCGGCTTGCTAACCCCTCCATCCAGCCAAATCTTGGACGGCAACGATGAATTCACGTCTGATAAATCTTCAAAGAGCAGCCATAGGACCTCGGTGAGATACTAACGCTGTCACCCCGATCAGCTTCCGAGACTCATCTTGGCCAGTCCAAATCCATCTCTCGGTCATATGCAACCAAGCCACACCCCTCCACTCCAACGCGACAGAGCACACCGAAAATCGTGAAGCGCAAAAGAATGACCTCTTCTGCTTCTGACGTGCGCTCGCCTTCTCCAAAGAAAGTGCCTTCCACTTGCACATGTGGCAGTCCGGCGAAACGCATTCTCTACAAATCTTTCCACGCGAACAACGTGAATGCGGACTACGTACCACCCAGCGAGTGTCCGAGTCGGAAATGTCGGATGCGGTCTCGATCCATCACTCCAGCATATGAACCCCCTAGGGAACGGTTCACCCCGCCGAGGGAAATCGAAATTATCAATCCTCCCTTTGAGACCCCTAGGCGTTATAAATCTGGTAGACAAAGGGTATCAACGCAGTTGAAATCGTCGCATATGAAGAGCGAACCACCAGAAGTGGACCTCTCTCAGGCATTACGACCACCTTCCCCTTCTGAAGATCCTCTTCTTCTGTCGGACAGTCGCCCGATACAGAGCTCTCAGTTTCGCTGCCGCTTTACTCCAGCGTTTTCCTTGTCTCCATCTGACGACTTTGAATCACGTGACCAGGCTACATCGTTCGCAGTCCGCTTATCGGGAGGGCGTGTGGACGACTTTGGTGATGTCAGTGCCACTGACTTTCTCCCAGTCTTCTCCATTCCCGATGAACCCAAGCAGATGGTCGATGATGGATGGAGCGATTCAGATGACGATTTTAATCTCACGGGGGAGTATACGGGAAAGTACAAGATGGTCCTAGTGCCTACCAAGGTAGATCCTCCGACCAGCGGGACAAAAGGAAAGATGGAAGCCTGGGGGAGACCTGTTAGCCCATTCCCCTATCACGAAATATTGGAGAGATCCTTCCCATCGTCAGATCTGACAGAGGAAGATATATTTGTAGATGTGGATAAACACGAAGCAGCACCGACGGAGGAATGTCAAGATACAAAGAGTATACCAACTCCAGCTGTGGTAGAGCCTTGCTCATTGAGAGCGGCTTCCGCCCGGCCAAACCATGTTCCCGAACAGCCTTCGGATGATGACGATGATGAAGACGTTGACGTGGATATTGTTAAAGTAACTAGCGGGGACGCCACGACAGCTGCACGCGCCGCCGCCATACTCAAATTGGTACATTTGTGTATTTTCATGCGTGAACGCATGCTCATGTCCGTTTCAGCATGACTATGACTGCTTGCTGGCTTCCCCCAGTTTTTCTAAACGGAACCGTCGAAAGACCCTTGGGAACGCAGGGATAATCAAACCATATGCGGACTCGAAGCAGAGACGACGGACTATCCACGGATTCGATGTAGGGGACCCATCTGAGGATACCTCTCTGCTTGGGATATGGCATAGCATAGAAGATAGCCTTTTAGCTGAGACAAACGACCGCGAAAAGACTGGGGAGTGGACCCGAAAGGACTGGAAACATCTGGACAAGTGTCTCGTTGTTGAGCGATTGGCAGTTGGAGCATCACACCATCAACCTACTGAGCTCCTAGCCCCCTTTGATAGGATCTCCAAGGATGCAGTATTGGATAGATTCACAGCAGAGGTTGGTGGAGATGACGTGCTGCATAGCTTTGGGTCTGAGTGGTCTAGGTAAGGCGTTTGCCGTGACCTTGTTGCGCAGTTAATAACTGTACATTAATAGGAAGAATTTGATGCTCAGGCTGGAGATTCTTATTCGGAGGCAACAGCGGCCATCCCCGGGGAGGCCGTCTGAGTGCCGCAACAAAGCTGATGTCGCCACCACCCCCGCTTCATGCGGCACGGCTCTCCGATATCAAACTCTCCTTCAGAAAGCCCGTGATGTGTCGCCGTTCACCCTTGCCGTTAACGACAATGCCCCCACGGTGCAGACCATAGACCCTGCCAGCGGAAACTCGCATAGGCCTGTGCCGCTGTCGGTCTCTGCCCTGGACACGAGCAATGGACGAGCTCCTATCACGGTACCCTCACGCCCACCCGAGTCAAAACTCCCGCTTCCCAAAGAGCGAGTCCACCTCAGGCACGCTTCTCTTCCCAAGAAGTCCATGATCCCTGTGCCTGTCCGGCCGCGGCGCCTTGTCGACCTGAAGCACTGGTCGCCCAGCAAGAACTCGCAGGCTGCTGTTAAGCCCTTTCTTGAGCTTCGAAGGAAAAGCAGTGTGAAAGATCTTATTCAATGCTTCGAGGGATTGGATAAAAGCAATCGTGATGGACCAACAAATTAATTGAATGTGTTTTCGTGGGTGAATATATGTGGGCATGATTCCTTCATTGTCATTTTAGTTTCGAGTATAGGCAGTGTTTTCAGATATTTAGTGGCTTGTATGGCGGCACTATGATACATATATGATATGATATACCCCAGTACTTTATGATTCAACCATTTTGGATTTGAAGGAAGCTGTCATAATGAGCGCAGATTATCGTACCCTATTTTCGTACCCCTGGCAGTGTCGGAATGATGGCCGCTAATATCACCATGGCCCCACCACGTTTCAACAAAGCAATACAGAAAGGGACCGCCCTGAAAAGTCGGGTACAGATATTGGCGCTCTGGTTGATCAATTGAGGTTGCAGCAACCCATCAGCCATCGTGGCGGTGATGATGTCGCTCAGGAACATTACTGCACAACTCTACAGCAGGAGCGTTCCCTGCATTCAAAAAGTCTTGGATGATTGTGCCGAAATGAATTGGAACCCTCTTCTCGGCTACTTAAAGAATTGTAGCTTCTCGGAGTCTAGGGATTTGCGGCGGGATCGGTGGTTATATGAAGACAACACATTACTATGTAAAACCTAAGATCGTATATGTAGCACACAGGGACGTTTCAGGACCCAAACCTTGACCCGGAACCGTCCGCTTTGGCCGGAGATCGGCTAGGTACGTCAAGTATTTAAAAGGGTGCACTGGGAGGTGTACGTATTATGTAGCATTGCCGCCGTTGATCAAGTGACTATAGTTGTGATTTAGGGAACACCAATACCATTTGGTACGATTGCGTCCAGTGCAGACGTTTCAGGGTGGTTGCTTAATGCAGGTCAAGGTACGTCCTAGGGTGATGGGGAAATAAATCGTACCCCTCGATACTTAATACCAAACACGTGGACTCCAATGGTGGGATGTTGGTGCGCTGACTCGCTCAAATGACCGTGCAGTGCATTTGCCCTGGAAGACGTACCTGGGGTGTATGACGGGCCAGCATTCATCAATAGCTTGTCGGCCACTCTGATAATGATTCTATTTCAAAGATGCATCATACACACCGACCATCACACTGTTGATACATGTCGCCGCCCATCTCACAATGGCATGTACCCTGTTTAACGTGTCCCCATGAATTAAATAAATAAATTACAGACGGGTTACTTACGAGAACACATGGTCATAATAAATGATGGATTACTTGCGATAAATAGTACTAGAGCGAGAAGCTCCTTTTTCGATTTTGAACGATACTTTTCTGGGGCTGGTTTGATTGCGTGCTCGACTGGGAGCACATCGATCGTCAAGGGGATGCATTGATAATGGCGACGACGCGGTTGACAATGTCGGTGAGGACGGTGGCAATACCGATAGTGAGAGCCGCGTTGGTGGTGGTAGCATACTACGCGCACGGGTCGCACGTGAATGGGTGACGGAGGGAGAGCTGTCGTATGCAGGCGGCACAGACGAAGACAGGGGGGGCGTCGGATAGGGAGAGCAAGCGGGGAGTGTCGCGGACATGAGGTAGGATAGCTGATGCATTGCTTGTGCGAGAAGATACTGTGCTTGTTGTGCGCGTACGGGATCGAAGGGTACTGATAGTGGTGGCGGTGGCGGTGGAGACGGTGGTGCGTCGCGGTGGTAGCTGTTGCTGTCACGATGGTAGTGTGATATTGATGGGAAGGGTGACGGGTGATGGAGGGGTATCAGAGGGAGGGGTGATGGAGAGATAGACCGTCTTCGTTTCCGCGAAGGACGTTGCAGAAGCCGCGAGAACTCTCGGTCTGAGTCCGAGTCTGTGTCTGTGATTTCGATGACTTCTGGCTGTGCAAGTTCGACGCTGCCGTCGTGGAACGGAGGTTCTGGTTGGTGTGCTGGACGCACAGGGGTAGACTCGTCGTTGTCCCATGCGGCCAGTTCGTCCTCGGACGACTCGACTCCCTCCAGAGAGTCCACATCCTCATCAGGGTCTTCCATCCCCCTCGCTTTGAGCAAATCCTCTACGTCCTCGTCAATCTCCCTCCTCCTCTTCTCTGCCTCCATAAACTCCTCCAAATCGCTCGCGTCTGCACTCGCGGAAAGCGGTGGCACGCCTCTCAGCAGCGTTGTAAAGTCATCCTCTGTGTCCGTCTGTCGACGCGGCAGCAGATCGAGTTCGTCTGCATCCTCATCGTCGTCCTCGGTGTCCTCGTGGGTGTCAGCATCGTCGTCCCCTGCAAAGTGACCGATCTCGTAGTCCCTGCCTGGTGCACTGAGCACCCCTCTGTCCTTTACGATCGCGCCACTGTAAAGATCGATGATGTCGTCCTCGTCCAACCGCCTGTTGTATCTCTCTGCCAGCTGAGACCACACATTGAGAACCCGCTGTGCAGATGCCTTTCTCGCTGCGTCGATGTCGGTTGGTGGTGACGAGCTCTTGGACGAGCGCGACGGTGTTGAAGTGAGCCTCTGTCGTTTTGCTGGTGGTTTCATCTGGAGAGTGGATGGTCTGTCACGTGACACGACTGCTCTCTTTTCTCTGCAATGCTCGCGTCGAGGATAACTCGCTCGCACCTCAACACTGTCCTTGCCCCGCTGCGGTTTCCACCTGAACTGGAACGGCGCATTCTCACTCACAGCAGCCACAAGGACGCCATCCACGGCCACAACGGACGCCTTTCTTTCGTCGGTGTGTCTCAGTCTTGCATTCGCGGTTCTACGCTGACACTCAACCCAGGGCGACGCGTGCTAGAGTCGTACTATCTTCTCTTCATCCACGGGGCAGCCAAGAGCCACGACTACGATGCACTTGTCTCGCGTGCACTCAACACGTCTGTGCTCGGTGAACATGTTGCACCACAATGGTCGCTGGGCCGTGTTCTCCGCTGGGCACCCCCGATATCACGAGACACCATCCAAGGCCACCACCCAGATTCAGACCTGACAGATGCACTCGCTGCCAATCCAGGCATCGTCAGGAGCGTCGGATTATATAAAGTTATGGGCGAGGCCGTCCAAGCTGTGGTGGGGGGTGTCTATCATCAATTCGTACGTTTTTTTGGTTCAGGCGTCAGGTCACAATAATCATGGTCGTAGGGTGGTGTCGCTGCACATCGATTATTCCATACGCGGATTCTACCCCATATACTGCTGCCCAACGAACGAGGCGGCATTCCGATGGAGTTCCATGCCAGGGCAATGAGTATATGTGAACAAATGGGTGGAGTAGAGAACACAGACACGCAGTAATTGATAGCATTTTAACTACCGAAGAACCAAAGTACGAATCCATAAGTAGGTTAGTCCGTATGCAAGAAGGGTATGTAAATGGTTGTTCAGAGGAGACAAGCAACTGCACCAAGGACAGCACTCAAGACCAATCCCAAATGGACATTGGACATGGCCAGAGCACCGCTCGACCCAGAAGATGAACCAGAGGGAGAAGACCCGTGCGTCCCAGAAGGCGCAGCAGACGAGCCGGTTGCAGTCGAAGGAGGAGCAACCGAAGTGAGAATGCTCACAGGAGACCAGGTAGCAGCAGCATTCGTGCTAGCATTGCCTGACCCCTCGAGGTAAGGAAGGAAATTCACAACACCGTTGCTGGTGAGTTGTACAAGCGAAGTGACACCTGCAAAGTAGGTTGCCTCGGGGTCTTTGACGCTGGGGCCAGCCAGGGCCTGGGTGGTGTTGGTCTGCACGCCGAGTCAGCGGTGACTTGGACGAGGAACATGCTCTCCTACCTCAACGTTGATGACGTAGACGGCGGACGAGTCCTGAGGGATAAAAGCAAACTCCTGCTGGACCTATACAACAAGTCAGCGAGGGTGCATTACACACGGACCAATGCACGTGCAGTGTTGTCTTGCTGGAAGAAGGACGCGGTCTGACCAAATGTAGCCGGGAAAGCACTGCCATTTGGAAGAGGATACGCCTGAGCCTCTGGCTGGAAATACGAATCTGGCCAACGACATCAAGCAAGTCGCATATCCCACATCAATCACAGACGTACAGTGAATAACAAAGATGTCCGCAGAGCCAGCCGGCACACCGGGAACATCGAGGAAATGAATGTGATTCTGTGCGAGTGCCATAACAGGGACATAGTTGGACGGGTATGGAGCTGCTTCGGTGTTGACCCAAGAGAGCGGGGTGCTATTGGCAGCTTTCAGGAGGCCCATATCCAAATGGAATAGGGTGCCCTGAGAGAGCGCATCTAGAGAGGGGATATTCAATACGAAAAAAAAGACGAACACAGAAACGAACGCACAGAAGACGTTAGTATCGTGGTCCAAGATGGCGTCGAAGGACGAGATATCGAATGTTCCAGCGTCAACAGCTTGAGTAGACCAAGACAGAGCAGTCGCGTCGTAGATGTAGACAGAAGACGGGTTCTTGGAGTCTCCGTTGAGAACATAGATGGCGTTGGTGTACTGCAGCGCGTCCACTGTCAACTGTGTCGTATGTGCGGAGTATTGAGGTACTTTACCTGGGAGAGATAGCATGTGGTGCTGTTACCGTCGAATGGACTGTAGAAGGTGTTAGGTAGCGAAGGAAGATGAGGATGAGAACGCGCACGGTCGACCAGAGGTAGTGATGTCAGAGGCAGAACCACCTGTTCACGGTCAGTATAAGAGAGGGAGAGAAGCAATGCTTGCTCACTGCCAGTCCAGGTGGACTGTTGGCCTGCGTTCCAGTCTTTGTTGTCGAGACCGAATGCAAGGAGGTTCCAGTTGACGTCAAAGGCGACGCAGGGACGTGCGTGGACGGTGCCCGACGCAGAAAGCAATAAAAGAGAGACGAGGGTGAGCAAGAACATATTTTTGTGGGAGTGGAGAAAAGAGTGCTGGTGGTCTTATGTCTCACACTCATTAATAGGAACATGTGTATTGGTCTCAGACTAATAGGCTACATAGCAAAGACATATAAAAGATACTCCATAAGCTCACTGAAATGCACGATTAGGTAGATGAACAGGTAAGAGAAGAGAGAACGCACGAAGGTAAGGGCAGCACCCTTGGTCTTCTTCTCACCACCGAGCTCGAAGCTACACAGACATGAGCACGATTTTGCGATACAAGTGAACGAGACATACTGTTTGCAGCGCTTCAGTGCTAGTTGCATTTTATACTTGCATACGGTGCACTCCAACCTAAGTACAACCTTCTTGGTGGTTTTGGCCTGGATACGGCGTAAGACACATTCATCTCCAGCAAGGATACACACCTTTTTGTGGAACACGGGTTTTGTCTGACCACCGTAACCTGATTGCTTGCGGTCGTATCGACGCTTTCCCTGTACGAATAGCGAGTCTTTGCCCTTCTTGTATTGGGTGACTTTGTGTGGGCTGCACGAAGACAGATCAGCGTGTGTGCCAGTCGAGAGACCTGAACATACGTGTGCTTCTTGCACTGTTTCCCCTTGCAGTCTACGATAGATTCAGTCTGTGATCAGACCTGCGCTGGGTTCTACTCACATGTCCGTCGGGTCCTGTGTATCGGTCAGTACAAACACGCGTGCTCGTCGTCGTCGACTTACTTTGGAATGTTGACCATCTTGCAGTTATCGTCGTCGTTGGCGTGATTGGGTCGGTCTAGTGGAACTGTACAGATCACACATCAAGGTTAAAGCGGAGATCGAATTCACTCGACGGCATCTCGGCTGGTTCGCCCCTGAGTCTGTTCGTCGACAATGTGGGGTCTGCTGCTCGCTGTGGTGTGTGGCACCCGCGTGCTGTCGACGACGAGCTTGTCCGACACAGAAATATCTGCTCTCTTCAAAAGCAAAGGTATGCACAGACCACTCGTCGATGTCCATCTGACTGGCCACAGACACCATCGAGTCGTACCATCGCAGACCAGACTGCTTCCAGGATGCAATGCAACGCGTCAAATCTCGCTGCGAAGAGTCGCACATGGACGAACAAGAGCGCATACACGGTACGTGCACATTCCCTCGGCTCACAGACGCACACGACACCGCATACAAGCCGCGATATCCATGACTCTGTGCGAGCTTGCTACAGCCCGTCATCATGTGCCTCCTCTGGAATGCGCCCCGTTCGCCAAGGGCCAAGTGCCATCTGATCACACACAGCCTGAATGTGTCGAGTACGCTGCTTGCTTACCCGCTCTATTCGGCCTCACTCACGTTCCGCGACAGAGCCCTCTCTCGGAGCGCCCAATTTTGGTCCAGCTACTCAGGCTACCTCCGAGAGATCCGTGAGTCATCGCCTTGCTAGTTCCGTTCCGATGATGATCTGGACGGTTATGGCTATCAGCACAGCTATGTTTTGCGTTTAGACGATGGTCAGATATCGGTGTGCATACTCTAGACCGAATCTCGTTGCTGGATACTGACTTAGTGCAGACGTTGCCAAAGATATATACAGGAACATCACCACGGAAAAACTAGCACTCATTAGGTTCCTTACGGAACGAGAGAAGAATGCTGTGGCGACTCAGCGATCTTGGGTCCAGGCGAATCAGGTGCCGATCTTGTGATAGTATCCTCTCGGCTCTCACCGGAATGAATTCAAGGACTTGCAGGGTATTTTGGTCACACTGCAATCTACTTCGTCTTGGCTGCGTGGCCATTCCGACTCGGTAATTACTGCACTGAATCAGAGCATCCAGTCGGTGTGTACACTGTCTTCGACCACGTCTTTCCTCATCTCGGTTAGCTCTTTGCGGACATGCATAGTGTTCTGCAAGAAATCCAGCATCGTGATCGTGTAGATATGTTGACAAAGGTGGTTAGCCTCGTATTTTGCATTCATCACTGACGACTATCAGCTGAATGCGATGCTCGCCGATATCGGACACGAGGCACGTACAAGTTTGGCCAACGCTACTGGCTCATCAACGTTATATTAGCATTCAGCGAACCTTGCTCTCCTCGTTCCTTCGATCCGGTCATCTATCATCTCGGAACTGAACACAGCATTCGACATCATCAAACACGAGGGTCTCCGCAACGTCGACGCGGCAGTGCGTATTGCTAGTCCACGATCGACTATTTTAACACCACCTTTAGGACCATGTTCATCGCCAACTGGACATGGTAGCAGATGGTTTGACAATGATGCAAAGTGTATGGTCGCATCCTCTTAGCCTGATGGCTGACGTGCCTTACTGTAGTAGACTGTGGATCGCCTTGTTGGCTTGGTATCAGACACATCGGTGGCAATTGAAGTGTTTGTTGCGCAGGCGCAGGCTGGCCATGCACTCCAACAGCAAGTCCTCGCGTCCACGTTTCAAATGATAGACACCGTAAACCTACTTACACAAACGACGCATCATGAGCTGGAATCGATCAATCAGACAACGGCTGCACTGGTTGATGGATTGCGCCGCGGACACGACTGGGATTGGTACAAGACAATGCTCATCACTGTACTCCGACTTTGGCCTGGTTTGTCGTCGTCGTGCCTTCCATTGTGCTCTTCTCAGGAGTTATCTGCTTTAGGCATATCAGGTATCAATCCTGATCTCGCCGATACATCGCGATCGTTGCCTATTCTGTTCGGTCTTATTGCTGTCGTTTGGCGACTTGTTTGTTTCTCTACTTCGATGTTCACGGTAAAGGATACCCCTACCCTATCCCTTCCCACGCGCGTGTGCTCACCTTACCCAGAGCGTCTTCCTACTTGCTAATGCGGGACGCTGGATGTCCGTCCGTCCCAGAGCGGTACCTATGTGTGATTCTCCCGTCGACATGGCACATGCAACCATGGACCTGAAGCCAGTCTTGGTACAACAGTTCCCTAATCGACGTGCATATGAATCAAGACGTTCGTATCGGCCTCGATATTCTCGGATTCCTGATCGACTTTGCATCCCGGTGGACCATGCTGCCTGGCCGTAGTCTGCTATTTGATTGATGTGTTTGTACCCCTCTGCCCTGTATGCTATATGGGTATGTCACTAGTAGGAATAGAACCATCCCACGATGTCAACAATAGACGCTTGCTATGATATGTTTTGATGGCCCGTGCGAGCGAAGAGTGATAATATGATATTCTGGTTTATCTCCTAAGCTCTTCTTTCCCCTAATGGCTTTGCCCACAGCAAGCGACTCTGCGTCGACGTCTCTCGACAGGCGAAATCCCATCGGTAAAATCCCACCACCACCTGGACTTGCCGCACCAAAACCAGTCCCAAGAAGTCAGCCGAGAAATACGAACCATAGTACGATGACACGCAGCAGAGCCATGCAACTCTCTTCTTCTTCCGACTCATCCACGACATCTGTACCCTCTACTGCACATCTAAACGGGATCGCTAACATCCCACTGCACTCTGGTCTTCCAGTCGCACCCCAAACAATTCATGTCGGACCAAGATTTGCATACATGAATGCTATAACGAATTCTCACGGAGTACGTCTGATGCCCTTACAAATACGCGTTGGTCGTATCCCACTCACCACCGTCACGCACAGGATACTAATAACGGATATCCGACGCCGTCCACTACTACTATGGCTTTGGCGGCGATGGGCCTCTCCCACTTTCCCGCAGATGGTCTGGCTATGGCGTTCGAGAGAAACAATGCTTGCGTGAGGAATTTGCTGCCGACACCTCCTCTCCCTCAGCCGTCGTCTGCGTTTCGCGTGCATCTTCCTCAGCCCCAGGCTTATCTCCGTCCTCATCTGAATGGTCATCCGAGTTCTTTACCCCCTGCGCCGTCGGCAGAGGCTCCTCTATCGTCCTTTGCGTGTGCGCCCCAGCATCCGATGCATCCGTCGCATCCACTAAAACAAGAAAAAGAGCAGGAACAGGAACAGGATCGGCGCGAAGTCTGCATGAAATGGCTGAAAGGCCATTGCGATAGACATCCTTGTTTATACGCCCATGACCAGAACGCTCCACGCCCTCCTGAACAGCGCCGAGTCTGCGTCTGCGCAAAATGGCTTAAAGGCGAATGTGACAAGGATCCTTCGGAGTGCAGGTATCTCCATGATGAGAACGCCCCACGGCCTAATCAGGTTTGCATGAGGTGGCTTAAAGGCGAATGCGATAAGGATCCTTCGGAATGCTTATTCCTCCATGATCAGAACGCTCCGCGGCCTCGTTGCATGTATTGGTCCAAGGGAACATGTTATGACCGTGCATGTCCGTTCTCTCATGAGGTGGGTAGATCAATGCTGATGACTTATGGACCTGTATGTGTGTATGCTGATCGAGTACTGTTGTAGTATGGACGTTCTCGTGCTCCGTTCTCGGGTGCTGTGAGCAGGAAGGACCCGCTTCCACACTCTACACCGAATCCTTCTGCTCCCTCCGACACCGAGAACAAGCAGGATTCTTCCTCTAAGCCAAGTCCCCTTCTTCCCCCAGACACTGTCACCAGAAAGGACCAGAATCCTCCACCCTCAGACACCGAGACCAAGAAGGTCACACCTTCCAAACCGAGTCCTTCTCCCTTGGACACCGAGGCCAAGAAGGTCCCACTGTCTAAACCGAATCACTCCACTCCAATGGACACAGAGACCAAGAAGGACACACCCTCTAAATGGAATCCTTCCGTCTCCATTGACACAGAGACCAAGAAGGACTCTCCCCCTAAACGGAATCCTGTTCCGCCCTCAGAAACTGATGCGAAGAAGGTACTGGTCTCTAAACCGCATCCCGTCCCCTCTTCGGACATTGAGATCAAGAAGGTATCGGCCTCTAAGCCGACTCCTGTTCCTTCCCCGGACACTGAGAGGAAGAAGGTGCCAACCTCTAAACCAAACCCCGTTCCTTCCTCGGACATTGAGATCAAGAAGGTATCAGCCTCTAAACCAAATCACGTTCCTCCCCCAGACACCGAGAGGAAGAAGGTCCTAACCTCTAAACCGAATCCTGCTCCTCCCTCAGACACTGAGGCGAAGAAGATCCCTCTCTCTAAACCGAATCCTCCCTCTCCCTCGAACGTCAGGAGTCCGGTATCCGTCGATAGTAATGGAAAGTGTGAAACGGCGGCGAAGCCCACGGAACCATCACCGCATTTCGAGTCCAAGTCTACAGAGAAAAGCGAGACAGTCGTGAAACCTGCAGAACCGCAACAGCAACCTAGTGATAAGCAGCGCCGGGGCTGTATAAATTGGCTAATAGGGACATGTGACGAAGGTCCTTCAATTTGCCAGTACGCCCATGACCCGAATGCCCCGCGGCCTTCTTGCTGTTATGGGGTGTACTGTCGTAGGCCTTTGTGTTACTTCTATCACAAGGTGGGTGAACCGCTGAAGAGTTGTGGATTTGCATGAGTAGGCTGATCAAGTACTTCTCCAGGGTAGACCTCTTCGTATGCCCCCCTCGCACCTTGAAACCAAGAAGGATCCATTCCCACGGTCTCACCCAGGTTCTACAGCCCTCTCGAATGACGGGGTGACGGCATCTGTTGGTAATACCGAGAAATGCGAGACGGGGGCGAAACCTACAGAACCATCACGACCATCCGAACCTAAGTCTACGGAGAAACGTGAAGCGGTGGTGAAGCCTGCAGAACCACAACGGCTACCTGCAGCGAAGTCTGCAGGGAAAAGTGAGGTACCTCCTCGTGGGCCTTCGGTTGCCGAGAACATTAAGGATTCACCTTTACTCTCTAAACCAAGTGCTGCCTTTTCCTCGGGCATCAAGGGGCCAGCATCCGTTAGTAGTAATGGGAAGCGCGAAACGGTGGTTAAGCCTGCAGAACTATCGCGACATCCTGAACCCAAGGCGGTAGAGAAACGGGAAGCAGTAAAGCCTACAGAATCGTCACGGCTACCTGAAGCCAAGTCTACAAGGAAAAGCGATGTACCGTCTCGTGGGTCTTCGGATTCTGGAAATAGGCAGATTTTGCCTACACTCTCTAAACCGAACCCTGGTACTCCCTCAGACGCCAAAGAGCCGACATCTGTTGGTGATCATGGAAAGCGTGACGCGGCCGTGAAGCCCGTAGAACCGTCACGCCATCCAGATCCGAAGACAGGAAAAGGTGACACGGTGATGAAACCTGTAGAGCCATCTCGGCATCCTGAATCGAAGGCAGGGAAACATTATACCACAATGAAGCGTGTAGAACCGCATCGGTCATCCGAACCCAAGGCTGCAGGGAAGCAGGAAGCGGTAGTGGAGCCCACAGAGTTATCACGACTCCCTGAACCCAGGAAACGTGAATCGGTGGTAAAGCCCACAGAACCGCGTCAGCTTCCTGAGCCCATCTTTGCCAAGAAACATGACAAGGCGGTGAAATCTGCAGAGCCATTTCGGCCTCCTGAACCCATGTTCGCCACGACGATTGCCGACCACATTAAGGTCAGATTTGGCCGGGGCTTTGACGTCCAAGAGGTGACTACTGGTTTTGAGAGCCGGTGGGTCCATCTAGGGAACGTTAAGTCGAACATCCCGAAAGATGCTATTTCCCAATTGCTGGAGAAGTATGGCCAGGTTGACCAACTCAACGCTCCTGTAGCACCCACGCAGAGATCGATGACTGTCAAGGCACAGTTCTCATCTCCATCTGAGGCGGTGAAGGCTGTCACGGATCTCAATGGGTTTGAGTTTCACGGGCAACACCTGACTGCCAGGGTTTCCATTAACAACTCTTTGCGTGGGACCATGACTATCGACGATACGGACGTCCTGGTGACATGGCAGTTTCCCCGCCGTATGGGCTACGCAGGTTATGCCACTCTCAAAGAGGCCAAAGCTGCCATGGAAGCTGCCAGCGCCGCTCCAATGCACGATAGCATTATTACTGCAGACTTGTATGACGGACTTCCAGCAGTTGGCGCTTATAACGTTGTTCTCCGCCATCTCCCTGCCCAAACGACGGAGAAAGATATCCGTCGACTTGGCAACGCAGAGTCGATCATGTTGGAGCGCCCCAATTATACGTCACTTGAGCGTGCAAAGCAGATAATACAGTCGATATTAGAGGAGTATGGTACGGTTATCAGTTTCAATATGTTACCGCCGCCATACAACCACGGTCTGGTCAAAGCCTGGGTCAAATTCTCGACTTTTGCTGAAGCCCGTGCTGCTCAGGATTATCTGGACAATAAAACCGACCTGTCGTTCCTGGGCCGTACACCCCTCTATGTGCGTCATGTTCTCAGCATAACCCATCCATTCCCCTATCCAGTGTACGACAAGCTGCGTGAGGACATCACATGGTTACGCGGGTCGTGGACACAGCGGTATGGTCCAGGTATCACATTGGCAGAGCGCGGAAATACCAAGGGTCTGGCAGAGGGGGGGGTTTTCATCAGGGTGTCGTGCGAAGACGTAACTCTGCTAAGCCACCTCAAATACGAATTTGAGCAATTGACGCGCGGAGAAACGGTTATGTTTGACAAGAAGCCTATATGGGACGACTTCCTTATCAGCTCTGCTGGTACCTCCTTCCTAGACCGGCTTCAACAGCAATACCCTGGTGTCGAAATCCAACTTCATAGGACAAGGCGTGTCGTTACTGTACTCGGGTCCATTATGCGCCGGCATGCAGCCAAGCAAGAGATCATCCGCAAACTTGTCGATGTCAAGTCGCTTCAACACTGGAGTATACCTTTTGTTGGGAAATCTCTTGGTTTGTTTCTCAGTGAAGACCTTCTTAGACTGCAGGAAAATCTTGGTGTGGATAATTGTTTCTTTGATTTTTCCAAGCGCTCTCTTGTCGTCCGTGGAAATGAACAAACTTTCCATATCGCGTGCAAGGCCGTCCAAGATGCACAGGATCGACGAGGAACAGACTCCTGTTCGACAGGTACCATTTGCCCCGTCTGCCTCAGTGAGGCGGTCGTCCCGACTTCCTTGCCGTGTGGTCACCAGTGGTGTAGGAGTTGTCTCATGGGGTATCTGGGTGCCGCTGTGGATACTAAGACCTTCCCTCTCACGTGTCTGGGAGACGACTCCTCCTGCACTGAACCCATTCCCCTGAGCCTCGCCCGAGAACTCTTGTCTACATCAGAGTTCGACGCCGTCATCGAAGCAGCCTTCTGGACACATGTCCACAGTCGACCAGACGAGTTCCATCACTGCCCTGCACCAGACTGTACTCAAATATACCGTTCTGCCCCGCGAAATACTATCCTCCAGTGTCCGTCCTGTCTTGTCCGCATCTGCCCTGCATGTCACATTGAATATCATGACGGGTTGACGTGTGAGGAACGGGACGTTGCGGACGACAAGCTGTTCGCGGAGTGGCGGTCGAACAACGATGTCAAGAGCTGCCCTGTTTGCAGAGTACCGATTGAACGTAGTGAGGGTTGTAACCACATGACGTGCACACGCTGTCAGTCACATATATGTTGGCAGTGTCTGGCTATATTCCCCAAGGGCGAAGGCATTTATGATCATATGCGCCGTGTACATGGTAGCATTGGACTGTGATGACTTAATGACTTAGCATCTCTCTAAGTAGTACTCTTTCTTTGCATATGCATTCCCTGTTGTACGATACGCTGTCTTGATAATCCTTTGCTGCGTATTTATGCGCTTACTTATACATGTACTCCTTCGTATTCTAATCATATCAGTTCAATTCCTCGGATCATTTTCGCGGCCAATACCAAGAATACTTTAAATAGAAGAATAAATGGCCCACTCCACGTATGGCAAACGTCCGTGCCAAAAAGAAATTCAAGTGAAGTACTTGTACACCACGAACTATGCACAGCGTTAGCGTTAAGGTGACAACCAATCAAACCGCGATGGACTTACACTATCATAGGGCTGAGCTGGCGGACGTCCACGATTCGGGAGCGACGCGGGTAGCTCAGGCCGGTCACGTGACCACGGAATAAAAGTGCCATGTTGGTCACTGTATCCTTCCCTTTCATTAGGGTAGTCCCGGAGCTCCGGGGGATATGCGCGGTCTTCAGGTGCATACACAACATACATATTCGTCGTTAGATGGTCACCACGTCTATTCCAAAGCCCGAGGCGCACTCTGCGCGACCAGTTCGTCGGCGGGGGCTCCTGGACAGGCGGCTGCGACGCTGCAAGGCTCGGACGCTCCACCGGGGGAGGCGGGAGCGGATTCTCGCGCCTGTTGGTGGAGGAAGAGGAGTACGGCGACGGACGCGAGTCACGGTGCTGTGAGGACGGATCGTCTGGCGTACGTGGCGACGGTCTATTCGAGTACGGCGACCGACGAGAGTCGTGGTGACGTGGCGAGGGGTCGCTACCGGTTGAGTATGACGATGACGACAATCGGGGGTCGAGGGCGTGGGGAGAGACGTCGGGTGAGCGTCTGGTATATGGGGATGGGCGAGCGTCACGCGGGGAGGGCTCGGCCGAACGTCTAGCACTGTGGGGAGAGCGGCCATCCCGCGGGGAAGGGCCGTTGGAATACGGAGAGCGTCTGCTCCCACGAGATGGCTCATCCAATGACTCGTCGTCCGTAGACGGGGGGTCCGGTAAGGGAGCAAAGTACTGGTCACCACTTGACAGTCCAGACGATGTCTCAGGTATCGTAGTCAAGTTTGCACCTACGGTAGGCTCTGTGCGAGTGCGCGATAGCGGAACAGAATTCCTGGATGACCGAGCTGAGCCTGAAGAGAGCGAAGGCAATGAATTCGAGAGGTCTTCGGTAAAGTTCTGGAAACTATCATGGGTCGAAGAGGTGGTTGGCATGGACGAGTGCCTGGCAAGTGGTGGGGCACCTCCCCTTCCCTGGCTCGTAGAGCCATGTCGTGAGGGCGAGACCGACGCATGTCTTCTTTCGTCAGTGCTGCGACGAGGTTGGTAATGCGTCGGTGTGCGAACAATAGTGGAAGAAAATGTGGGTTGAAGATCCCCTCTAGTGGTATAGGATTCTGGTTCTTGGGTGTATATGGGTCCTTGCGCTACATGGCCATTGGCACGAGTCGATTGACTTGCTGTAGGCTGCTGAGAGCGACCGTGGGAGAAAGAGTCGCCACGACCCAGCGACGAATGGGACAATGGACCGGTCGAGGCAGATCGACGGTGACTGGAAGATGCGTATGACGGGTCAGTCGCATGACGCAATGGCGTGGACGATGTTCGACTCTGGGGTTCTTGGGAAGTGCTCCGAGAACGATAGATATAGTCACCTCTTATCGGCGTGCCTCTATCGGGCGTCTGATTATGCACCTGAGAAGTAGTACTGGGGCGCACAGGAGTGTTGTTTGCAGTAGGATGATCGTATGATTGACCACTTGGTCCATCGCGTGCTGGTGGTCTCCTTTCAATATGGTTGGCTGATTCCCGTGTGGGTGTTGTGGAGTGGGTGTTGCTGTCCTGAGACCTTCCACGACGAAGATCGAAAGTGCGTTCAGGTGTTGCCCGATCAACAGTGTCTGGTAGTAAACTTGGGGGGTTCCATATCCAAGGCGTATGAGGTTCATCATCGTCTGGATCATCCTTTCGTTCCCTGTAAACGCCATAGCGTCAGTGTATCATCAACCAGCGGTAAACCGCACAAGTATAGAATAGAGCGTTAATTATGACACCGACGCACTTTTTCACCATACCCTCCAAGCCCAATCCATTATCGGTTAGCTGGGTTTGCCAATAGCTCGGCGAAGGGGGGCGAGGAACACGTTTGTACGGGTTGAAGTTGGCAGGGACGCCCCAACCCACACTGGGGGCCCAAGGCTGTTGAGCATTTCGCATTTGTGGATTATACTGCCAGTAACCTGCATTCCAGCGGGGAGGTGCGCCATGAGGCATCGGGGGAGGCCCTGGGTACCCTGGGGGAATGCCACCTACAGGCGGCCAACTGCCCGACCAGCCTGCGGGTGGTATCTGGGGCGCAGCTTGCTGCTGCATTAACTGCGGATTCGGATGCCATCCCTGCGCAGGCTGCGACATATTAGAGGCGCTGTGTGTGCGAAGTTGACGGAGTACCATCGGTGAGGGATGATCAGAAAAGATAGAGACGATGTTCACTCACAAAATCAGTTAATATACTGTATCAACTGGCAGGTGAGCTTGCCAATGGAAGCCAGCAACGGACGGCAAAGAGGTGACGATGTGCTGTGGGAGATACGCCGCAGCACGGTGATTGTCTCTGGATTGTGCTCAAACGAGGAACAGTTTGGCCGAGAACAACAAGAGAGAGGATCCGTTCCTCGCCGTGTCCGTTGACGACTGCGTTGGCTTAATGTACGATTGGATGGCTCAATGGGGCCTCTGCTCCAAGTTCCCGCACAGCCAAGTAAGGTGTACAAGCACACACCGGCCCCCCGCGAACCCCGCTTTTCATCGGCTCTTCGACCAATGAAATGAGCATGTCAATGAGCCATGAATCCATATTTATTCCACCCAAGCAATAAAGAAGAATATGGTTGCAGTGGAGGTCTTTATCGTTCTGGAAATGTCAAACGGGACAAGGCCTCCACACACGGAACAATTCCAAGACAATAACGTGCATCTGGGGTCTCACACGTAGGCGTAACAATGAACCTTCACATATTGGCGCCAGAAGTCAGTACAAATGATTGTTGGTGAGCTTCTTTCGCAAACCCTTACTGGAGACCTTGAGCGTATGTAGCAACGACCGTCACCGAAGCTAAGAGATCTCCCACGAACATCTCCTTATACTATACAACTTACCTCTAATGCGAAATGACTCCACGACACAAATAGCATATAACCCGACAGGGAAAGGTGGCTCTTAGTGCCAATTGATCCCGGTGACCTCCATACCAGAGGTCGAATTGAGCCACCTGTGATTCAATTCCTGAACAATCCATTGGGTCATTAAGTGATACAGCAACTGTGCAGCCATCTTGTGGGTATTGCCAATAAGACTTATCCTGGAGTTTGAATGGATTACTCATGAAAAGTATGTACTTACATTCCAGGAATGTAGATAGCCATTCTGCAGTCCTAGTCTGCTGGCGTTCGGATGTTTTGCTTGTTATCGAGCTCAGCAAAACAGTGGTCAAATACAAAGTAAGTGACACCCTTGTTCAGGGATGAGGACAGTAAACTCATCCTATAAGGCTAGAGGGGTGACCATCAACATCATACCATCAGGGATGATACAAACAACACAAGACACAGCCATCAACTAGGCGAATTGGGGGGTCCTTCAGATGGACGTTGCAAGGACCGAAAATTACTAGAATTAGCGTGTCTTGATGCTGTCCAAAGTTCCGCATAGCAGGAAGATGGATGCACCCTACCGATGTGCTGGTATCGCGTGTTTTGCCCATGCTGTGAGGCTCCACTAGGACCCCAATCGCAAGAATAGGCTCTGTTTCCTCGTTCATGATCTCGATATCCGGATCACAGGCTTCTCAGAGTCCGCGGAAGGATACAGAAGCAACGGGACCACAAAGATTGGCCGAGTATTGGATCATGGTTGTGATAATCATAATGCAGAACAAAACAACCGGACATCCAATGCCAATTGGGTTGTCGCATTTGGGACAAGTGCCCAACACTTCCCGTAGAACTTACTGCTTGCCACCAACTAGTGAAACGTTCACGACAGCGGTTTTGCCAACAACATCACCTCGTGGATCGCATGCCTGAGTCGATTGCAACCAGGAACAACCGTCTTCCTTTGGATTGCGAAGGGGAGACTAGATTAACATCGAGGAGATGGATGTCCAAATAACAGCTTGAGAGAATAAAGCCATCCGTGACCTATCGAGGAGGGCAGAAGTCGTACGTACTCTTTAGAGATTAGCTTATCATGTAGCGACTATTGTGGCTTTTCGTGATGTCCCTTGGCTGTTAATAGCTTAACGTTCTGTTAGGGCTGGGGGGAGGGCTAGGATCCGTATGTATATGAAGCAGTGAGGTTTGCGATGTTCTGAAGAGCAGAGGAGCCACAGTAATTAGGGGTAGAACCACCTTGGAACCGCCTGTGCAAGAATTCCGCTCATTGATTGTTTGATGAACTGTAATTGGGCCATATAACCTGAGGTCTCAGTAGCCCATATCAGGAATCACGAGACGCCCACAAGGGCCGCCGTAAAAACGGTTGGAGGACGGGGCGCCGACCAGTATGTAACAATGAAGAGAAGAAGTCAATAATAAGGAAACCAAAAGGAATCGGTTTCCGGTTGACACGCCAGCCCCTGACCGGGATATCATGCATTCGCCGTTCAACGAGGGATTGGGAAGGTATACTAACGCTCGTTATATTGGCAGTATCCATGCTGCAGAGTCTGATCAGTAAATGACAAGGTAGTGACATGTGAACAATGCGGACATCGCTGTGCGTGCACGAGGTTTAGGGCAGGCACATTCGTGGCAAAGACCAAGTCCCTAATCTCGCACATATCCTCATTGTCCGACTTGAGATCATCTGCTGTTCGCCTCGAGCCTATATTTGCTATCGCATCTCGTCGCTCTCTCGCCGTATAAGATGGGCGTGCGCCATTATTCTGCCCTCTCCCAGCCGACGCTCGAGATGAGCGAGCTCGTATGCAAATCTCTCGACCACGATGCCACCGACATCCTCATCGACAAATGGCTCGAACACCGCAACGACGCGTACTGGGAGTGGTTCCAAAATGTGAGACAGCGCAAGCATGCTGCCCACACCCTCAGACGCCAGGTTATTGCTTGGAATAAAGGAGACTTTGTCCCAGAAAACATCTTCTGTCGCACAGTCGATACTGGCAGGCTCATTCCTCTCGACCGGACTTGGACAACCCATGTTTACCACCACCGATCAATGCAGGACAGGAAGCTCTCTATGATGCCTGTGGTATTCACGATGGTATGTATTGTGCATGCCCTTGCATAACCTGGGTGACACCTGACCCGTCCAGCTACCCGAACTTATGATTCTTAGGGGAATGCATGACCACGCCTGCGATGATGTATATATCATAGTAACGGACGTAAAGAAGCAGGAGATGGACGACATCACTGAATATTTTCAACTTGTGTGTCGCTATGCCTATGGCAAGAAATGTAAACCGAGCAGAGAAAGTCAGATCCAATACGAACGTTCGTTCTTTTTCCTCTATCTCATTCGTTCGCATATCTCATTTGTATGTCAGACATGCGTCTCACCCATACCCTTCTCAAACAACGGCGCACACCATGTTTCCCTCAGATCGACCTCACTTTCCGTGCCATATTGTACGAGAAACGGCCACCATTTATTATTCTATTTTCCCATCAAACGACATCGTATTCTCAAATTTTATTTACGCACCCGCTATTCATCCCAGCCGAGGACATCTTCTACGACTTCCCGAGTGGCTGCCCAAATCCTTGCTGTAACGATGACTGCGAGATGATCCGTTTTCCGAGGCGGGGTGTGGAAGGAGCGGCCGTCCTATCCGTGAAAAGAGGCGGAAAGTATGGCAAAAAAGTCAGGCCGAAGGAAATGTGCAACTGGGTTGATTGCAACGTTTCCTTCAGCGAGGAGACCAGACAAGGAGACGCAGAGAGTAGCAGTGAGGGTTCCCAGAGCAACAGAGAGTGCAATAACGGGACCACCAAAAGCGGCCTCGTCTGCAGCAAGTGTAGGCTCGTCAAATACTGCTCTCCTGAGCATCAGAAGAAGGACTGGGATGAACACCGCAGGGTGTGCGCAAAGCCGGCCAGTGCGTAGAAGTCACTCGGGATAGTGAATTCACGTCACCAACCGAGCTGTACCCGTCATGAATATAACGACGTATGTGTTCTCTAGCATCGTTGCTGTTTTTCCACTACGGCTCCCATATGTTAAACTAGCTTCCATTGGTCTGTTGTATGAGTACTGGTGCACGGTGGATAAGTTATATTGCGCGCTACCCCTTGTGCACAACTGAACTCTACCGTACGCCTTACATATTTTTGTAATGCCTTTGGTCATCGCCGATTGCCATCACTTGTAACCTAGGTCATTCCCTGATCCCTAGCCTAATGATTCCACCGTTTTGTTACCCGGCTTCTCTTCCCGAATTTTACACTAGTAACCCTTGTCATCCGATGTTTGATCTCCGCATTCATCGGTGAGCGTTGAAAAGGTATTTTGGACAGGAAGGCTCCCCATTGGCATTGACACGACCGACGTGGGAACGATGCGCCAGAGCATATCACTTGCTGTCTACTCAGTATCCATTACGGAGTGTGCGAAATGCTGCTAAAGCCTTACCTCCAAAACCGTTATGATCTGCAGGGCGGAAATTAGAGTAAGTCGGACTGTAGAAAAGGCAACGGAACACCTTACCAGGAATAGACTAGGACTTAGGGGACCAGTGGCGGGAACTTGATCCGCCACTTCTGAGGTACAACAACGATGCATGCTCCGATTTGGAATAAGCCTAGATCGCACATCTTATTTTTGAGGGAAGTAAGAGCACGGATCGGAATGAAATGTTGTCGGTCATGCGTTTACCGTGACGTGGCTGGTAAATTGCACCAGAACATAAACCCCAAAGCTGTGCCTTTGCAACGAAAGAATCTTGTCTTGTTCTGCTAATGCTATCAGATTGGTATGTGCTCTGTTATCTAGGCGAGGAAAAACTGGAGTATGATCTACCTTGGAGGCGAGCCCAATAAGGCCACTTCCACTAGTGCCGCACACTTTATTGCATAAATCCAATTTCCACGCCCACGTTGTCATTACTTGTTCCCAAGTCAGCGACATTGTAAAGAGCACGTGTCCTGAAGTATCCACTGAGTGAATCTTCTAGGAAAAGACCATCGGGGCATGGCACGATATGCGCAGTCTGAAACATTCAACGGAACCCTGCCACGGTAATGATTTCCGCCCTTCGGAATGGCGGCTTTGTGGGTTGGCTTTATAGTCACCATAGCCCTAGTCCCCCTAAGTCAGACCTTCTTCGCAGAGGAAGACAGTCATCTCTTCAGACCACGAGCGGATGACTGCGACAGATCACATAGCAAAGATGCTTGAGGACATAAAGGTCGAGTGTGCTGACACGCCAGAAACTTCGGATCTCTTACGGAGTATACTGGAAGTAAGGTGCAAAGAAGATGGAACAATAGGTTTTAGTTGAGATTCAGTGCAGTGAAACTGTTCTCGAATGAAGGGTTTCAGTCTCCCCTAGGAAGACTACAGACTCCAAAGAAGAAAGGCGTTCCCTCTCAGCTATGGAAGTGTTCATGAATCATGTTAGATCTTGATGCAGTAAATTTGTCGAATGGAATGGGTAATTGAAACTTGTGACTGACGGTTGGAAACACAAAGAATTATATAAGATCAAACCTGCAGAGCCAACTTGCAAACATCAGCAAAATCCTTGCTTAATCAGGGACAAGTAAACTTCCGAAGGAAATATCACCCTGCTTGCAGGTACATGGACTCAAACTCATGCATTCAAGGTTACCAAATTGCACAATTGACCGTTACAGATTGGCATTTCCCCGAGCGTTAATAAACGCGGACATAAACTAATACTTGGTACCAAAAGTTAGAACCGTAACAGCAGACAGGGACGCAGGCAAGAGGAGGCCAAGGAATCTCAAAGACACGAAAGAAAGGTCCCAGAACTCTTGTCGAGCAAGAGAAAACCTGCGCTCGGTTCCATTGTAATCAAGGTGACTAATAACGTATGTGGGCATGGTACACACACCTCATGGCCTATCCATTATAGCAACTGTCAACAAGGTAACGATGCCATCCTGTGCGATGCCTGAATTGAGGGTTAACGAAGGCTTATTCAGATCCAGATTCTAACACACCATGATTGATATCTTCAGAACCAGGTGGGAGTAATCCGGTGACGTTTTCGGCAGTGGTATAATAAATGACCCCATCAAAGCTCGTTTCACCCACTGCAGCTGCCACTAAGTTATCGCTATCGAAAGAATCTCAATGCATGGATACAGACACTGAAGGCTAGCACCAACCGTCCAATATTGTATCCGTCGGGAACAATGTCATGATTCTCGGTGATAGGCTACATGGAACAGTGACTGTTGACTCATAAGAAACTACAGATGTCCTTACCTCTTCCTGTGACACTCTGTGATGGGATATGTTATGGTCGTGAATGGTAGAGTCATAATACGTACGCAAGGAACAATGCGCCACTGTTTGCTAAGGCGCCATTCTGGGGGAAAACTCTGCAGTGATGATTATTGCCTATGTATTAGAAATTGACTTCTCCGGCCTAGAGGACTTTACCTAAAGTGATTACCGCCAATAAGGCTCTCCAAGCAGGTGCCGATCCCAGCGTTGTCGTAATCCTGGCGAAGCTCATAGGTCTGATTTGCCCAACCTTTTCCATCGCCAAGGTTGGCAGACATAAGGCCCCCAAGGTGGATACCGAAACATTCTTCAGAACTATTCGCAAGACAAGAAAAATCACAAGAGGGCATTGAATAGGGCCAATATTCTACTCACAACCCTATGGCACGTGCATAGTTGACGATGCCATCGTCCGTAAGGACAGCTGGCGAACTGAACCCAGAGATTATAACCTGTTGGAATGGAAATGTGTACAGTGGACGGAAGCAAAGTACCTACATTCAATGGCTCGCCAAAGCCATTTCCCGCGTTGTCCAACATAGACCCACCAGTCAGGGTAGGGTTATAGAATGGGACACCACGTTTATTGACATCCTGGCAAAATGCACTGATAAGAAAAATGGCGAAAATAGCAAGGGACTCGAAGGAAAGCATTTCGACGTGACAACTCGCTGGGGGGATGACACAGAGGGACATATAGCGTACGGGTTCTGACGGCAATTATCGAACGTGCCAGGGTAAAGGCTTCCATGAGCTTGGTTCGCAACGAGATACATGCTTCATCCAGTAACCACACTCAGATCCCCCGAGGTATTTCACCTAGGGAGGCCAATTATGTAAGTTCTTGGTTTTCATGTACAACATTACAGTCCTACTGGTTACCGGTTATATCACATACCGTCGCAGAGCAGTAGATATCTTGATTGGAGTCCTCGGAGAAAGAGGTCGACCGTGTCATATTGCTGACCCGGTGTGGACGTGTCGTGTTCAAGTTAGTGGTTGATCATTTGAGGCGCATTTATTCGGAGTCTTGCTTACTCAGCGTGAGACTTCACCGACTCACGTCCAGGAAGAGGCACTCGCGCGGATGATACGGGGCTAGGATGCGAGACGGAAAGGGAGTGCAGGAGAGAGTACAGCTACAGAGTGAAACCAAAAGAAGCCTCCAAGGAGAGTCACTACATAGCTGAGACCGAAGATTCAAGATGCGTGATGTCAACGCAAGAAAAAATAATCATATTACCCACTGACCCGAAAGGTGCCTTAGTCCCCCAGTAGCTTGATATCTATTGAGGGCGAGTACCAGTTATACGTCTCCGCTGTATGTGTAACTTGTGGACCTCGCTTCTGCTTTCCTTTCGCCTTTTCCTCTATTCGGACTGTCATGTTCCATTAGTCGAAATCAAAATTTCAACACTGTTGCGATACTTGGCCATCTGGTTTCCTACGAGCGCATGTCCCTAGGCAGCAATCACACCCGAACTTATACCATCGTGTTTACTGTGATGCAACTCTATCTCTGGAATTTGAGCTGCGCCAACTCAGCCCGGAGATGGACAACCAACTATTTTGTCCCTGAGTTGTGAACACGTCGAGAGGCCGATCTGGGGCTGCGGCAGTAGGCAATACTGGAATAGTGGTACTCGCTGAGAAACCGCTGCTCCATTTCAATAGCCCTGACCATCTCGGGTGTGATATCCACCATCACGGACTTGCCCTTTCCTCCGCACGCGCACTGGAGACATACTGGTTCTCTTACCTCCACACAGCTTCTGTTCGTGCATTAATTTCGCTGGTGTTGATTGGATTCCATCGAATGGAAGGTAGAGGTAGCCAATGGTCTGGGCTCATTCCCAGCATCGACTGGCAGCTCAACGGATCTGACCAATCCAACCCGTTTATGTATGCCCCCCTCCTCGGCTAATGCAGGGATTGCCTACTATAAGCAGCATTGACCTTACAACCACAACCACAGCCATCTGGAGGATTCCCCAAGAAGGATATCGTGGCCAGCAGCCAAGACGGAAGGTGGAATGTCAACGATGGTCACAGAACTGGCTTTTCGAGCCGGTGTTTACTAACGTCCATATGGAACGGACCCTCGGATGTAGATTGTCTATCGTTTAGGGACGATATATGCCTGATATCTTTTGCGGATATTCGTTGAGCGCTTCGGCTAATATCTTGTTCGGTTTGGGACCCTCTGTCACATTCACAGAGAAATATCAAGTCTTGGTCCCGACAAGATGCTGTCACCTGGAGGTATGCCAGCTACATCCTGTCCTTTCTTCTTGGATTAACAGCGGGCCATGAGGTGAATGCCCTAGGGTTACGAGTGTTGTTGGAGCTGACATTATTCTGTTGGTTAGTATGATACACCTTTGCTTGACCAAAAAGAAGTTGGGTCATACTAGCCCATGAGAAATGCTCGTGCACGAAGGTTTGGAATATCCTACCAGCAGGTGGCTCCGTGACGTGATACACCCCAAACGAGAAGACATAGTCGTTTATTGTACTCCCTCTGACGCTTGGTAAAGTCTTGACTAGTTTTTGACAGCCCGTGAAGAACCATGATCCCATGAACCCTATCGACGACCCCGAGTGGGGACGAACACGAACACCTGACTGTTTACTCATCCGGTGAAAGTTGCCACACAGGTGGTTTTCCACTCACGGACGAGACATGATGGCGTCTGTAATGCTGTTCTGTCTCTTTGAGTTGGGCTGATTCAAGTGTTGATGATGATGATTGGATTGGTTGGATAACTCCACTCTCACTGCTACTAGGTCCCCAGGCCAGACTCTTAAAGGAGGATAGAAGATGACCAAAATCGAAGTTCCTCTACTACTAGGTCACCTATAATTGCTGTACCGGTGACAGGTCACGTTTCCTTTTGCAGCCTACTTGCCTTGATGTCCATCACCGCAGTCAGCGTGTGCCACTCATCCAGAACGTGTACTTGGTCCCTCTCAGTTCCGTGGATAGTAGATAAACTATCTTTGCAACGTCGCCATCCACAGCCATGATGACCCCCGAGAAGCTTCCTCCAAAGCATGGTGCTGAGGATGAAACCGAGGATCTTGCGGATATCACCAAATATGTACGTCGATCCATGCACCCCACACCTCTGCAATTCAACTCAAACGAATATGACACACCCAGGACCACCCACCTGCGTACAACACCCTTTCACAGGACCCCACACCCGCCCCCGCCATCTCAGCAGCAGCAGATCCACTCGCCAAGCTCAATTGCAAACCTACAAATTTTCTCTATGTCGATGAAAGGGATGGTGCCATCAAAGGAACATATGTTATCGACCCAAAGCTGCATATCCCGGATGCTTATCTTCCCCCACTCAATACGGGGGAGAAGAGGAAGAATGTATATTTACACACGCGAGATGGGAGTGTAGATGTCGATCTGTGGATTGTGGGTCGAAAGGACTTGGAGACTCCCCATTCAGAGAAAGCACCACATCCGATGAGCCGAACGAATATGCATGTGAGCTCAAGGGATGGTTCTGTCGCTGTTAAAGTCGTGCGTGTATCACTTTCTCCTTAGATCTGACTCCTTCCACAAATGAACGAACATTAATGACATCATGATGCACAGAACGCAATCGACAACATCCACCCTTTCTCCCTCGAAGCCGCCTCTCGCGACGGACGTGTCACCGTACTCATCCCACGTTCATTCCATGGACCTCTCGTGCTGAAATCCAAACATGGGAACTGTGCACTGTCGGATGGGGTGCTCGGGAATAGTATACAGTTGGGTACGGTGGACTATACGAAGAGGTTCTTTGTTGGGGATTTGTCGGCTGTGACTACTTCGGGCTCTGGTTCTGGGTCAGACTCTGTCTTGGGTACTGATTTTGGGTCGACGGAGTGGGCAGGTGATGAGCTAAGAGCTGAGACGAGAGATGGGCGGGTGAAAGTTAAGTATGTCGATGAGGTCGAGTCGGCAGATGCGAAGCGCGGGTTTTTCGATCGGCTGTTCCGTGGCTAGTGGATTCTTGCACGTGCAACACAACCACTGGGGGCTGGTACTTAAAGTCTGAAGGAAGACAAAGTCAACTAAGCTCAGTACTGTCATAGAATCAAGCTGTCATGCTATCGCCTAAGGTACCACTTCTCGGTGGCAATAGAGGCGTCGTGGATGGGCTCGAACAGCTTGAAACGTGTTGGTCAGTACTTCAGCTGTCACCATCTCAAGGTTTGTGGGCCACAGCCTTTGCATCGGGCTTGTCTTCCCCCCTTCGCCGAACTTGATGCGGACCCAAAATCGCCCAATTTTGGGATTGTCTCTCATCCAACTAGCCCATAATTTCTACAGTCAATTCGCTAGTACTCGGTGTTGAATAAGGACTATGCAGGCCATGTGCATCGAGAACCGGGAATCGTCTGCATGCCAAATTCTTGCACAAACAATCGTCGATACCTGGACTATTCCTTAGTTATCGATTTTCCCGTTTCAAAGGACCCGGAATGTGTACTGGGAACACATCGACTAGCTCAGGGAAGCAGTTTCTAGAGGGCCATCCACCATAGCGACGTAAATCACAATGGTATACTCACACGTCGTCTATTAGGTACGTATGAACCATGGCAAGTACTCCGCACTTGCAAGGAAGCCCCGTCATTGGTGAGCTACTCGAGTTGTGCGCTTAACCAAACGATAAGATAATATCAATACCCCATCCTCTACTGGTTAAGGAAGGACATTTTCTAGAGCGCCGTCTATGCGGAGCGCGCGAATAGGTAGTTTCTCAGAAGTCTTGCAATACAACGACAGGGAACGAGAGTACCGACTCTTGTAAGAAATCAAGATGCCAATGATAAAGGTGGGAATGCTTACAATGATGGCAAGTAACTTTGATGCAAATGGCTGAAGTACGTCAACTTTCAAAACTGTAACCTTGCAATCCAGTTTGGCCGTGCATTCTCCGTCTGTCGACCAGTATTCAGAACATCCATTTTCCGTGCTCACCCACAGCATAACGTTACAAAAACCGGGCCTCCCAGAGTGATACAAGTAGGAAGGTTGGGACGTCAGTGCTGCTTGATATAAAACACGTACAAGTCAAGGCCATTAGACATGTGATGATACAGTCGTACGAACAGACGCTTGTTTGACAAATAGTAACGGTGCCCTGACATGCTGAAGAAGCGAACATGCCAATAATTTTCACTGATCTCAGGAGGCACTTGGATCACTGTAGGATAAAGGGTCGAAATATTGGTAGTCTCTTCTGGCTTAGGATTTGTGTATGTTCGTGTATCAAAAAAGCAACGTGATATTGCATTCGTTACGGAGGGCTTCGCTCGCTAGTTCTCCAAGAACTTGTCCTGGCGTTTTTGAGGAAATTCCAATGTCATAGGGTGCCTATCCGGACTGCCGCCTGCTTGTCCACTCACACTGGTCATAAAAGATGTTTTGCGTCGGATGATTTCTCATCCTATAAGAAACAATGATGGCACCTCGACCTGCTTCTGAGATGGGTACATCCGCTCGAATATGGAGTCCTTGGAACAATAAAAACGGAATCGGGCAAATTGAAACGTGCACACGTATATTGCAACGGTATCTGAGGATGCATGTGAGGCTGCTAAGACGGACTTTCTGTTTACTGATTCCCACCCACCTTTCGTGGCCAGCGGGAACTCTGGATGGAATCCGTCTATTCTCTACAAGAAACCTACAAGAAACCGGGTTTTCTTGCCGCGTCATCGCTGTGCACGAAGAGCGATGAACATGATCGTCAGCATTAAACTATTAACATACCTGGTGCATATACAGCATCACTTACAAGCCTCTCCATACAATGGGCAGCTCGACAATAGATTGTACCTCCGATAAATAACTTAGGTCATATCTGTACATCTCCATTCTGGTCAGTGGTCCAGCTAGAAATTCTCTGACCGTGCAGCCAGAGGCCCGGTCGCCCACTCCCCTCGCGTACTACTTCAGAAAGAGATCCACTCATTAAATGACTCGGTCTCTCCCATCGAATCTCCAAGGGCGATGTAAGATGTGTGAGTGCGGGATTAGGATATACAGCACCGATAGCAGGAGACATCGTTGGCGAGAAGGCTGCGTCAGACGGGAAAAACGCCGGGGAAGTTGACGGAGTTCCAGGAGGGAGATGAAGAAGCAAAAACGGAACACCAGAAGCAAGGGCACGGCGGAGTGTACCTTGTGTAAAGGGGCTTTCTGAGATGAGAAGAGCGACACATGGATGGTGTTCATCGGCCCTTTGTTCGGAGGCGTAGATATGTGCTGGGATCAGTGATGGAGATAAAGTTTGGGAAGGTGAGCGTGAGTAGGGGACGCGTGTCGGAGGATATACAGCGGTGTGCCATACGCCCTCCATTTCCCGGACATAATTGGGGCCAAACTTCTTCTTTTCTGCCTTGCATTGCGCAAGGACGCGGAGACGTCTTCGAGGAAGAGAACCTAGGCGTGATGCACTCGGTACGCCATCTTGAGAGACTACATCCGAGACAGACATGGGAATCCACCACCAGCCTACGAGATCAATTCCCCCATCCGACCTACCGCCAACACAACGCAGAAGCATGGAAAAATGGTCATTCAGCAGCTGCAGAGATCGGCGCTCAAAGGCAGTACCCTTGTGGACGGTCGAGAGTTGCGATAGTCTGCAATAAGTTGGGCGCATTGGAACTCGGAGCAAAGTCACTCGGAAGTTTCCGGTTCTGCAATACACTTTCCCTCCAACTGCGTTTCCCGCACACGTCCGTTCTTCACTGCCATGTCCTAGTGCGTGTTTGTTCGTCGACTGTCGCTGATCAGACACCTTAAGCTTTACCTGTAGCGTCATCTTTGGCCGTGCTATTAAAACCGAGTACCTCACCCTTGGTACACTCTTCGCGACTGCCGCTACCGCATACGCCTCTATGGGCGGCAAGAAGGACACCAGCGCAGCCAGCAAAACAATTGCTGAGAGAGTGAACGACGCCGTTCCTATTAACGCTGCATCAAAGTGTGTCTTGCCTTCTCTGTGCTTCATATATCCATTCTCATTGCAAACATGTTGCCGTGCGGTCGAACCAACCAACTTTCAATAGAGACGAAGAGGAATTGTAAGTCCGTTTAGTTTGTGCATCGTCATGGATGACTGGATGGTGGATTTTCTGACGGGCTAGGATGGACAGTATCAAAAACTTTATTGCAGAAGCTGAGAAGGAGAGCGGAGGGTCGTCGCATCATTGAACAATAGGGAGTTCCTCATGTAGACTGGCCATGTGATACCGCGTAGAAGGCCCCCGCTGCATTCCTCGCTATATGTTAGCGCGCTGTGACGCGTACAAAGTCGCTTCTTGTGGGGTGAAATACGTCCAATCGAGTATGATGCGTCAGTGGTATTACAGCTCTACTAGAAATCTTGGAAAGAGACTACCAGTAGCCATGACCTGGCCCTCTCAGGTACTTTACTGACCTAATACGTGCGCCGACCCCCGCAATGTTAATATTCCACCCGGTCTCGGATCAGATGGACACGACTGGCTAAGCACCCAAAAGAATGTCTGCATTACCAATGAATAGAGTATAAGTAACAAGAGTCCCTGGTCGTAACTGAGTGTACATGTGCTAGATACAAAGCAATGAGTTAATGCCTGCCTAACTCTATCAACCTCTATGCGAAACGTAATGCGATACTATCATGCTGAAAACTCTTGCACAACACGCTCCTCCAAGAACTGCAATATCTCTGGACGAGACACCACAGTCGGCACTTTGATCTGTCCCGCAGCAATGTTGTCCTCGCGAACTTTCCATTCTCTATATTCGCCAAATGTTCCTCGGCGAACGACACGGACAACAGGCTTGCCGATTTTTCCACAGAGACTTTCTGTTCGGTAGTTGACGTTGTGTTCAGAGATGACATCATGAAGTAGGTGGGGAGCAGACGATGCAGATGGGGCTACCAGACCAGTTTATTAGCAACATTGCGATTGGAAGTAGCGGATGAAGGCACTCACGTATCTCATTCTGCAACTCGACGTAGAAAGCGTATCGGCCCGTGGACATCCGGAAATCCAGGGCAGTACAGAACTCGGAGACAGTTCCAAGGACCTTTGATGCAGAGACGACCACCTGACGAAGTTGGTCCTCCGTTGTTATTTCATTAGCGACCCGCAAGCCACCACTAAACGGAAAAAGAGCTATATTAACACAGGTGTATGGATAGTTGATCCATCGACTTACTCTCGGCGCTAGAAGACGCAAGTGAGAAACTCGGATATCACAGATGCAATTTCGAACGTACCGAAATGTAGTGGATAATAGGTTGCCCGTCACGGGGGTCAAACCCGACCACCTCCACAATATCGTTGAGACGGTGCCGCCAGAAACCATCTCTGGTTGTTAAAATAATCTCGTATCTCTGCCCTACTTCGACATTCCACTAATAATGATGAAAGTCAGGTTTAGTAATTGAGTAAACATCATGGAAAGCAAACCGATTGGATCACATATTGCGACTCCTCTGGCGCGTGCTCGGGAAGGAACTCGATAATGTCATCAGAACCGACAACCTTGTACAGACTCGGATCCCGTTGATCATACGGAAGAGCAAGGAAAGCTTCGCTGCAGGTAATACCAAGCGTGTTCAGAGGAATATCAGGCCCGATGTAATGCTGGATCTGTGTGACATGTCGGTACTCAACGCCATTAGAATTCTGAAGGACGCACCTCTGGCACAGCCATACCGAACAGTCCGCTGGAAATGGCGAAAACAGTGTGCAAGTCAGGCCAGACCTTTGTGAACCATCCGGAGGTTTTAGTATCAACTTCCCGTAACTCCGCAGCCCGCTGGGGATCAGCTTTAAAGTAGCGCTGTTGTTTGGTGGATAGGAAAAAATTGATGAGATAGTGACTCGGCAAGATCGCAGAACCATCAACCCACCTCGAGATTTTCTCTCACATGACTGATTCCCTCTAGGTCTGGTATTTTGCCCGTCTCGATGCAATCCAAGATTGTATCCCAATTGCCTCCAACAGCGCAACAGAAATCGCGAAACACAGTTGCGAACATGGTGTTGATCAGCTCTAGTTGACGCTCCTGCACAGCGAATAATGCGTGCACAAATAGCATGGACTTGTAGTTCTGAATGTAGCAGACAGCCATTGGTGAGGAGTGGTTTGGGACTAGTAAGAGGATCAATGAACACAGTCAACGAGCGAATGGGACATGCATACTCTTCACTGTCTGATAAATGGGGTCCCTGTCAACGTACTGGCAAAACGGTTAATACGCAAATTTCAGGCGTCGATAGACTTAAATTCACCATATCGTTGAACATGCGGACAGTACCCGTTGACATCAGGCAGACCGGCATGCGGCGGTCAATTTCCCCGTCATCATTTAATGATGTGACCACCTGGCGGCTGATGAGGGAGTACACTATACAGTTCTTCCCACTGTTTTTGCTGACTGGATTGGAAGCAGTCATGACGTGCGACGTGGACGTCGACATGTGTTCTGGGTGACGGTACTTGGGGTAACATTTTGGGGTGCCCCCTGAAGTGCCTGATGAGTGGACGATGAAGAACGGCATGCCAGGCGCCATAAGATGTTCAACAGCAGAAGTTCTGCACGGTTGTTCGAAAAAGCGCGATACGAAGGGACGATAGTCACGGTCATCGGTTAATGAGACGGTATCGCGGTATGTACTGAATAATTGGTCGGCGTCAGATAAAAGGTCACTGTCCAATTGTCCTTGTGTTGTCAGACCAAGGGCGTCCCGGAAGGCCGAAAGAGAGTTCGCATCCTTGAAGTAAGTTGAAATAGAATTTGTCTTGACGAGGTAAGACAGTACTGCCTGAGTACGCTGTTGAAGGCTTGCTAGTAGCTCCGCAGTGAGGGAAGTGATCGGCTGTGGTGGAAACTGGCCAGCAGTAGTCATAGTGATCAACACAAAGAGAAGAAGGTTGGATGAAAATGGGGATGATAGGCAATGGGTAACTTTGCATCTGAGTGAGTCGGATTTATAATGGTGGTCATCAGTGGGCACACAGGTTCAAAACGCTCATGTCATGGTGTTCATTGCAAAAATGATGTGTTGGCGTCAGTTGTCACATTTCAAGCGGGTTACTCGCCGTCATGGGAATTCAACCAAGTGATTGTTAAGTAATGCTGTGTCGCCTTTGCTTACTTTTGACGTGATTTGTGAAACATGGTTGCACTGCCAGGTCAGTAGTGATCCGGACCTACCACACCTCCGATAAGCTAGTACTGCTGTGCACGTCCATAGTTCATCTGCAAAATCACCCGAAGAGATGAGCTTCCCATGTTGGGTATAGCCTTAGCGGGTATACTGTAAGACGCTCAGAGACCAATGAGGCCCTGGGCCCGCTCAATTGCAAAGAGCCGTTGAACAGCCATTTCGCTTGACTGTTTCTCAATGCAATGAACTATTATTCAACCCTGGGCTGTGTTCAGGGGAAAGGGAATGTAATAGAAATAGCCGTTCGTCTTTCAGAGAACCTCACGTCCTCCTGGCTCACTTTTTGTGATGAGATACTCACCTCCATGTGGGTTCCTGGCCCTTGTTCGACGGCGTGGATAAATTATTATGATGCCAAGTGGAGGAGCAGACTCACCGCCATGATCGTCATCAAAAAGCAGTGCTGGATGCTACCCTGGCACCCCGTGCCATTCTGTGGACCCAAAGCAAGAGATTTTTGGTGGAAAGCCTTGAATGAAGCGTGAACTACCATCCTGAACCACATTCAAATGGACTCACGTAGTGCAAACACCAGCCATCGCGCCATACCTGGTGGTTTACCACGTCAATATACTCTCACCAACCAGGTTACTCGTTTGAGATTTGTCGTCGTCTACTTTGCATGTATCTTCTGTACCCAGTTGTGTTCCGACGCCGTTACTAGACCGAACGCGGCACCTTTCAAACGGTTGCTCTCGGGTGCAACGTTTCAACCGCGACCAACATGTCTTCGTCGCCCCAGCCCATTGTCACTACGCATTCGACCGACGCACCACCATTTAAACTACCAGACAGCTCTGCCTTGCCATCACCGCCAACATCGCCCATATTTCTTAGTGGAAACGCCCTGACGACAACACGAGTACGACTAAAAGCACCTAAAGCACCTAAAGCGGTGAAACCTGTACCAAACGCGTCGCCAATCGAGTCGTGGAGTGAAGGAACCACATGGTGTGCGTCTCCCTCTTCGAAGTCACTTGAAGCAGCTGTGGCAGGAGGAGAGAGTGAACATGGCACGGTTACACCTGCAAGCGCAGGTGTGAAAACCAAGAGACGACAGTCCTCTATTGCATACTTTACGCCCTCCTCTCCATCTCCATGGGATCGAATAGAAGGTCAGAAACACCGACGTAGTCTGACCAGGGTTGGTCCCAGTTCGCTCTCCAGTCCCTCGAGTCGTAGTGATATGCTCAAAGAAGATGGCCCGCTCATTTCTTCGAGTGCTAACGGGATCGGGAGGGCAGGTGGAAAAAGAGAAAGTCTCGTGATAGACACTGTAACAAACTCAAATAGCGAGAGTGCATGGGTTGGGGCAAAGGAGAGGGAACCATTGACCTTGGTTGAGAAGTGAGTTCTTGACTTTCTTGCTGGTTGCTCTACATTTGAAGAGAAACACTGACGGTGCTGATATTTCATCCATGACCATGAAACAGACATGCCGATTTATTACATTTTATCGCACAGAAGGAGCGGAAATGTCTCGAGCTGCGTGAGCAGCTCACCATGCATGAAAAGGAACTGGTAGACTGTGAGTATTTGTTCCTTCCTCGTGCTATCACACCCTTCAACACTTGTTCACTTGAGAAGCCAACTGACACGTTTTTATTCGTCAACAGTGAAGCGCAGATGGGAACGTATTGTCAACCGCAGCCTCGGTGGAGGTGGTAGTGGTAGCTATGACAACCCAGTCGCCACGTCTGGTACAAACGCAGCCTTGGGAGGTTTAGCACTGGATGGATTCAAAGAGGGCGTCCGCAAGATCGCCGCTGGGCTCACTGATCTCGGAGCCAGCGGTAACATCGCACCGCACTCGGGGCATAGACCTACAAAGCAACATACTACACATTCCCAACGCGAGAGTGACTCTTCCATGTCCGCTTCGGCAGATACCTCGTCTGGATTGAGCAATGGACACTTCTCAACGAGCTCTGTGTCCTCTTTCTGCGAGGGTGAAGGCGGGGATGACGGTGTTCGTGATGTAAATGATGTACGGTCAAGCAGCATGGATGCCGCCCCCCCTGTTCTGCGTAGTACCAGTCTGCACAGACGAACCGCCCGATCTCGGTCACGAGAGGGTTCGACCGACTCTGCAGACTTACAGCTTAAATTAGTACAGCAACATGGGACGACACCCAAAACTGTATCGGACACTCACTCTGCCGCATTTCAGTCCACATTTTCCTCGAGTCCCCCGCCTTCCGCATTCAAACGTACCATATCACCACCAAATTTCCCTTCACTGTCATCTTTGTCCTCACCTAGCCCGTTGCCCTCGACAAGTACCAGGGATGTGAAGCAGTCCCGGCGAACGTCGTTGGCAGCTGCGTTCCCTCCGGCGTCTTCAGTGCCTGGTCTAGGGTCGCTCGCAATGGGGGCAAGTGTTGGCAGTCCTGTGACATCATGGATGGGAAATGTAGGGAAGAAACTCGGCGGGATCCAAGGTACAGAAACGTATGTTTTTCTATTATATTCCGTTTGCTGCTCCCTCTCTTTCATGTGGTGGAACCTGACGTCATAATGTTTTTCTCCTACTAAACAGACTCTCCAAAAGCCAAAAACGAGCATCCGTTCTCTTCGCGGACGTCTCCCACTCGATCATGTCAGCGCTCTCGTCCCCATCTCCTTCGGCGACACTCTCAGGTTCCATATCCCCCTCCTCTTCATCAAGTACTTCGTCCCTCCGCACGCCTCCTTCTGTCACTGCGCATACGATTTCTCTCCGCACTAACAACCTTCTCGACGATGATGATGGTGATGACACGATCCGTATTGGGCGCGTGATGATTCCCGATACAGTCAAGTTGGCCGTACCTGTTTCTGGGCCGGAACCAGAAGCTCTGGCTGATGATGCATCTTGCGGAGCTGGAACGGAGAAAGCCGTGTCCTCGTTTGATGACGATGATAGTTGGAACTGGTGAGATGGTGATCTAAGGTGTTTGGGGAATTTGATACCCACGGCTTTGGCTGAGTGTACCTTGACTATGATACCTTTAACGTTCATTATTTGATCTATTAACGACATCGCATGACCGTCCTGCTTGTAGTCTAAAATGTTGTCATACGTTTACACCATTGGTGCTCGAAAGCTTGGTTCACGAACGTGCACAGGACGCGGCGCAATGGTCTTGCCCGCAGCATACACAATGTCATCAAATAAGGTGGTGTCAATATCACAAGGAAGTAACCAAAATAGGGTACAATAAACCGTGTGTACGTGAACGAAGGGATACATATACAGCTGAGATGGGATAGGAAGTAGAGGAAGACCAGAAGAGATTCCGAAGGGTAATTTATGTTAGGGTGAATTGTAGTGTGGGTGCAGTTGGTTCCAGTTTGCCCAAGCACCTCCTTACTGTCCAACACCAGGACCCTGCTGGTGTGATCCAGGATGCGCCATCTTGTTCCACAGTGCCGCAACTCCCTGCTTCTCCCCAGGGTGTCTATCCTTGCTTGGGTCACGTGAACCAGGTCCACTGGTGCGCGTTTGGGACGGGGTCCGGATATTCCCAGCGCCTCCACGTCCAGAAGACTCATAGTCGCCAGTGAGGTGATGCACACGTTCGATGTCGGGACCGTGAATGCCTGTGATATTCGCGACACCCCCTCGGCCGGTGGAATGACTGTTCGGATTTCGGGTTTATAACGTTAGCACACCGCCCCAGTGACCAGATAGTACTACTTACATTCCCTCGCGGTGTGCATGCATCTTGCGTTCTTCTTCATCGAGAGTAACATCTATGCTGGGTCTCTCTCCCTGCAGCATATTGCCAGCGCCGCCTCTGCCAGTAGAATGCAGCGTGATTGCAGGGCCACGAGACGCAGAGCGCGAGCGGGTGATGTTGCCTGCGCCGCCACGGCCCGAAGAGTGCTGTGCAAGGAGCGATATTCCGATGTCAGTTTACCTCGTGGAATCGAATGGCGAAAGTGACTCACCACCACTTCGGCCGCAGAATGGTCCCTCACCACACGCTGCTCATAGACCGATTCTGCAATAACGTCTTCATGGACGGAACGAATGGCTGTTGCGGGATCACGCGAGGGGGAGCGCATATTGCCAGCGCCGCCTCTTCCGACAGAGTAGACCTACAGAAATCATGAGTGAGGCGGACTCCAAAAACGGAGTGGTCGATGCAACCTACCCTGTCGGGGTGCACAGCGGGCTCACGCCCACGGGTCGGAGAGAAGTCATCTGGGCCCGCCTCAAATGAACGGGGCTCGCGAGATTGGGAGGAACGCCTGATATTGCCGACTCCTCCTCTTCCGGAGGATTGCTGTAAAGCAGCACCGTCAGAGGCACATCCGACGCAGAAATGTTGCAAAGATGACTCACGAAGGTGTCCCGTCCTCGGGAGATGGATCGGTTCTCGCTGTTAGGAGTATCTGTCATGTCCAGAGATATGATCAGCAAGTGGAGGTAGCGATGGTCAAGCAAGTGGTGGTGGTGCGACAGGGAGACAAGGTCAAAAACTTGGCGCTCTTAAGTATGATTCCACAAGATCCGTCATCGCTGTCAGCTGGAAGGGGGTGTCTGCCCTGAGGAAACAAATAAGGACAAGGCCCAGGCTGGACCGGTTACGCTCTGTACCGCCAGCAGCTGCCATGGTCAACGTTCGACGACATGGGAATGCGAGTATCCGGGCTGCTCTATGTATGAACAATACTATGTGTAACAGCAGTTATAGCAACCGGTGGTGGTGCTATGCCTTATCTCGCTGACAGCCACTTATCAATCAGGCTCAGTTCAAGCGCTCAGGCCTGGCGAAGGCTTATCTGCTCTACATCCTTAGTCGGTCATTTCCCCCTGAGAGGCTTGGCCGAGATAACATATATAAAGAGTGGATGTGAAGGTGACACTTACAAGTGAGCGTCGACATGGTCTGCACCTCGACACGGTCTTCTGCGCCGTCCTCTGCCATGACGCGTCCGAGTCTTGCTGCGATGGCCGACACCTGCTGCGAGAACGATCGTTTGCGACTGGGGCTTAGGGTGGTACCGACAGGGTCCGTATTGTTGAACGCCATCGGAAGGCTGTAATATTTGTCGGCCTTGTTGGGGACGGGATGATAAGTGAGTGCAGGGGGGAGAAGGACTGCGGGAGAGCAGGACACAGATCTATGGGTGATCTCAGTTATTGGGCCGTGCATGGTGTCCAAAGGAATGGGGGTTCAAATACTGCTGTCGGGCGGCAAATCACCCAAAGGTAATAAGCTAAAATCTGGCTAGCATTTTTGGGTATTGGGATGGTTGGAACGTGCGTTTTCGCGAAAATGGTCCGCTCGCGCATGATGACAGCCTTTTCAAATTTTTGGTCCATTTGACTATGTTTTTGCAGGGATTTTGGACACTCCGCTACGGACACGAACCGCTCGCACGCAAGTCCCTCCCTGCAGAACGTGTTCGTGTTCGGCCATGTTTAAGAGCGGTTCTCAAGCCTGTTCTACAGTTAATCCCACAAGGTAACCATATTCTGGGGTGCCTGGCTGCTCCTCCTCGTTGTTACCCCTAGAACAGTACTTCCCTGGCTTCTTTACGCGCTGGCAGGGGTATTGCATCCGTGGTCGCTGTGCATGGCGGCACGGATGGACGAGAACGCCATATTACTCGATCCGCCACTGGAACGACCACCTGACATCCATCAGTCCAAGGTTAGATCCGCTCCAGCATTCTCCACAAACCTTCCGGGTAGGCCCGTGACCACCTGCCAACTCCAGGTTTATTTCGTCTTAGGAAATTTATTACGGAAAATCATCGATTCCAGTGCTTTCCGTTCTGCGAAGAAACAAACCCTATTTGACCTGTGTATGTTTTCCTTGGCAATCGTTCAATTGATACAACCATGATACAAGATCGCGTTTGTGAGACAACATGAAACAAAATAGAATAAAGATAAGGCGACCTATGCAGCTAAGTCAAAAAATCAAAATGCTTGATCGAAGGAGCTAAAGTCATACAGGAGGTCACCAGGAACGCCATTAATAATTTGGCACGTTCGACTCATCCTTCCAAGCCTCACAGCTGTTCTCCTAATCACCACCAACAACGGCACTAAGACAGATGGGGTACATTAAAACACAGCTATGCCAACTGGCGTTCAAGAAGCTTCAAGTGATCCATCCCACACGCACCCATTTTCCAATCCTTGACAAGCCGATACTTCCGACTGCGTCCACACCCACTCACGTCACATATTGGCTTCATCGCCAGAGGTACCCTCAGCTGACCACCCATATGGGCATCGACATTTGACGGAAGGGCACATACAGGAACAGAAAACATCAGTCTCATCTTCACGTCCGTTCCTTCATGTATTGCACCATCCTCTGCCGTCATTGCGGATGGTTCAGGGGGATTGGTCGTCGAGATCCACCTATACATAGTAGGAATGATCTCAACGGGTTCTTGAATTTCCCCTTCAGGCGGCTGTGATCCATCACGTGTTGACGAGACTATGGCAGGCGTGACTGATACTGGTGTCCGATCATCCGCGGTTGACAGAACGTTACGTTTATTCTTTGACTTGGATTGCTTCTTCAGCAGGCGGTTGATCGTTTCCATCTGCTCGTGTACGCGTGCGAGCCAAGTGCCAGTGAACGGAGTCACATCAGGACGAACTAGACCTTTCGGAGAATGGGAAAAGACGGACCTTCTCATCCTCGAGTTTCTTTTCAGAAAGGTTCCTTCGCTTCCGGGCCGTCTCTTCTCGACGAAGGGCAATTTCCTCTTCTGTGAGCTGTTTCTTCTTTCTCGATGACTCTGCTGTACAGTATGTTAGATAACGAGTAGTACCATTCAAATGGGATATGTCTGGCATACACAATGATACGTGCGATGAGTCGACTACACTTGCCAACACAGCTTGGCGAGAGGTCATTGGACGAGTAGAGCCCCCCACCGCTTCGTCATCATCCTCCGATTCGACATATTCGTCTGGAGCCGTATTCAACAGCAAATATAGAGACAATTACTGCCGTACCTTTGGATATCCCACGGCGAGACGGCGGCTGACTGTGGCCTTCCCCACTGGGGGTAGATGCAGCCCTGCTGGAGGGGTCGTTCGGACTGAGTATCTGGGGTAACTTTAGTTTTATCTTGAGACGTGGTTTCATCACCAGTAAAGGTGGTGGCGAGAGTTCTTCCGACTCCACGTCCTGTGGGTATATGTGACAATTATATGATGGGGGTGTTAGCGTGTCATTCGCTAAGAGCATGTAAGAAACGAACCTCGTCACCATCGTCGGGTTCGACATCATTCTCCTCGTCCTGCTCCTCCTCGTCTGCCTTGGTATCGCGCTCGTCGACAGCCATCTCGGCGTCCGACTCGTACATGGAGAGAGCCATATCTACGATAGAATGGTACGGTCGGGGGTGACAAATTGCCAAGTCAGTAATTGTGGAAACCCCAACAAAATTCGCTAGTCGCTAGGGGAGACGTACCGCTGGCACTTTCATCAGAAAGTCTCTCTTCTTCCTCGGCCATTTTCTCGACAAGTCAGTCGTCGATTTCAAACCCCGACTCTTTCCCTCTGCTGTCGACGTCGATGCCAACTGCCAAGTACCAGCGTCTTCCCTCATCTCCACGCGACGACGACGACGACGATACTCCAAGACCATCGACCCGCACCACCTCCCGTAATTCATCTCCACCAAACCGACACATAGACCCCCGCTTCGACAGACCACCACCTGCTGCCTGGAAACGCATTGCGCTCATCTTATTCATCATTTTCCTCTTCTGGCTCTCATACGCCATGAGACCTAAGAAAGATGTACAACCGGAGGTTATTTATGCTTCTCGGTGCGTTTGGACTCCCTTCCTATTATTCCATCGCATTTACTTGTATGGCTAGGTATTCAAAGGAGTTCAAGTACCGACCGGCTGCGAGCCCTATTATCACCGAGCGTCTCAAAGATGGGAGAGTTAGACTGAGGGGTGCATACCCGTCAACATAACCCCTCTACGGGGATATCTCATCGAGTTCATACGGCTACTGGTTACATGTAAGATATTCCATTTATGCATTCCTTAAGGATCGAGTATCGCTCATACATGCCAGAAATATTTAAGATAGGGTTTGGTGGCTGCTTGACTTAGGCATTTCTCGTCATCATTGGCTCTGATCCTTCTTTTCTTTCATTCCTTTATTCATGGACCCTTTTATCCACATTCTCTAGCAATTTTCCCGAATCTCATCTCGCATACGGAGTTACCAAACTGCTGTTTCCACCACGTGATACGTACTTGTGGTGCCTCAACACTCCTGCCGAATCTGACCAGCGGGTTCCTCGTGTGCTCCTCATTCCGCTAGTAGCCCAGGTGCGTGTCGTGATTTGACCCCACAGAAGTCACATGTATAGTTAGTGCCGTGGCACATTGGTCCTTCCAACCTTATCGACAAAGATGGCTTCACTGCATTTAGATTTCGGAACGATCCCCCGGGATAATTATAAGCACAAGCTCTAGTGGTTTGAAATTCGGGCCCTACGTCACGATCACATCATACGTTACTGGGACCCTTACTCTTCTCCGCGCTCTTCCTCGCGTGTTTTCCCACCACTCAACATCCATTTATTCTGACACCTTGAACACTAAGCTTTGCTTGTTCAGGTCATCAATCCCCCATATGGGCCTGTGTGTATAGCTGCTTTGTATTGCTCCTTGCTGAGGGCACATAGTTACAAATAGCAAGGAACTTCACTCATCATGGAGGGGTGGTCTCCGAGGAACACTAAAGGCTCCCAGGCGCAACCTGACAGGCCGCATGGTGGCTAATCGATGGTTCTGATCTTCGTCCACCTTTTCACCAGATACCTGTTTTGGTTATGAATACCCAACGGACGCCTACATGGAGAACTCAATTAAGATTCTGTAGTGAGCTGGACAGCCTTGCCTGATCGGCCGATCATAGGGGTGCTAACACCCGCCAAACGCCTCCATTTACATGGACTTGTGTCAGTTTGGACGATATCCAAAATACGAGGGTGTGCAATGCATGTCACTCATTCACAAAGTGACACGTATTTCTGCTAATCGAGTTAGTACTCCCACCCCATTTCACCACTGCTCTAGGCCAGCAATTTATGTTAGCTCTTGTGCTATTCTAAATGCACTCACTGGCGTAAGTATTATTTCAACCGGAAAAAGCTAATTCAAATTGATTTTTCTTCGTAGGTCGCAAAGAACTGGGCTAGCATTCTTCTGTGTCGTTTTTAATCGGCTTGCCTTGGGTACGCAAATGATTGTTACAATCGCGAAGATTTGCTCGTAGAGGAGCAAAGGACTGCACTTGTTCTGGGCTGTAGATATTTGCTCTCAAGATGGTACACACGCAAGGTTCTTCAGGTTTCAAATACCATAAAAGGGTACACTACATTTTGTTCTCCAGGAACTCAGAATACGAGGTGCTTATTTGAATGGTTTCATATGCCTTTGATGGTAGTGGAGCTTTCCCGATTTCACCTTCAACTTCCCAGGTGTACATCAATACATTAGGGTTGGTTCGCTGCAATTCCGGGAAACGTGAATGGCAAATCGAGAATAGCAGCGCGGAAATAGTGAGCATGCTTGACTTCGATGCATCACTGATGGTTTCACCGTGTACTTGGCCAATTTGAGGTTCTTTTACATAAAAGGGGCCCTTTGTAGTCTTGCTGTGCCGCTGTCATTGTAAGTTTTCTTACTTCGTCTTCATCACTTTTGGAGGATGAGTAATGGCTCTCAAGAGCCGAGAGCTCTATCCTTTCGCTCTCCTGTTTTTCTGTGAGCATCTAGGCATGAGCTGACCTCTTTCCAACGTCACTCCCTCACGAAGTCTGATGTTCCGTTAAATTCAACTTCACCACTACTCTTCGTAGTCCTGCAATATTCCTCACACTGACTGGGTAGGTACAAGTTTTGCTCAGCGAAGGGCTGCCATACAGTTGCTAACCTATGGGATGGTCAGCACGCCCTGGATATCTCCAGACATCGTCGTCCTCGTTAGTACATGGAATACCAGTCAGCAATGATGGAATGAGTGTAATTATTAATCAATGAGTAGACCGGAGGGGTGAACGTTTCTTCCAATTAATTGTATGGTGGTGTATATCCGGTCTCAGATACTTCGCATTTTGTTTGATGGCGATTGGATAGTGCAGTATGTCGTGACCGTGCACCGAAATTTTTGATATCTTTTATTTCTGTAGGTGACACCATACTTTTGTATGATCGCGAATACCTCTAGCCAAATGTTCCGCCATTGCGTCAGAAAAATGGTGCCGGGTGAGTGGGAAGTCCATGGGTAATATGAATACCACATAAAATCATTTCATATAATGCCCTTCGCAGATTGGGATCATACATGTAGCCAGCATGATGGAATCCATCTCCACCGGAGTCTACGCATTTGCGATCATGTTCTCGTTCGGTGATGGTGTCCTTTACCTCTGCTCAGAAACTGTAACATGTCTTGTTAATCCCCCCTCGCAGCTACTCGATGGTGTGTCAGTATGGGAAAACAAGCGCATAGCGCATCAAGAGATAGTTAATCTGGACAAAGACGAACGTGAAAGTATTGAACAGACTGCGGAGCTGGAAGTACCTTTGAGGACGCAGTCAGATGTAGGAGAGATTCCCAATATTTGTACTAGGTTTGGTAAGCTTTGCTTCTGATGATATATATTTTTTGTTAAGCTTTGGTGCAGCAACAACGGCGCAGGGTCACAGGCAAGATTCATATCATGTAGAACATATTAATGGTCAGATTTTTCGGACGGTGTGAGGCAGGATGATGGGCGTCGAGGACGAAGATATTATTCCTCAGAATATGGTAAGCTTGGCCTCCAGGAGGCTGAGAACGTAGCAAATATAACACTGAGCGATGGTGGTCCTTGGTGACACTGGGGTAGGTTGGACCAGACTTTTATTTCAACGGCGTTGCATCCTGACGTGAAAATGGCAAATAGGCTAGTTTGCAATTACGAAGACCCACTTAGACTGTGGTTGTATCAAGATAATCGTCTCTCATCGGGAATCATCTTGTATCAGTGGTACACATAGCAATAAGCTCCACGCAAAGGAAATACATCAATCAATCCGAGGGTAAAAGGCAAAGAAGGTAGATATCACATTAATGCAAGAGTTTCACATGGAGTGACGCCAACTGGAGATCACAGACGAGCTGCTAACAGGCTCTCACCTATTGCAAATCCGATGTATTTCAATCTGAGGATTATCATTTGCACAATCAGATAACCCGAATCTGCGTGAGTGGAATAGAAAACACGTGATAGCGCAAATGTTTGCTCTCTTGCCCCTAACTTGGGCACTATGTCATACTATCTGGATGTCTCGGCACCGGCTGTGTCAAGCTTCCGGCCATAATCCCTTGCTGTTATCCCATCATAAAAGGTTTCTGGACTGCGCGTCACATTACTTCGAGTTCTTCAGCGCGCCGAGCATCTTCCAAAATGTCACCAAAACCTGGGCCTACAAGTGTTCCTTACAGCCCTTTCCGGACCTCGACCATGAGCGGAACAAGCGATGGATCCACGAGCCACTTCATCCTCCAAACCACTATGGGCATTCAGCAGCTTCCCCTCGGTGCCCTTCCCGAGCTTGGCATCTCCTTCATCCGAGTTCAATGGGTCGACCTGACCAACATAGTCAGGTACCGCGTCCTCCCTCTCTCGTACTTCTATAGGCTCCTTCAGTCCGATCCCCCAGGCCTGACTGTAACAAAATCTGCCATAGGTCTTGTATTTGATTCAACTATTGAAGGGCTCGGTCCTGTGGGAGAGTATATGTATGCCGTGGATTTGACATCGTTGCGAGTATGTACGTATGCACCTGGACACGCGTCTGTGCTTGGGTTCTTCAAGGCGAAGACACCTATTGGTAAGGAGGTTGACGTACCAATGTGTCCAAGGACAACCTTACAAAGGATTATTAGGTACGTGAAATGCTTGAACTACCTCACAGTACAGTCTATGGACATTACCCAGGCATGCAGAAGAAAAGCTGCATGTAAAATTCTTGGTAGGGACTGAGACTGAATTTATACTTCTCAAGTCAACAAGGCCACCCGTCCCTGTGAATGACAAAGGATGGTGCGTGTCTGCCGCGCTCATGACCGGCGCGGTCGAGACACAGGTCTTGGAAGAAATTGCGGTCGCACTTTCCGAGGCGAGGATTGAGCTACAAGTATTTCATTCAGAGGCGGCCAGCGGCCAGGTGCTTTTTGGTTGCTTTGGAGCCAACGTACTGTTCAGCTAACTCATCGGGTGTTCAGTACGAAGTTGCTACAGGGCCCCTTCCGCCACTTGAAGCCGCTGACGCATTAGTCCATACCAGGGAAACCATCTACAACATCGCTCATAAGCATGGGCTACGAGCGACGCTTGCTCCAAGGCTGCACAAAGACAAGTGTGAGTAATGACTCCTGTACTTTGTCCAATATATTTCTGGTCTGTATTTACTTAGATATGCAGATGGAAGTGGTGCACATGTGCACATATCTGTCAAAAGAATGTCAGATTCCCCACCTCCACTAGTCTTGTTTGACGGACCACCTCTCAACACGATGGAAGCACAGTTCCTTGCAGGTCTTTTAGAGCACTTACCTGCGCTAATGGCGTTTACATTGCCCCTTCCGCAGTCATATGGAAGGATGGTAGATGGAATGCACGCTGGAGGGACTTGGGTCTGTTGGGGGGTTGATAATCGGGAGGCGCCTATCCGTCTTACCAACGAGATATCACCGAAATCCAGAAATTTCGAGATCAAGACAATCGATGGGACATCTAATCCTCACCTTGTTCTTGCAGGCATCCTAGCAGCAGGTTCAATAGGGATTCGGGATGAATTGAAGTTGACACACGAGAACTGCGCGAACGGAAGGACAGCTGCAGAGATGACGGAGGAAGAGAGGGCGACAATGGGGATCCGTAAGAGGTTGCCTCTGAATGTAGAGATGGCGAGGAAGTATCTCTTGGAGGACGAGAAGGTGAAGGGGCTACTGGGTGACGATATGGTCAGGACTTTCATACAGGTAAATGAGGTAAGTCCCTTATATGCGCGCATGATAGAATCCTAGTTACTGACCAACATCTATAAGGCGTTAGGCAAGGCGATAAAACCCGACACAGAAAACAAGGATGTGAATGAGACTCGCCTTGTCGAAACATACTGAGCGAATGGGTATTTATGCTGGAACACTATACTGAGGAGATTGCAAGAGTCGACAGAAGGATTAACGGGTTTGGTGGAGCTTACAGTTTCAATCAAGGTTTTGTACATTTCTTACCTGAGATGGATCATGGCACCTATTAGTATTGACTTGAACATCAGTATCGACCATGGCAGTCCGTTGTCCATGTCTAGTCAAACCAGCGACAAATTGTACTGTGGCACAGGAGCCAATTGCATCATTCTAGGCATCTGGGATGCTGGAGAAGTTGGCAGTTGTAACGGGTTCCGCAATCTTCGTCACGAGTATACTTCAGGAACCGATTATTCACTGGTGTCTTTCAAATCGTTTCAGGCCAGAGTGGTATTAGTGTCTCTGAAGTCTGGAACAACTGTAAGTCACCAGATTTACCGACATATATAACTGGATGGTTGATCAACGTCCGAATGTCTCAGATCTCGTGTGGTGTGCGTGAGAACCTCCAGTTGCCCTACCCAAACTTAATTAGACTACAGCACTTTCCGCCATCACACGGTGCCCACCATGTCGAGCTCTTGGCATCTGATGACACCTGTACCAGAGACTTTCCGGTCTGATCTTGTCCACGCTATTCTGAAATTTCAGTCTAGAAGCAACTACTTGCCATCACAGAGCTGTGAACGAGGCATGGAAAAAAGGTGCCGTACTTATACTTCGTATTCTTTGGTCTTCCACAGGCAAGCAGACTAACGAGGACGAAAAGATGATCCTTGCTTCATGATCGTGGTCATTCATGTACTTCAATCGCGGTATCAGGATGAATTTCGACCCATCCATATTTGTTACAGAGGTATGCTCTGTCCTCTAGATATCGTTTGGCTCGCTGAGTCTAGGAGAGATTACACTAAGTATCTCGCGGAAGAAGCTTCGTGTGACCTCACACCATACTCGGACAGAAAATCGGATTGTCATCCCGTTATTGAATTGAGACCTATCAGCGAACAAATACTTGGCGTAGTCCAGAAGCACTTACTTAGCACCATCAAAGCTGCTATGAATTTGAAGGCATGGAGAAACTTAGGTCGTCTTCTGCCGTACGCTAATGGGTCAATCCTGGAAGATCGTCATTCCTTTACGACTGCGGCTATTCTTGGATTTCAAACGCAAGGTCAGTTGAGTCGGGACTCATCGATGTGACTGGGCTCTTCCCTTGCGGTTTAATCGTATGGCCCGCTGAGTCTTGGAGAGATGTTAGAGATCTTGCGGAGGAGAATTATAGCTTCATGTAGCCCCGCGGTATGCTCAGATGCGAAATTGGATCGTTATTTCGTTGTCGACTCATGCGCTGTGATACAGCTTGGCCAAGGCCTTTCCTCTTCAGGACCAAGTAAAGTTTACCATCAGAAAGAAAGAAATGCCCACTGCAAATGGAAGATACCGGCGTTTGCGTAGTGTTTATATCTCAGTTTCACATGGAAGCGTGGAATCTCAGGTGCGATTTCCCAGGCCAATGTAAAAGCCGCCGAGGAAGCGAGGTATCCCATGTCCAATCAACCTCGGAATAAACTGACTTGTACAAACTGCTGTCCCATCACACCCCTCCCGGGGGAATATTCTATAGGATACTACTGTATCCACGTAGGAAATAAACAGGCTAAATAGAAGAACACGTACGGTAACATAAAAATACGCATTCAGCAAGTAACACTAATGAAACAAAAGGTTTCATGTCCTCAGCAACGACGAACAATACGACGCCAACGTAAGGTGAAAGAACAAAGATGACTATCGGGTTAGGTCTGTGATGGTTGGTGCTTGCGAGAAAAGGAAATGTGTATAATGCATACTGGTGTGAACTTAAGTGCGTTCATGGATAACGCTTATTAAATGCCCTTGCGATTTATCTATTTGAATCGACAATTGCCAGAGGACATGCCAGGTGGAATGGGAGGACTAGGCCGAAGAAACCTTCTCCTCCCCCTCACTTTCATGCAAGCTTGCATGGACAGGCTCACGGGCGCCGCCAGTGGCACCTTGGTTATTGTTGTATTCAGAGCGGATAGGGATTTCAGACTCGAGTCCCACGTAGTCATATGCGAACTCTCCCATCTCGGCATCGTCAACGCCCAGAATCTCGGTTTCTTCGTCGCAGCGGAGACGGAGGCCAGGAATGTAGTGCATGACCCATAAGATGATGGTCTATTTGGGGAAGAACAAAATTAGTTCATCTGATACGGTCAGGGTTGATCTGTGGGAGTATCAAAAAGAAGGCGCTTCCGGTGTTCGGAAGTGGGCGTAAGATGACGAAACAATGTCATATACAACAAAATGCACGGAGATTGAGGGGAGTAAGAAGGGTGAAAACGATGACTTACAGTCATAACGAAGGAGTACGACATTCCCGACACGGAATCAGCGAGTTGGATACCTAATTGTTTCCAATGGTGGTCGAGCCAGCCTCCAGGGATATTGGTGATGCCGTCCAAACCAGCAACGCTCGACTGCGCAAAAAGGCCTGTCAAGATATTACCGACAACGCCACCAATAGCGTGGGATGCGAAGATCTATGCATCATAAAACGTCAGTACTCAGGCACGAACCCATGGATAGCGCATGAAAAGCGGATAAGGACAGCCCGCTCGGAAATGAGCACTCACGTCGAGGGTATCATCGAATTTGAATATGAACTTGAGCTGTGTGGCAAAGTTGCAGACTGTGCCAGCCATGAAGCCGAAAAGTACGGAGGCAGCTGCGTGGCATGTAGAATTATTGCCGTGCTGTGCATGAATTGGTCGTATGTCACTCACGAGGGCCAACAAAACCAGAACCTGGGGTGATTGCCACAAGGCCAGCGATAGCGCCGGAGCAGAAGCCAACAACGGACCACTTGCGTTCCAAACGCCAATCCCAAAACATCCAGGTCAAACCGCCCACGCTAGCAGCCAAGTTGGTAACAATGCAAGCCATGGTTGCCCGCAAGTTAGCGGAGAGGGCAGAGCCACCGTTGAAGCCGAACCATCCAAACCACAGGAAGACTGTGCCGAGAACGACATATGTGGTGTTGTGGGGTTTGTAGGCAAGTCTCTCAGTACCATAACCGCGGCGTCGACCAAGGTAAAGTGAAATTGCCAAAGCGGCTGTGCCGGATGAAATATGGACCGGAGTTCCGCCGGCGAAGTCAAGACCGCCAAGAACAGCCGACCAACCGTTAGGGTTCCACGTCCAACAAGCAATGGGGTCGTAAACAATTGTCGACCACACAAAGACGAAGACAAGTAGAGGGCCCAGGCGGCTACGTTCTGCGACTGCACCAACTGCGATCATGGGGCTAAATGGGCGCATCAGCATAGCCTTCAGTTATAGCGGCTCAATCACGCACGTGATAGCGGCGAACATGAGTTGGAAGACACAGAACACGATGGTGGGAATACGTGTGCTTCCAGCAGAAGGTTGCTCAATAGCATTCTTCAAAGCGAAGTATTCTGTAAAACAATAAGTGAAACGAAAATACCGAACACGTAGACGTTACGCACTAAGGTCACCGATAAAACGACTTGCATTATCACTGAAGGCGAGAGAAAAGCCCCAGAAGAACCACTACGTTGTGTGTAAGGGTGGGTAATTTGTTGGGCGGGAGAGCTATCGTACCTGAAATGATACCACAGCAACACACATCATACAGAGGTAGATCATGCTCAAGGCATTTTTTCTGCGTAGAAGACCAGAGTAGAAGAAACCAACACCCGGAATCATAATCCACACCAGGGCGGTAGAGGCGAGTGTCCAGGCAATGTCGCCAAGGTTGTACACGCCCGACGCACCGTTGTTGGACCACAACAAGTCTCCAGCTATTGAAAAGGAGTCACTATTGTGTCATGTCGCGTGACGCAGGAATTGCCTTACATGCATCGTAGGTTACATTCACCATCTTGCTAGCCGAATGCAAACCTTAGCGGGAAGTGGCGAGATAAAGAACGACTGGGAATACGATCTTGGAGGTGGTTGCTGCCTTGGAAAAAAAAAGTGGGAGGGTGGACCAGGCTATATAAGGACAAGAAACTATGCACCCCTTCCGTGTCAATGATATCTGTTGAGGAGTAACCCATAGCTTAGCGAGATAAGAGCTAGCTGACTAATCATATCAGTGATGCTGATTGGTGGGGGGTTGTTTGTAATTATTTTACCCCTTTGCTTATCTATGACAAGTGGCGGGTGTCGAAAGTCAGACTCACAGGAAGATTGATCTCAGGGACAGCTTACAGCACTCGCAGTATGGTCCCCTCGTTGATTTGTTGTGGCTCGCAGTAAGGTACAGCAATGTCAACATGCACGATGCCGACCCGCTATCACAATCAGCGGAAACAGACACCATAAATCAGACCCAAGCATTTGACGTTATCTTGTCCACTAACCTGAACCACTAGAGGCATTTTTGACAGGAATGTTCGACATCGTTCAATGCTCCCGTTCGCGATCCCTAAACAACCAATAACGAACGTGCCTTGCTTCCTCGTACCTCCAGTCTTCGGCCGGAATATCCTTAGACGCCGATCTCTGCTTCCATTGCAGTGCAGGCCTGCAGGTCCATGTGGGATTCACGTCAGGCATTGCTTCCACATTTAGAGACCTCCATTAAAGTAGTGTACTTACGTCGTGCGTCTCGATCAGCATGATTACAACTAGGCAACAGTTGCTTCACACACAGATTAACACAGCGGATATTCTTTGCAAGACGATTAGAAACCTTTCGACATCTCTATCACCACGGAAAGATTGCAACAGATGATTACGCCCCCAATCAATAAAACTTGGAGGATCCTGATCCTAGCAAGCTTATCGTACTGGTACCCATTGATTTTTGGTGTGTTTTCGATTTCCATGGTGTATGCTAATGACTCGTCCATCAGAGATCTTATCAGGAAGTATACGAAGCATACGTGTTTAACACAGCTGCGTACGGCCTCGGCGATTGATTATGCGCCCCAGACAACACTAGATGCTTCTTTCATTCAATTCTTACCCTGAAAAGCATGTGGGCAGTGTCAGTGGTTGCAAGTAGTTACGTGTGCAATTACCATTCCGAAGATAAAGGTCGTTTTCTGTCACCGGACCGTTGCAAAAACTCTCAACCACGTAAGAGCATGAGTACGATCGAAGTTGCAAGAGTCGCTACTAGGCTCGACTGAAAGCGAGTAACAAATGAATGGGAAATATTTGGTGTTGTTTGTCTCAGGCAATCAAGTCAGGTGCATCCTGTCTTGCTGTAAGTTGCAAGATGGCAAGCCCCTTCTTTGCTGCTATTCGAACTAGGGTTGTGCAGCGTGCACTCTTATCTCGACCTATACATTGTTCTGCAAGTAGGTTAAACTCATTCGCCGTGTGGATGTGCTTCGAGCCTTTTTTCTTGCAGTCCGACGAAAACGCACGGCTGGGGACGACTTGTTCTCCGAAAATGTCAAGTCGCCAACGCACGGTGACTCTGTTACAAGCCGCGAGCGGCAGTTTCACAAGCTTGTTCAGTTTGTGACTGATCGCACCGGCCGGAAACGCGTCAACACCGCGGGACAAGTTCGACAATCTGCGTGGTTGCGTCTCTTCCAATTAGCATCAAAGCCGGAGCACCTCGAACGTATATCAGAGATGTTCCCGCGATGGAGAGATTCAGGGAAGACTTTCAGACCCATCCATGCTGAGATGTTTGCTCGTGAGTCTACGTTGTTCGCGCTTTTTCTTGTTCGACACACACACATATATAGGCCGATGTGAAGAGCTCAAGTGTCCTCTTCTTGCACTCAAAGTATTTGGTGATCATACCAAGTACGGCTTCGGCATGACCTCGCTGCCGGCTGGACGACAGCTTCTTCATTCCTTGTATGACAAGTATCCTCTGGAAAACACAATGACTGCCGCTTCCTTATTTGGCCTATATGGTTTACCAAGCGTGGCAAGTGACCTGACGTCAAGTGCCATGCTGTATGTTTCATGCATAAGAAGCAAAGATCCCCGCGCACAAGTGGTTGCCAAGAGCCTTAAACGGCAATTCACGAAACAGATTGTCCAAACTGAGGAGGTCAAAGAACCCACGGAGAGGCTCGTACGTGCACAACACCCCATGAAATCAACCATCTGGTTGGCAAAAGCGATTAGGCAGATCAAGACAGCCCATAAGGAGCATGGGTTGCCAAGGGCGTCATTTTTGGGAATGTGGAATGCTGCAAAGAGGCCGCGGAGAATACAGTGGAGACCCGAGCGTGTGGATGAGCCATGGATGCACCCGTCTGATTCAGATACTCTTACGCCAGTGTCTACCCATACTTAGGTTTATTCTTTGCTAGATAACAGGTAAATTGGTAGGCATTTCGCTTTCCATTTAGTCCGAGATTAGTCGCGATGACTCTCGATCACAAGAAGTTATTTTTGTCGATAAATCTGATCACCTAGCGATATCGATGAAAGATTTTGATACCTGTACATTGATTCACAATTTTACAGCCAAGTGGAACAAATCTACAATCCCTCGATGAAGCCAAAAATCGAGAAAAAAGAGCCCCAGCTGTCGTTCGCTGATGCTCCCAAACCAAGCGAGCAAGAGCGCTCTGCTGCAGTAAAATCGATGACCGGATTTGTACGAGCCTTCGCATGGCCTGTCCACCGATGGCCTGCGGAGAAGCGGATTTGTGAATACGGGACAAAGATCCACCTGCCTCGCACGTATTTGGCAACCAGAGGCGAGGAAGTGCTGCATGTTCGGCGTGGGACAGATATCAACCAGCTTGTCCATGCACACTATATGGGATCTGTGGAGAATGGGGAAAAGGAATGGACAAACTTTGTGCACGAAGACGAGGTAATCATGCGGAGGTGAGTCGTTCTCGATCGAGATCTACTTACCGCTTCTTACCTACTCCTGCAGGCATGAGTACCTAGGACCTGACCCAAGGGTCGCGGGGTACTCCCTTGATGCAAACGGGGAGATTCATATCCGCTGGTGGGATGCGTTCTTGAAGGACCAGTGGTCGGACAACGAGAAGTGGACGTTGAATGTTACGATGGATGCTTCAGGGAAGTGGGTTGTCAACGAAGACTTGAGCGTGTAGATCGTAGATAACCCTAACCACAGCTTAGGGTAACCACCTGACTGACTCGGTCCTTTCTCGGAACGGTCGACGATCGGCCCGCCCGTTCACGTACTAACGAACCCCATGACTGGCTGCGACCAGTCCGATACGTATACATAGATAAGAACGTTCTCAACCTTTGATGGACTCACCCCAACTTGGGTTCTATCACTTATGACCTCTCACGCGCTATACGCGGCCTTCAAGGCCTCTACCCCCGCCTTCGGTGCGTGGATCACCCTTCCTGGCGGTCTCACTGCGCGGTACATCGCGGACTCCAGTCCGCATCTCTCCTTCGTGATGATCGACTGCGAGCACGGGGCTACATCGCTTAGTCCTGGTGCATCAGAGGCCATCCATGCGATCGCTGCCCTCGGGGGAGCTGCACCCAGTGTACTCGTGAGGATCCCCGCAACAGGGACATGCAGCAGCACGTCGTGGCAGATCAAGTATGCTCTGGACGCTGGCGCAAAAGGTGTCCTTGTGCCTATGGTACGGTGTTGCAGTCTGGTCATGCTGAACCTTCTCGCTGATTGTATTCCTGTGCTACATGGTCTAGGTCTCGAGCGCGGAGAAAGCAAAGGAGATCGTCTCAGATTGCCGGTTTCCTCCTGCCGGAAGACGTGGCTACGGAAACCCGTTCACACACATGGCTTGGAGCGTTGGCAGAGCGGATTATCTTAACAAGGCAAACGAATACATCATGGTCATCGTTCAAATCGAGAACAAGGAAGGCGTCGAAAACTTGGAACAAATCGCTGCTGTAGATGGACTAGGTTTGTTGCGCTGACACCGTTATACTTTGTTACAGAACACCACTGATTGGTATACTATCCCACAGATGCCTTGTTCATCGGCCCATATGACCTTTCCCTGGGCCTTGGTTACCCCCCACCCTCTCCAGACCCACACCCTGAGGTCGAGATAGTAATCCAGCGTATCTTAGAGGTTGCCCATAGCAATGGGAAGAAATGGTATCTGATCCTTCCCTTCACCATCATTCAATTGCAATTGCTGACGTTACTACTTCCCCAGTGCGATCTACTGCTCCTCTGGGAAACAGGCAGCTCAGCGTGCCAAGCAAGGGTTTGACATGGCAAGTTCCAGTAACATCAGGCCGATTGATAGATCTGACACGTGACGTAGATTAATGCCTCTTCCGATCAGGGTGCTCTGGCCAAAGGGATCGCTCGTGATTTGGAAGACGCAACTGGCGCTCAAACAGCTGGAGGCGGTTTCGGATATTGAAGAGTGGAATTGTAACATGGTAGAAGTTAAAGTGAATCTATGTACATTATGCCTACACCCTCAAAACTGAGCTCTGCTAACAAACCAGTGAAGTACTGGGTCTGAGGGGAGAGTTGATACTTTGCCACTAAAAAGGATGCCTCGAAAGATTTGTGGCACTCAAGTCTGCGTATGCATCTTTTCATGCTCAGCGATCAAGGCAATTTTGATAACAGGAAACATGCGGTCTTGTTTAACACTGATAAGTTAGGACTAGGCCTCTGACGAGCAGATGGGTGTCTCTGAAAATAGGGATAGGACAAAGAACTAACCCAGAATGCTGAATTTCCGGGGTTCGTGCTTCCGGTTTCAAAGTTCATCTAATATATATGCCGTATGTCTTAGTGCTGACGTGAATGCGGGGAGACGTGAGTCTGATGGCCAGTGACTGGTGGCGGCGTGGGCAGCGAGATTCAATTGGCACTTCCTAATGCGTAAATGCTGCGTAAATGCTGGTGTCAGGTGGAACATTTGTGAGTGATCAATTGTCGAATCACTGGGCATATCACTCGTATCAATATTCGGGATTCCTTTTTTTGAGGAGTCTTCTACGTCAACCGTAGAATTTCCATGCCAATCTATCATTCATTGGCTCATTCTGCAAGTAAGCACTCAGTACGTGATGTCGGGTCACAGGGCCGCGTTGTAGGGATAAACGCGGCCGTTACGTTTTCGCCTCATAACTGGCAACAGAAAAGGTGTCAGTGGATAATTAGGTGATGGCTAGATGGTCGATATACACATCAATAACAAAGAAACTTGGCACAGGACAAACATTATAGATTCTGTCAGAATCAACCTATCAGATCCTCTGGGGATTAATCAAGCTGAGAGAATCAAGACAACCCTAGGAACTCGACCCACTAGAAGCTCGCCTAGATGGCGGCGGCGGAGGTGCGCCGTTCTGCGCATCTGATACGGAGGTTTCTTGATGTGGCTTGGATTGCAGAATGAGACGTGTCCCAAGTGGAATGTATCGTAAGTCTGCAACAGAGGAAGATCTTCTGGCCAAGGACTCTGCGTCTAACTTGGTGGGGACCTCTTGCGAACTGCTTTCTTGCTTCTTCGCTTCCTTGGTTTGCTGTCCCCAGTCCTCAACCTCCATCACATAATATTTAATGCCGTCATCCAGCCCATATTGGAGACTGCCAGGGTTCTAGTGAGTGTTAGAATTAACAAAGATGATAAGGGGTCTGTCTTTACATCACGGCTGACCACCCGCTCTGTAATAGTCGTGATTCTGCAGAGGGCCCATTCCCTGAACTTCAACTGTTCTTCCATGTGGCCAGTTGCTTGCAAGAAGTGGTGGGGGGACGAAACTATATCAAAATCAACATGTTGTAAGCCTTCACAGCCTCCTGCGGACGGCAAGTCTCACCATTGAATGCCGCCCAGTGCTTCACCTTCGAGTTGCGGGTGGGGAGAAATAACGCAAGATCACCTTTGGAGAAGTTTCGAAAAGCTATTTTTCCCTTCGCACGTTCCTTGTACAATTTGCACACTTTCTGCCATTTCTTGATGACAGATCCTACTTTGGTGATACAATCCAAAAAGTTGTCGTGGTCAAGTCCTCTCAAAACCTGCAGGGCGCTCGCGGCATCAGCCGTGTCAATGGACGGAGGCCCCTGAGGAACAGAGCCGTTGTGCACGTTGGGCGACGACCCTGGTTCTCCCAAATTGTCTATCTGCCCGTTCGGAGCGATTATCATGGATTGAAGCATTTGCAATGCCCGATGGTGTGTGTTCCAAAAAGTTATGGCAACATCAAGCAACTGATCCACCAGCCAATTGCTTTCTTCGAAGCGGTGCTCAAAATCTTGCTGGGATACACGACCAGTCAGAGTTAAGTTGTCACGGAGCATACCTTCGATGCGTCTGGCCTCCTTCAGTTCTTGTACCACCCGTCGTAACTCCGCCTTCATACTTCGTGCCTCGGTGTTTGCTAGTTCGGCACCGGACTGGACATCCTTAAATCGCTGAGCAACTTCATCCAGGCGCTGCTCGGCTTCTGACTGCGAGTCGCGACTGGTTCTCAGCTCCTCGCGAAGCGAGTGTTCAATGCGTCTGGCCTCTGCAAGAGTATCCTCCACCCGTCGCAACCCTTCCTGTACACCTTTTGTGCTGGACTGCGCATCCTTGAGTTGTCGGGTAGCATCTTGGAAGCGCTTCTCGGCATCTCGGTGGGAAGCATGGATTGCTTCCAAGTCGACGCGAAGAGAACCCTCGACGCTCTTCATGTCCTTGAGTTCGTGCATTACCTGTTGTAACTCCTCATGCAGGCCTAGTGCCTTGGTATTCGCCACATCAGCATTGGCCTGTACATCCCTGAGCTGCCTGTTGACGTCCTCGAGGCGCCTTTCGGTGTCCAATTGGGAGGCGTGGTTGGCTTTCAATTCGTCACGAAGTGAACGTTCGACTAGTTTCGCCTTCTTGAGCTCATATTCTAATCGTTGCAACTCTTCTTGCACACTTGCTGCGTCGGCGTTTGCTAGCCCAATGCTTGCTTGTGCGTCCTTCAGTTGCTGGGTAATCTCCTCGATACGTCTCTCGGAGTCCGACTGCGAGGCATAACTAGCTGCCAACTCATCGCGAAGTGAACGCTCGACTTGCTCTGCCCGTTGTAATCCCTCCCGAAGACCTGTTGCTTCACCCCTTTCCAATTCAGCACTCGACTGCACCTCCTTGAGTTTGCGGGTAACGTCCTCCAAGTCTGACTGCGAGGTTTTTAAAAGGTTGCGAAGCGAACCTCCGGCTTCTTTAGCCCCCCTCAGTTCATGCTCCAAGCCCGCTAGCTTTTCACGTGTACTCCTTGCCTCGACATTCGCTTGCTCGGCACTGGATTGGGCCTCTTTGAGCTGCCGAATAGCGTCGTCACGTTCTTGTCGGCACGTCAATAACTGGAGCTCCAAAGCAGTACGGTTCACATCTGCCTCCGAAATGCGCTGCTGGAGCATACGGTGATGCTCAGTCGCTTGAGCCTGTAAAACCCTTTCCTTCTCCAACAACTTAGTGATTTCCTCGTTCTCGGCACGGGCCAGGTGTAAATGAGCTTCTAAATCTTCTCCTCTAGAATGCGTTGCCTCGAGGTTCCGCACAGTTGTCGTATGCTCATCCGAGAGCTGTGCGATCTTAGCTGTGTTCTTTGCCTCTTGGGCCTTGACTTCCTCTGCGAGTGCACGAACCTGTGCAAGTTCCTGCCGTAATGTATCGGCCTCCTTAGCTTGTTCAGCCGTGTCCGCTAATTCTCGGGTTTCCTCGTGCTGCCTCTTTTTCAACATTTGTCCCAGTTCCTCATTTTGCTGTTCTAGGACTTGCCTCGTCATGAGCTCCTTCTCAATCTGCGCACGTGCCTGCTGTAGCTCGTGTTCCAGTTGTTTGAAATCTTTCGAAGCCCGCTCAGTATCCTGTTGGGTTATTAGACCATGTCAGCTTTCCGCGTACAGCACATACAGGAAGAGCATTTCGAGTGGAAATTTCTAAGATGAAGCCTGGTTTGCTACTGAGCTGACATCGAAACTCTACACAAGGTTCAGAAAGAGCAGATCGAGAGGCGCTTGTCTGGTTCTTACTATTATTGTCCGACGTCTGGGACAGCACGTCGCGAGGATTAAGGGGTACTTCAACTACTTTGTGGAGAAGAGATGCAGTGAATGATGCCCGATACTTGATTAGCACGGATATCGGGTGTTCTGACATGGTCTCTCTATCGTATGTGAGCAACGTCAGTAAGGATGATAGGACCTCTTACAGAATTGGATTGAAATCCGCCTGAATGACAGCATCGTTCCCATTCTCATGGAAAATCTTGTGTTGCTGACCACCGACGTTCAGCTCAAGGGATTTAACACCACTTGCGTTTTCCAGCCTGATACCTGATTGAACAGGAATCAGAATGTGCGGTTCCAGACCGGGATTAAGTTCAGGTCGTACCCGATATTCTGAGGACCTGAGTTGGTGCCATGGTGGATAGGGGGGAAAGCAGGAGAACTTATTCAGTTGTAGCCCGGGCAACAACTGGGCAATGGGCAAAGGAGCAGCCTATAATTATGTAGGCCTACAGGAAGTCATGCACCTTACGTTACCTGGTTCACGTTGTGCTTCGCGCCCCAGTCATACACGTGCAGGTAAGTTCATTACCGTCAACTCGTCGTGAATTTGACAGGCGGTTGGTGTCCTTTGTGGTATGCCCAAGGATAAGCCACTTTAACTTCAACGTGTAGCTCAGTCAAGTATGTGCCATATGGCAAAGACTCATGGAAACTGTATCGCTGGGCCTGGTAATACGTCATCCAGTATGTGATTGAAATTGCTGATCGTCAGACATTCTGGCGTAATGAACAGACTCAGTTACCGACTGCCTATAGTATCCTAATGTCTGAAGTTCGTTGCGGACGCCCATCGGTTAAGTCTCTTTATTGCCAAAGGTACTTTCTTGCTCTGGATCTCAACACACGAGCTCAACTTGCCGAGTGTTTGATCCGCTTTTGGGGCCATGGATTAAGAATACCTGTTCTTGCCGGTCGTAACGGTGCCAATTTTTCCTACCCACACCGGAAGTTGGAATCACCATCACCAACTGGTGTTCCCACAAGGCTACGCTAGAAGATTTCTCTATTTCGGCTTCATCGACTCCGGCAAGGGTTGATGGACAGCTTGACGGAAATTCTTCGGCGTAGGTGTGCTGCCATTGCAACAATTTCCTGTCGTATTTCTACCATGGTCTGGAAATCCATTTGCTATGATCGTCTTTTCTCGGACTACTCACAGGTATGAGGCGCACTGTTGACTTGTCAGGGTATCTGATGAGCACCTGTACTATTTCCGCGCTATAAGTTCGAGAGCACGCGTATTATTTAGCGGATGTGCCGATTAAAATACTTGGTTCGTGATGGCCTTGTTGGTCGTCTTTATATATCATATCTGTGGCCAGCGGAAAATAAGTGAATGGCCTTCCCCACAAAACTGCCAAGCAGTGAATCCAGACCGATGGATGAGAGTCTCGGGAATGACAAAGACAGGCAACCCACTGCCCACATGGAAATGATTGAAGTTAATAACTAGCAATGCATACCAAACTCACGGCCATGCCGCACCGCCGAGCCTAATACCTGATTACACAAACGAATTGCGAATGATCTACATCGTGTGGGGTAAGCCTAGCGGAGGTTTTAATGAAGGTGTGATCTTGGAGGACCGAAGTCTAGTCCCAATAGCAGTGCCAGGCGTGTTAGACCATGAGGCAGCACCAAAAGTAATGGGCGCAGGAATGTGCAGTAGAAGAGTAGTAGAGGTTGACACGTGCACCGTGGGAAGATTGTGTTACATAAGCGGGGAAGGAGAGGCAAACCACATCGCTTGACAACGTTGGATCGTGCAGCCGCCAGACGTACTAATCGACATCCACGATGCCACCTCCGCCTCCTTTCTCCTCTCCTCACAGCCCACTTCAACTACCAGCACTCTACCTCTACCCTCTGAATGATACCTTTGTTCCGAAACACATTGCTCTCATAGCAGGTCAACGCGTCAAGATTGGCAGACAAACCAACGCAAAGACTGTACCTGCCGAAAGAAACGGATACTTCGATTCTAAAGTACTCTCAAGACAGCATGCTGAAATATGGGAAGAGGGTGGCAAGGTGTGTCTAATCAAATCTCGCTGTACCATTTTTAAACCCTCTTCCTAGATATTCATTAAAGACGTCAAGAGTTCAAACGGAACCTTCATAAACGGAGAGCGTCTAAGTCCCGAAGGCGTAGAGTCGGAACCATTCGAACTCAAAAATGAAGATATCGTGGTACGTCGACCGACAACGACCCTCTGTTCATTTTTGCTATATTCCTCCCAACCAGGAATTTGGTATCGACATCATTGGCGAAGACAACAAAACAACAATCCACCACAAGGTGGCTGCTCGTGTCATGTGTGTCATCACAGAGGAGGACGCTCAGTTGGCTGCTCGTCTAGAGCAACTGCAAAATAACTCTGGCCACCCTGGCATCCCTCCTCAGCAGGGCGGCAGTGGCGCAGGATCGCAATTCTCATTCGCGCCTCAAGGTCAACCCGGGCCGCCCACCGTACAACGACGAGCTGGACTACAATCTCAGTCTGTTGGTAATATGGGTAGCATGGGTGCAAATATGCGGGCACCGGGTAAAAGCGGATTGTCATTCGACCACATCCTCAGTCGTCTTCAAGGCGAACTTCAGAAAAGTAGAGATACGAACAATGATTTGCAAAACCTGTCAAACTCAATGGGTGAACTGCAAGACATTTTAGGTGGCTCACTGGTGCGTACTTTCTGGAGACACCAATAGGAGCGGGTCACTGACCCCCCCGCTCACAGCCACCGAGTCTCCCGCATTTCCCTCAGAGCCTCCCACCTGTTCGACCTCCCCCACCACCTGCTAGCGAGCCCAGTCAACCAACTGATTCCGGAACTGTTCCGGCCTCCGACCTCAACGATCTTCGCAATCAGCTCCACGAGACACAGGCTTCGCTTGCAAGTCATGTCGACAAGGTTCGTGCTCTCGAAGATATGCTCGCTGAGCACGAGGCTATCAAGTCTGAGGTCACTACCCTTCGGGAACTCATGGACGAGCGTAAACGCGAGTTCGAGTTATTGCGGCACGAAGGCTCGCTGTCGTCAAGACATGATAGCGAGCACCACAGCGATCTACGAGATGAGAGGTACCAGGGGGATGACGACGATGCATCTAGCATTCATACAATTGTACCACATGAGCTCGAGAGGGTAGAAGAGGAGGATGAGGACCAGTTGGTACATGAGGAGGAAGACGATGAAGACCGCAGACGTCATCGGGATGAACTCGGACGACCACGGACACCTGAACCCACAGGTATGGGCATGGATGACGACGAGTCTCCGAGTACCAAACGACGACACCGTCCTACACCTACCCGAGACCACGACGTGGCTTCTGTTGCACTCGACGACTTGGCGGAGCGACTATCAGCTCTTAGTGGTCGAATAGACACAGCTGTCGAGTTCAACGCCTCTCTCCAGGCCCAGCACTCTGCAGCCCAAGCCACGATCTCGCTCCTTCAATCCAAAATATCTACATTGGAGGACATGGTACAAGCTACTCAGTTGCAACTACAACAACAAAGTGCCGCTCAAGAAGCTGCGCAAGCTGAGATCCTCAAAGCTGTCCGTGAACCGCCCCGGGATGCAGAGCGCGAGTCGCTTACGACAATGCTTAATGAATGGAGAAAGAGTGTCGAGGGTCAATGGAGCGCCGTACAGGAGGAATGGTCACAAGAACGTGAGAGGCTTAATAAGGCAAGAGAAGAATGGGAAACCAGAGCCAAATCTTTGGAGTCCAGTTTGGATGCCAAGGTTAACGCCAGCGTGGCATCTTTAAATACTGTCCACAGGCACCACGCTTATATTCCTAACGGCGATATCAAACTCAACGGTGGCGGCGGTCTTGTGACCCCACCCAGCCCTGTCAGTGTCGCCTCCAACTCGGGACGGACCAAGTCTCGAAGACGGCGATCTAGCTCATCGCGTGGAAGGTCGAGATCGAGCTCACCAGTATCGTCGATTGAGATGATCGATGGCGTTACGAGCGTTGTCGCTGTGAACGGTGTGAATGCAGGTTCTCGACGTGCATCGGATACCTACCCGTGCGACCGCTCAGCCTCTCCGTCTGTTCCAGACGACGACAGCGAACCTGAGTCTTGCTCAAAAGCTGTGCACGCACACGGAGCTCAGTATCTGATAACACCCGAGCCTTCGGTGAAAGACTGTCCCGGCCATCGATTATCGACCGCGGTCAGCTCCGAGTCGAACACAGAATCCCCGCATAAATCAGACGCTGTCCGTCATTTCATCGTCGTTCGTCTCGTTTCTCTAACCGTTTGTTTCTTGCAGCAACATCAACTAGGTTTGGTTGCTGGTTTCTTGGTACTAGGTATCGCGACGGCAGCAGTAATATGGGGAGTGAACCAAGAGTAGGATAGGCTTAAAAAGCTATAGGACGGTTTGTTTAGTGTCACTATAAGGGATGCATTCGTTATGATAACTAGCTATTCTTTCGCCTCCCTCTCTCATTGTTTCATTGGTTGGTTTCTTATTTTATTTTTGCTGCTGTTTACGTTTCACGTTCACTTACACTTCTGATTATGTCTATGCACTTTTCCTCTGGCTATTTAGATCATAATGACAGCAATGACCATGAACCCTATGTGCAAATGAACAAGTGCTATGGATATCCCTACATGGCTCATGGACAGCCATTGTGGTGTGGGGCAGCGCGATTCGTCATCCTACTACATGCCACTCGACCTGCGTGTTCAGTTCGGTGGTCTGCTATACCGGTACGGCCAGCTGGTGTATTCGTCATCGGTCCGATTACTAAGATGAAAGGCCAGTCGAGTCATTTGTCAGCCTATGTAATTGTAAATGCGTCGATTACACTTCCATCATTCCTCCTGTTAAATCTATATGGCGCAATCCCGCGGGAGGACTACGTACTCCAACCTGTGTACACAAGGTACGTATACGTATAAATACACACCATTGTCTCAAGTCTCGTCAGTTTTCTTACCCTCCACAGCCTCCTGCTTAACTGATACTCTGATACTCTATCTGAGTCAATCATGACCATCGCGAACAACTCAGTAACATTCATCGCCAACGGCGTCGGTAATGACATACAACACGGTCATAAGAGACGACTATCCTACGTCGATGGCTTCGGCACACGGGCGATCCATGTCGGATCGGAGCCAAACCCAACCACGGGTGCTGTTATCCCGGCTATATCCCTCAGCACTACATACAAGCAGGATGGCGTGGGCAACCACAAGGTATGTGTCTTCCTTCCTCTCGCGCTCGTTGCGGCCCTCTGACTCACTGGCGGACCTAGGGTTACGAGTATTCGAGGTCGGGAAACCCCAATAGGAACGCTCTAGAAACAACCCTTGCTTCATTAGAAACTGGGGGGGCATTTGCATTAGCATTTTCATCTGGGTCTGCGGTGACAGCCACGATCGTCCAGGCTATTGGACCAAACTCACACGTCGTGAGCATGAATGACGTGTATGGCGGCACTTTCCGTTATTTCAAACGGGTAGCGACAGAAACCCAAGGCCTCGAAACTACCTTTGTGGACCTTGAAAACGCAGATGACAATACTATCTTGGCCTCGTTTAGAGATAACACCAAGGTAAGCCCATTTGGCATCGGTGCCAGCATGATTCATTCAAATCTTATCTGCTTTCCATTCAATTCAATTGAATAGCTCATATGGATAGAATCACCAACAAACCCCACGTTGCGGATTGTCGATATACCCCGTATTGTCTCCCTCGCCCGTTCCCACCCGTCTCGTCCACTTGTCGTCGTAGATAACACTTTCCTTTCACCATTTTACCAATCCCCGTTAGTCCTCGGCGCCGACATTGTCGTTCACAGTCTCACGAAATACATCAATGGCCATTCGGACGTTGTCATGGGTGCAGCGATACTGCCCCCCCAGCATGCCCATCTTGTAGAAAAGCTCCGATTCCTGCAGAACGCACACGGTGCTGTTCCGAGTCCCTATGACAGCTGGCTCGCTCAGCGTGGCTTGAAGACGCTCCATTTGCGGATGAAGGCACATGGGATCAATGCGCTCAAGGTTGCTCGCGCACTGGAGCGTTCACACCATGTCGAGGCAGTACTGTACCCTGGTCTTGCATCGCATCCATTCAATCATCTCGCGTACAGCTCGCTGTCACCGCACGCGAAGAAGTTCGTGGATAGGCTCAGGTCAATAGGAGATGAAGATGGTCTTAATCCAGATACCGAGGGGGGATTCCCTTACGGAGGAATGGTGTCCTTCCGGATACGCGGAGGGGCAGTCGAAGCTGACAAGTTCCTGACTGCGCTGCGATTATTCACACTAGCAGAATCTCTTGGAGGCGTCGAGAGTCTGGCAGAATTGCCAGCACAGATGACGCATGGGGGCATTCCCGAGAAGGAACGGGCCTTGCTCGGGATTGGGGATAACCTTATTAGGTTATCTGTTGGTGTTGAGGAGGCCGAGGATTTGGTGCGAGATATCGAGCAGGCTCTGCAGTATGCACGGAGTAGCGAGAGTCGCAGCTTGTCAGACTGAGTTGGGTTGTCGGATTGGTGCATGCGGGGTGTGCTCGAGCAGTTAGTTGGTGCTACATCTTGAGGATGGGCATGGACCCAGATCTCTTCTAATTATTATTCTCATACTTTATCTTCGTTGTCAGCTGCTGTAACTTTATGTAGACTTGCATGTGTTTGTAGAAAGTGATGTGGAAAACAAGACGCAGTACTAGGACCAAGACCCACCGGGACAGAGTTATGGTGATGTCATAGTACACAAGAAAGGACGATACAGATCCATAACGGTGTCTCTGCAGCGTGTTGAGTGTACATGTGCTGTTTAAATTCAAAGCAAGGTCGTCTCGGCGATAGATCCGGAGATGTGCATTCCACGTGAGGAAAGTGTGTAGTTGACCCCGGTTTCATATGCGACCACGTATCAAACGTAGTCAGCCGATTTTATTTTCATAAATATCCCAGTTGGGAATACACTGCGCTGGCCTTCCACGAGTAACTTGTTCCAAGCAAATATTGCGACAGGGGTATGCAATAACAGATGATGGCACTGTTGAACAAACGAGGTGTTAGCGCTGGTGTTACGTAACAAACGCTCACCGATTGTTCTCAGGAGATTTGTCATGTGCGCTTGACACTGACATAACACTTGCATGTGTTTACCACTGCATGTGATTCTATGACTGGCTATTGGACATTACCGGTGTTTCACCAATATGGAGAAAGATCTAGGCCCTATGACGTCAGGATGACATGTCTATGATATCATTCCTTCTACTATGTTCTATGATCTTCCATGCTTACTCAGTACGATACCTGAGAAACTCTTTTATGGAAGGTACTACTTACCATATGTAGTTCAACCCACATGTTGAACAAAACTCCATGTACCATGCACAGACCATGTCTGTAGTGTATATATACTGGACCTCTTGGTCCACAAATAGTAACAGTTCAACATCCATTGAATAGTACTCAAAACACCCAACCAGAAGATCACCCCAAGTGAACACTGAAGTAAGTCTTATGGTCCTTACCTAAGAACTTCCACTGTGTAGTAGAAGTAGATTCTAGGCTTTGCCCGAGCCGGTCTCCCAACTACACTACTTTGCTTTAGGTTATGAGCCCCGAGCTCATCACCTAGGTTAGACGTCTATAACCTTGCAACAGCTGAGCAAGGGATGCAACCAAATGATGGCTTGCGGTTCACTTGGAGGATTTTGTTGGGTCTCCTCAACACCCTCTCGTTTCTCCACAGAATACAATGGGTTTATCTGCAACTGCCATTTTGGCAAGCTGAATTTTTCTTTGCCATTTCAGCTATTGCTTTTTTCACACTCTGTGTTGAGATGCAGCACACACCTGCTCATTGTTGCACTTATAGAGTGGCAGCTGAGGCAAGTGATTGATTTGGATCGTGGCACATCCAAGTGGATCGGACCATTGGTCCTCCTCCTCAGGATGCTTCAATGCTGGAAGATCTTACAGATCCTCCTGCATATACTTTGTCTGCTCCACCACTGAGATATGAATCTCAGATGACTGAAGAGTCAGTGGTGTTGTGATTCATTGATGCAAATCCAGGTATAACACTGGTAGAACTATGTTCACACCTTGATCAAGCTTTCGTTGAGGCTGCTGAGAGAATCGTAGATTCTGTCCGACGACAGTGGCTCATTGAGTCCACTAGAGCTCGCTTGATGGAAAGTCAAGTGAGGAATTGTCTGGACCTGACCCCTGTACAGCCAACCTTTTTGAGGCTCAGGGGACAACAAATGAGTGCTATGACAGCCTCATTACCATCTTCCGATCGCAGTAGTGGGACTTTTATTGGATATACAGATGCTGATGGTAATCCTATTCCAGTCCCCTATGAGGTAATAAATTTACAAGACGATCCTATCATTGATCAAAACCCATTACCAATTCCTTCTCAAAATATCAACTCTGATGCATCCATCCACATCCCCTTTCCATCTTCACCAACACAATGACCACTGCACCAACGAGCATCTGGTCTGGAACGCGGGGCCACCCGCAGTGACTCCAAGTCACAATCTGGCAACACCTTCACACTCGCCAGCAGTTCCCCATCCGGGTCACCTTCTATGACTTCGAGCACCCTCTTTGATTCCAACTAGGCCTAATACACCTACCCCCCTTTCACCTCCTCACTGGTCCAGGGTGCACACTACCAGAACAGAGGATGTAGAGATAAAAGAGGAGTTCAAAGACCTGTATATCCAACAGGAGGTCGTCTTCATAAAGAAACAATCACCCCTCGAAGAAGGAGAAGTTACTCCTGACCTTGTCTATCCAGAGTCACTGGAAGAAGGCAAGGAGGTTGAGTTTATACGTTTCAACCTTTATGAAGACGAGAACATTAACCTGGATGACTACTGTTTAAGTGAAGATGAGAAGCGGTATATTCGAGAACATATCAATCGTCCTGTTATGGACAGAGAAGACTTCAGCAGCATTAGGAACATTCTGAACTATGACATGGAATGGTATGTGAGTCATGGAGATGCAGCCCATGTCAGGGACTTCCATCCTTGGCAGACAGAGTATGGGCACCAATATCCAACTGGAAACGGAGTCATTGTGGTAGGGAAAAGACCAACCCCTGCTGAGATTTTCGCTCTGGGCTATGGCAATATCTTCTCCCTTTTCTTTATCGCCCACGATGTCTACCTTCCATGGATGAGGGTGCTGGGATTAGAGGTCATGAAGAACCAGTATAGGTTCTCGCTTGTCAACCCAGGTTGAGTCTTCGACACACACCCTTTTTTCCGCACCTATTATTCACATCCATTCAAAATCATGCAATGGGAGTTCTCATGATTCCTTGTAAAAGTTCAGGATTATGTCGTCATCCCTCTGGACCCACGAGGCAAAGTCAAGATCCTTGATCTTGAGGCGCTGTGCCCTATCCTCAAAATGGGCTACGATGACAATGGAAAACTGGTGCTCCCTGAGACTTTATCAGACTACTTCAATGCACCAAACTCATCAGACGTATCCTATGCCGTATTATGTTCACAAGCTGTATGCTGCTGATTTGAACTTTATCCTTTCCACATCACCTTTTGACGATGAAAACTATCACAGTATACCTATGAAAAGAAGTATACATAAAAACCACGTACGCTTCACACATATGCTTCTTCCATTTATCTTTGTACAAAAGCTTGCACTCTTCCTTTCCGAAATCCCTTTTACCGTGCATCATGTGTATTTCCATGGACGAATTGCCGATAAAAGTTGCCATCCTTCTGTGTTCAAAACACCTTTCCCATCCTGCACTATCAAAGCTTGGGAATTGGATAGGAGTGTATCTTTCATCGACTCTGTTCTTGGAACAGGTGAAAAGGTTGATTGAGTAAACAACCCACACTACTTTCTGCCCCTAAATTTCCAAGTTTTAGAGGAATCTGCAGAAATTGGGTTGTCCACGAAAGGATGGAGTTATTGGAAGAGGTCAAAAAGTGGAGAAAAGAAGCAAAGGTGATGAGAAAAAGTGATAGAACAAAGGAAGGATAAAAGGGCAGACAATGCACTACAAAGGATGATGGGAAATATGCCCCCTAGGAGAAAACCAGGGACGCATAATGGAAAGCATAGAGTTGGATATAGGCCCGTTCACCCTAAGCCTTTCATCCCCTTCCAGATTGAAGAGGAAAACATGTTTGCTAATTGGTTTGCTTTCAACTGTCTATTCTAGGTATAAAAATGTCCGCAAAAGACATTCTCACTTTTGTCCCTCTCTTGAACGGAAACAACTACAAATTGTGGCACGATTCCATTGACGCCTTTGCTATGGCCATGGGATTCTACTGAGCATTTACTGAGGACACACCTGCTGTTGGCGGAGGAGTAACAGCTGAACAGGTACAAGCCTTCAATGACAAGGACATTCAGGCTTGAGGTGTCATCAAGCTCCGTATTTCCCCTTCCTTTTATCACCATATGAAAACCACTGCCAAGCTTACATTGGCAGATATTGAAACTGCCTACGGACAGCCAGGCAACATCGGTGCCCTCTCTGAAATGAGATCCCTCTTTCAGCATAGGATCAAGGGAAACGTTAATCCTGTAGATGAAGCAAACAAGCTCATTGCGTGTGCCAAACACCTAACAGCGGCTGGTTTTCCAGTCAATGACAAGATAGTTGCAATGGCCATTTTAATGGCTTTACCCTCTGACTGGGAGAATGTTGTCTCCCTCATTACTACCACTGTCGAGGATGCGAACTTTAAGCCATCAATGATTATCCCGCATATCCAAAAGGAATATCAGTGGAGAGTTACAGGAAAAGGAAGGAGTACCATTGACCAGGAGTGGTATGAAGGACCTTGTCACTCACACCAAAAGTCCCTCATTCACTGACTCTCTAATGTCAAACCCGCAACAAATACCCAGTATGCTCCACAAGGAAGCTATCCTCGGTGCAGGAATGGCTCTTGCAGGAAGAACCACTATCTGGGCGAGACTTGCCACATTACAGGACAAAAAGTATACTATACTAGCGGCAAGCAGCAGATTCGCTGTATCCCGGAAGTCGTCTGTGCGCCTCAAATATCCCCACAGAGGCAGTTCCCTAACAAGGGAAAAGGACAAGGAAAGCAGAGCCAAGGTACTCATGGGGGAAAGAACCCACAAGGCCAGGGGCAGAGACCTCGCCCCAACAAAGGCAAAGGAAAGGCCAAAAACAATATGATTCGAGACGACGAATCAATGGCCTATGAGGAAGCTCCACAGTACAATGAACAAGGTTTCATGTACATGCAAGCGGAATACCTTCAGCAGGAGGAGCTTGGACTTCAGGAGCAAGTGATAACTCCTGATCAACCCATAGCTAGTTCTTCAAAACTCACTGTCCAGCAACTGGATCAGGAGTTAGAACTTATCTGACAGGGCCATTCGGAGCCGTTTCAAACGGTTCCAGAGATAGACATCCCTAAGGAGCTTTATGAGGACTCAGTCAATCCTCTCACTGCAGAGGATTATGACTATGATGATGGTCCAATGGCGATGTGTGAGTCTACCACATCTACAATGCTGTACAAAGTCTCTTACTCTCCTCTTGATCTGATCCCAGAGTATATTGGAGAGGCATCAGAAGAAATGAGTGAAGAGGATTTGTATTATTTAGTACAACGTGTCTTGCCTTGAGACATCATGTGTTCCAAGTCATCCACATATAAACCTTTTAACCGAGATTATCATGACCAAGTGCATGCTTTCCAACTAAAGCCAGGAGTTACTGTCCCAGATGCACAAAGAAAACCTAGGGAATTTCAGATTTTCTATTGGTCACTAGATTATCTAACAGGTTTGTGGGCACCAGCCTATTATCATCCAAGGTACAAACTGGATGGATACAATATCGGTGGACAACCCCTCAACGTCTACGTTTACAATGGAGAGGATGATTGTGATGAATGTGGTTCACACCACCCCAGATATCTCTGGAGTCATGATCTAGGGGAAGGGGATCCCCTAGGGTATGGAGGTTTTGCCGAAACTGCACAAAAGCTGGCGGAAATTAGACCACCATTGCCTTCCACCGAAAATTGGCCTGGTGATGCCATGTATCCAAGAATGATGGCTGATGGCCTTGGCAACACAGTCCTCATGGATAAAGACCATAATGTGCTGGAAATGTACTATCATCATCTGCTCTGCTCTGATTGTACCAAGCACAAGTTATTTGTTTCTCAAGAAAAGGGAAAGTGCATCTCATGCCATTTACCTATGAATACGAGCACAACCATGTGTCTAACTTGTAAAGGCAAAAAAAGTCAACTGATTCTTCTTGACTCTGGTGCATCTGTGCACTGCACTCACAACCTTAATGACTTCATGTCCTATTCTGCATATTCCGCTCCAAAGCTATCCCAAACCGCAGATGCAGACACGGTTGTAGAGAAATTGGGGAATGGTACTGTCATATTTTATCATGAAGGAAAACTAACCAAACTTTATGGAGTGGAGTATTGTCCCAAACTCCATATGAGGGTTGTTTCGACCACTCAGTTAACAAATAAGGGCTATACACTGATGTCGAACATTGAAGGAACTCAAATCTTTGCACCTAATGGTGACCTTTATCTGCGGTCATGCCCGATAGCATCTAAAGGGTCCCTTCATTATATTCGAGTATCTTTACAGTCTATAACTGATCGGATTCAAACCATTAGTTCAAAGGAAACTTCGGACCTGTGGCACGCACGAATGGGACATTGCTCTTACAATGCCATGCGTCAGCTACCCAAAGCAACCACTATAACTCCATTCAAAATTTCAATGGAGAATAAACCTTGTCCGGGCTGTGCTCTAGGAAAGATGACAGAGAAACCTTATCGCATCACCTACAAGCATGCCACTCGACCACTCAAACTTATCCACACTGATCTCTGCGAATTCCCTGTGGAGTCTTATCATCACAAGCGATATGTCGTTACCTTTATTGATGACTACAGTGGCTATGCCTCGATCGTTCCTCTTTCTCAGAAATCTGACACATTTGACGCCTTTCGTTCATGGCTTGCCTGGGCGCAAAATCGTGTCTTGGAACAACTCCTTTGGCTACATTCAGATCGTGGGGGAGAGTTTAGATCTCTCGAGTTTGCGGCTTTTCTACGTGAACACGGTATTGAGCACCATATGACTGCTCCTGATACTCCCCAGCAAAATGGTCGTGCTGAGCGCTTTAATTGCACCATGGTAGAAAAGGAAGAAGCTATGAGACATTCAGCTTGCCTTCCTCCTAACATGTGGCAACATGCTCTCAAGACTTCAGTGCATGTTTACAATCGCCAACCATTTTGCCAATCACAGTGGAAAACTCCAGTTGAGTTGTGGACGGGCAAAAAACCTGATGTTTCCTACTTCAGAGTTTTTGGTTGTCTGGCTTACGTTTTTATTAAGAAGGAACATTGGACGAAGTTACAGGCCAAGAGCGCTCCAATGATATTCCTAGGCTATGAACCTGGAACCAAGGCCTACCAATTCCTAGATAAAAACCAGAGGGTTGTCATAAGCACAAATGCTATCTTTGACGAAGAAGTTTTCCCGTGATGTGCAAAGACTGGTGGAAAAGACCTAATACCAGAGGAAACTGAAGACCAACCTCATGAGGATGTTCCAATGGAGGTTGCTCCTCCAGAAGAACAAATTCCAATTGATGTCCCACAAACAGTTCATCCAACTGTCTCTCCAAACGACCCGAAGGAACTTGCAACTCCAACAGCAGTACGAATGGAACCACAAACAGAGACTTCTAAAAAGACAGTCAGAATTCCCTTAAAGACGTCTTTACCCTCTCGTTACACACCCTACCCAGACTCCAGCGTCCGTCGGTCTACTAGAGAGAGAGTCATTCCACTCAGACCAGAGAATGCCTATGGAGAAAGGACACATCCTGTTGATGCAGAACAGCTAGCATCAAAGGAGATGACCTTTGAGGGTACAAGAGAAGCATCGGACATGGGGGAGCTGATGGTTGACCTGCAAAAGCTCAGTTAGGAATGTGGTACTGACTTCGTCAACTACTTGCTTATGCAGAAAGTCAAAGAGAAGTCAAAAATACCTGTTCATTACTGGGACACCCAGAGACTACCAGCCAATGACAAAAAGGCTTGGGAAGCCGCCATGCACAAGGAGATCACAGCGTTAGGCAAGAGGAAAGTATGGGAACTTACACCTCTACCTCATGGGAGAAAGCCTGTAAAGTGCAGGTGGGTCTACGCTATTAAATCTGATGGGCGAAAGTGTGCCCATTTAGTAGCAAAAGGTTTCTCTCAAGAATACGGAGTAGACTTCAAAGATGTCTTCTCTCCGGTAGCAAGATTTGAGTCAGTTCAAATCATTCTATCCCTGGCTGCCCAATACAATTGGGACCTAGAGGCGCTGGACGTCAAAACTGCGTTTCTGTATGGAAAATTGGACAAGGAAATTTATATGGAACAGCCAGAAGGCTTCGTGCAAAAGGGAAAAGAGCGCTATGTCTATCGATTGCTTAGAGCCTTGTATGGCCTGAAACAGGCTGCTCTAGCATGGAATATCAAACTAGACAAATCCCTAAAGACACTAGGCTTCACTCGCATCAAGTCGGATGCTGGAGTATACATATTGCAGAAGAAGATAGGACGAGAAAATATTGTCATCATTCTCCTCATCTACGTTGACAATGTACTCTTCACTGGCAACAATCGCAAACACCTTCAAGAGTTGAAGAAGAAGTTCATGACAGTATGGGAATGTCATGACTTGGGACAAGCCAAAGAATATCTCGGAATGCATCTACAGTCAGATCGTTCCTCAGGTCTTTTGATCATTGATCAGGTTGCTTACTTGGACAAAATCATCCGAAGATTTCAAATGGAGAATTGTTGCTTGGCAAACACTCCACTCCCATCAGGATATGAACCAGTAAAACATCAGGGAGAGACCACCCCTATACTGTGTTCAAAGTATCAATCAGTCATCAGTTCCCTGTTGTATCTCACCTTAGGAACTCGACCTGATATCTCATTCGCTGTCATCAAGATGTCACAATTCACATCGAATCCCACTGAGGATCATCTTAATCATGCCCTATATATCTTTCACTATCTTCGAGCCACCAGACAGAAGGGTTTGGCATATCAAAGGAAAGCTGAGTACTCTATAGAGGCTTACTGCAATGCGGACTGGGCTTCGGACAAAAACGACCGAAAGTCTACTACTGGCATGGTTGTACTAGTGAATGGAGCACCCATTACATGGTTGTCACGCAAGCAGAAGACTATCGCTCTGTCATCTACAGAAGCTGAGTATATGTCCTTATCCGATACCTCCCAACAGGTAGTCTGGATTCACTCTATGTTTACTGTACTTGGTTTCAAACCAGGATCCATCCCACTGTACGGAGATAACATGGGATCAATTTTCCTTGCACAGAACCCTGTGCAAGAGAGACAAACCAAGCACATTGACATTTGGTATCATTTTATCAGAGAGTGTATTGAGGATCAAAAAGTGCTCATTGTCAGACATATTACAACTGACAAACAACTTGCAGACATCCTAACAAAAAACTTGGGACGCGTAAAGTTTCATGCCTTCGCAGACTTTCTGCTCTTCAATTTGGCACATACCAAATCTGGGGGAGTGTTGAACAAACGAGGTGTTAGCACTGGTGTTACGTAACAAACGCTCACCGATTGTTCTCAGGAGATTTGTCATGTGCGCTTGACACTGACATAACACTTGCATGTGTTTACCACTGCATGTAATTCTATGACTGGCTATTGGACATTACCAGTGTTTCACCAATATGGAGAAAGATCTAGGCCCTATGATGTCAGGATGACGTGTCTATGATATCATTCCTTCTACTATGTTCTATGATCTTCCATGCTTACTCAGTACGATACCTGAGAAACTCTTTTATGGAAGGTACTACTTACCATATGTAGTTCAACCCACACGTTGAACAAAACTCCATGTACCATGCACAGACCATGTCTGTAGTGTATATATACTGGACCTCTTGGTCCACAAATAGTAACAGTTCAACATCCATTGAATAGTACTCAAAACACCCAACCAGAAGATCACCCCAAGTGAACACTGAAGTAAGTCTTACGGTCCTTACCTAAGAACTTCCACTGCATAGTAGAAGTAGATTCTAGGCTTTGCCCGAGCCGGTCTCCTGACTACACTACTTTGCTTTAGGCACGCCATGTGTTTGGAGAATGGTGTCCAGATCTATGGGCTTGCATGTGAGACATTGAATCACGTGTTCTTCCTTGGAGAAAAGGCACAACAAGACAAGCAAGAACTATGGATACTCTGAAAGGGATCGCCCCACATAATTGGAAAGAGAACATACGCCGATCCAGAAACAAAGATATTCTTCGCCAGGTTTGCAGCTATGGAAATGAGTTCATAAGGAGATCAGAAGCGGCTTACATGCCTGAATCATCATGCAAGAATACCGGAAACGAAAGGCATGGAAGATCCATGAATCAAAGCCGCCCATAGTGAGCCACGTGAACAGTCATCATGGTCGTCTATGACTATCACGGTAGCATTTGTGCCTGGGCTTGTCCGGATACATAGAATGGCTGGTGCTGTAGCCTATAGGTAGTTAATCATACCAACATACAACCTTGATTCACTGAGCCTTAGAAAGAGCTGAAAACCCAACAATGTTGTAAAGTTAGTAATTCAGAACATGGTGGCCTGGGAATTGGCAGTCCTGGTATTCCAAGAAATTGATGTGTGACTCATCCTTCATACTTTTCTCGTAACTGGGTTTCGGCTTGGAATGGTGGTTATGTGTCTGACATGGCAACATTGACGATGACGATGAGTTGAGTCATGACTAGACAGTTGTGAAATTGAATTCACAACGACTAACAACCCCCATCCTGTTTCTTCCACTGCTTCCACTCATGTATTAGCGCTCGCCGGTCTCCCGGCGCGAGTTATGGCCAGCGTCGGACTCACACGACTGTCCAACAGTACACATACAGGACAGCATAAGCATATCGAGATCACTGTTGACAGCGTGCCCGTTCCTCCTAGTACCTCGCTGGATCCACCAACGCCGGCCCTTGTCTGCGCAGGATTAACCTTGTCTGCTCAGTTATCTTTGGGACATTCTGTGAGTCTCAGTGACCAATTCCTCCAGGATTTTCTTGCAACGCAAGGTAAGTCAGCCAGTCACCGTGCATCAAGTCCTTGGTGCACTGGTGCAGTGGAGATGGAGCGCTCACATGTATACATTATACATATTTATCTATTGTGCAGGACCGATATCTTACAACAGGATTTACGATGCTAGGCATCGACTACTTCAGGCTTCGGGATTGCATCTAGATAGACTTGGGTTGGATCGTCCCCCGCGGAGAGACAAGTCTGCGACAGGCAAAGGAGTTCACACTGTGTTTGGTCGAAGCCGTCGAGCAGCGATATAGTGGGCATCATCTGTATCGCGCAATTTCTATCACCTGTCTCTAGTTTTATGATTGTGCTGCCCCTGGGCAACAGGAGCAGAAGGTGTGTGATACGTTATTGCGGGTATGTAATCGCCCTCTCCCAGGTGCACGGCATGCTATAGTAGAGTAGAGTGACACCCGGTACACCTCGCCTACCAGCGGGATAAACGCGTCGTCAGCTCCGACGCCATGCCCTCTCGCGACCCATTACCGGCACCACGCCTACACAATGATCCCTCCCCAGACTATGCTTCCTACACACGGCCATCCAGCAGAAGACTACGGACAAGCAGGCGTCGCTATAACCAAATATACCCAGTGACTTATAATCACCCGCTCTCGTCACGCCAATACCCCCCTGTATCCATCTGCCATTATCCTGGCAGCCGGGTACGCGTTCACACGGACCATTCTAGTATAGCCGTCCTCTCAGTTCCCTCCCCACCAAAAAATGGTGTGCTTAAAACTGCCACCGGGAATGGACGACTATTGGGGAACCCTAGACTCTGCCAACAACTTCCTTCGAGTTTCTTCTTCCCCCAATGCTGATGCATGAGTACTCCGGGCCGTCATCACATCCAATTTCCGAACATACGAGGCCGAGCACACAGTCAGCTGCACGAATATCCTTGATCGGTTCTAACTTCAACAGATAGGGACTAAAAAGGAAATGGTATGACGAGGGGTCAATATCGTGTAGATCCGAACAATTTCGGAGAAACGAAGATCTGACTATTACTAGAATCCAAGAAAAAGAATCCACTGACTGAACATACTAGTACGGATATCGGAAGCCTTTCCTCAGTCTCAAGGCTTCGTCAAAGGTGACCCCCTCCAACTGCGCCGCTATTTCGACGCGTTCACGTTCGGCATTCCCCAAAGAAATCATCTCGTGTCGTTTCATACGCTCGTTTTCTCGTATTAACACCCACCGAATACCTGTCAAGGAATCAGTTCGACATACTGCCGTTGCCAAATCAAGTTACCGAAAGCGGTGATGGCCGCAAGTACAAAGGAACCCATAGAGATCAGCATTGACTGGTGGTACTGTGGACCCCAGCGTGCTGGCCACACGTATGATCCCACTCTGCGGGGCAAGTTATGAGAAGTGACAGTTGGACCATCCACTATATTTTGCTCACACATTTATAACGCTTGCCATACCATTCACCAGTCCAAGAGCAGCAGAACGTTTGGCCGGTGGCCGAGAGATGGTATTAGTGACCCATACATATGTCATAATGTTACCTGATAGACGTAAGTTCATCAAGAGTTTCAGTGTACCATGCAGGACATACCACAAAGCCCAAGTGTCATCATATACAAAGAAAAGTATCTTGCTGCGGTGGCCATCGTGGATAGTGAAATAATGTATCCGACAATAGGTATCCACCACCACACGGTCAAATGGAAGAAACGCTCGCCAGTCCTGTCTGATCCCATTAAGTCAGAACTACAATTCAAAAATGTTCAGTGAATAGTCACTTACCAGCATGCCAGGCATTAGCAAGACCAACAATTGCCGGAAGTATCCATGGAGGGCTGTAATCTCAGAAGTCACCCGGGCTGCATTTCAATCCGAAAAACTTGTACTGACGCGGCCAACAGTAGGGTTATTACAGTGGAGTAACCGAGAGTAGCCGTCAAGCTGAAGGGTATAAGGCCCTATAAAACAATAGTGACATGGATAGGACTGACGTTGGAAAGAAGTTGGTAAAGCTTGTGCCTAGAGACGCGAAGCAGCCTAAGAGAACGAAGAGATAGACCTTCGGGCCTTTGAGAGCCATCACCAATCCTGAAAACAACCTTCTAAATCGTCAAAAGCGAGTGTGGTTGGACAAGAAGCAAAGGAATACGTGGAGTCCTGGGGATCTGTATCTGCCTCTCCGGCATCTTCTGCAAGACGAAGCTGTGCGAGATGCTTCTCTTCCGCAGTTAGCCATCTAGTATTTGTTGGCTGTCGTGGTAATGGGTTTCCTGAGATTACAGTCTTCTTTGGAGCCATGGCACTTACATAGTCGGGAAGTAACCGCCTATGCAGGACGATCCTCAGGTGAACTTTATTGGGACTGAAGCGCAAAAAGCTTACAGCGACAGTAGCCCGACAAGAATTGTAAGCGCTCCTTCTAAATAAAATAACCTGAAATTTGCGAAGATAGTCAGACAGAAACACTCATTGAATTTAATGGCACTTTCCATCTCCATGCTGCTATGCCCAATGCGCCGTTCATGTGGCCCAGAATAGCAGCAGCCCACAGCTAGTGTTATGATCACCTTAGAACGTAATGGATCTGGGCGTATAATGATCTACCCACACTGCCAAATGCGTAGGAAATCAAAAAACCAGCATATAAAATAGCGTATCGTAACCCGATTTCCTGGAGTAAATTAGCATATAATATTCGTGGTCGTGGAGAACACGACGAACTTTTCGTGTATACCATCTTGAGAGTAGATATGCACAGCCTGGAACATAGGCCGCCTGTCCTTCTAGCATGAGTGATTCGTCACATCTGTAACCACCATCTGCTCACCTCAGGTAAACCAAGGAAAAGACGACATGCAAGGATTCCAGAAAAGCTTTTTGTGACCTACGAAGGAAGTCCATTCAAACAGGAGCGTGTTATTAGATATAACACATACGCCTGTGAGTGCACTTATAAGCCCCCAAAGAATAACGCAAGAGCTAATATAAAGTGATGGTCTGAGACGGTGGTTAATTTGGGTCCGGAATAATATAATTACGTGAGCCCACCTTGGGTTACGGTTTAGAATCTAACAAGGTTATGAACGATTAAGAATAGCTATGTCAGTGGAGTGTCGCTAACCATGTTTGACAGAATCTGCGCGGGACAATATGAAGCAAACAGGATGGCGATTGCGGTGTCATATTGAACATCTAAGTATGTGAAATGAGTAGCCTATGTTTTAGGGGCGTCACAGCCGCACCTGTTATATGCAGGTCTGACTGAAGGCCCTTCAATCTTCCTGCTGTGATTGCTGCTCTCTATTGATATTATTATAGGTAAAAGAAGATGATGTGATAGCAATGGCAAAATGAGACAACCACGCACATCTATGTAGTTCATCATACAGATGACTACAATCGTGGGCATGAGACGACAGTCGAGCTTCCTTCTGAGCTTCCTTTCTGCTTCACTGCGTACTTCAGGGCGAAGGTCATTGTCGTACTCCAGTTTGTCGTCGGCGGTCATTCCAGTCTCTGCAAAGGGGGCGGGACCATTAGGATCAGGTTGGAAAGCGCTCAACATGCAGAAGTTTTAGAGGCAGCAAGTATTCTTGCACCAGGGTTACTATATAAATGGGACCCGGCCGTGCAAAGAACCGGGGCCTAAACCAGGCCAACTTCCAATGGCCAACTTCTCAGAGCTGATGGTAATAAACACATGTATGTAACAGCGGCACTATTGACTAAATGTACGTACCACCAATTTAAACGGCCTCTGGACACTGCCCCTGAGAATGTGCACATAAGAGCCCAATATGTTGATCGACCTATCGCGGTCGACCATATCCTGTGGGTATTTGCTAAGTGCTGATGCCCGATTCATTGGCCACTTTGTAACAGACAGAGTTGCGATCAGTCTTTACCGGATTGAAACCCGCCAGTGAACAGGACCTTTCCCCGGTCCCGGACTGCTTTTCAGCAGAATTCCAAGGAATTCCTTGGCTTCTTGGTCAAATTTGCGCACTTGCTGTATTCTACGGTGCATCGTTTCCAAACAAAGCTTCATTTTGTCGTGCTTACTCTGTACAGTGATACTCCTGAATAGTTCCGAGAGTAGGCGGGAAGGCTCCACTATCTGGGTTTAGTTGCGCAATATGGAAAGCCGGAAAAAAATTACGGGACTCACTCACAAGTCATCATCGAAGCTCAAGTTGGGGTTCGTCAAAAAAAATCCCAACTCAGAAAGGCAATTCCCATTCGTCGGAAGCTCCGAAGCACTCTCTTATATCCCTTACTAGAGATGATCACCAGGTTTTGGTAACAGTGCACACCTAGGACTCGGCGGCTTAGTATGCTTGGCCAACAAGTTGACGGAGGTCTGGGGAGCCATGTGAACAAGAGTGAGAGGAAATTCTTTACCTATTCATATACCGCAAAAAACCATTAGGACACGAGCAACATGGGGGCAGTAGTGATGTATAGCTCGGAGGAGTGTCACGGATCGACGGTTGGCTGGTTGCAATTACTTACATAATGGTAGCTCCAAACTTCGCAAAAACAAAGTCATGGCCTAGCGTGTGGTTTGGACGGTCCGACATGGAGAAAACCAAGTAACGTGAATTTGAGACACTTTCCACAGTGTTTTCATTCTTTCCGCACAGATAAGTATGACTGCACCGGTCCATTCGTTCGTGTCTATTTCCTCGATAGATCCTCGCCAAGTTCTGAGGCTAACACATTCCCAAGTCTAGGAACGAATTGCAAGGGTGAGTCTGGTAACTCCTTCAAAGGCCTGGCTGCTACAACTTGACGATGTATTCCATCTATCTCCGTATAGTCCAGCGGTTCGATTTAACAAGTTCAAGTACTCACAGCTTTCAGTCACTGGGCGACTACGTTATCGTCTTCACTCTCAAAAGGCTGACGTTAAACAATGCAATCGGTGTGGACGTTCTCATGGACTCACTCGCCGAACTCTAGATATTCGATCACCACATGCACACACCGAAGATGAGAGCCCGCGCCAGGGGTTTCTTCCGCTTTATATCAATTTATCGCGTCAGCAACTGTGTTGAAAATGGCGCTTGTTTGGGAACGAGCATAACTGGCAACGCTGGGGCGCACATAGACATGAGGTCCGCCTACACAGCGAACTCGACGCGTGTTTTGACTGTACTTTCGTTGAATCACTCGCTCATGCAACCTCTGAGTATGCAGGATCTTTCCGCTCAATCAACCCAGAACGTCATCCGGCTTATGAGTTGGCAATGGAATTGGGGAACGAGCTTAATGAACCACTAGCGATAGATAACTCGGTTCTACCGTCCGCCCTGCATATGGGGCTCGACTGGACCGGGTGATTATGAACGTGACAGGGGATTCTCAGCCCGGTACAGGGTGGTAATATTTGATCATCTGTGTACAGAAGCTTACATGATTCAATCTATGGATGCATTCAATTCCTTTTGACCGCCAATCCATTGTAGTCATGACCAAAGCCGAAATATCAGTATGTTTCTAAAAGCCGAGCGAGGGTCACAGCTTCATTTTCGGCCTCCGGCTGCATGGCTTTTCCCAATGTCTACAAACGACCACAACTTCAGTACACCGCACGACCAATAACCCTCGATCAGTGACTCACCTTGTTCACAGCGACAAACTTCTTCACTACATCCTCCCCAATAACCTCCCCAATCTTCTGGTCCTCCAATAAATATCTCCTTGCACTGTCCACGTCCAATGGGAGCCGCTTCGTAATCCCCTTCTGAGCTCTCTCTTCCACACTTAACTGAGCAGCGCTCTGCTCCGCACAGCACTCCACTTCCAACGCAAGTTTATCCCTGACTCCGATGATACCAGCACTCAATAAGCCTTCAAGTGCAAGGTAAGGACTCGCGGTGCCATCCACCGATTTAATCTCAAAGTTACGCGCGTGTGGTAAACTGGGGTTTGCAACGCGCACGGGCACCTCGCGGTGGTCGAGTCCCCAGCACGCCCATGTCCCACCTGACCAGATTCCATCTACCATGCGCGAATAGGATTGGGGAAGGGGAAGAGTGAATGCGATAACGGAGGGGAGGTGGGCCATGAGTCCTGCAAGGAAGTGGTATTCGAGTGTCGTGAGGAGAGACGGGTGGATTTGGGAGGGCGGAGAAGTGCCTGTAGTAGGGTGTATGGAGATGTGGGTGTGTGCGCCGCTGCCGCCTGTATTAGTGTGCAGATGGATACACGGTATGTATCATCGAGAAGGACGTACAGCTGTCCAAGTGCAGTCTGGGTGCAAGTGTCGCGCGTAAACCATGTTTAGTGGCGATATTGTATATCGTCTCACGAGTGTGCACCAGTGCATCGGCCGCTTCGAGTGGGGAAAGGGGGCCAGTAATAACTTCGTACTGTTTGCCAAAGGTTTAGTAACATTTCTCCTGAAGTGGAGTCCGGATAAGAAACTCGCCTGTCCGGGAGCCCCTTCGGAATGGAACATCTGAAGCTCGACTCCGGATTTGGTAAGTGCCTCTGCAATCTCTTCGAGTACCTTGGCCTCCGTTGTACCCGTTCCAAATGCAGCAGTCCTGGACCAGCCATAGTTGTTCACGACCTGGAGGGGGTCAGTTGACTTGAGGAGTATGAATTCCGTCTCAAATCCGACGAGGAATTGTACGTTGAGTTCCTCTTCTGCATATCTGTCCGTGTCACGTCATCAGCAAGCATACACGGTGACAAGACGCGATGCACTTTAAGGTCCTCCTCAAGTTCGTCCTTGGACACAGGGGTACATCCAAACGTCCCCCGATGGCCACCTTCTCCTCGAAAAACCCAAACACAGACGCATGTCCAGGCGCATATCCACACAGTCTGAGGCTCGAGCGATCTATAGCAAGAAGGTACTCCCCCGCCGGATAGAACCCCTCTGTCATGTTCAGAAAAACAATGCCAAGCGCAGCGTTCGCAATGTTGACACCTGGCCGGGCTGATTGTAGGAGCTTGTAGAAGTGGGAGAGGGTCAAAACGCGACAGTGTATGTGGCTGGAGAGGTCGACCCATTGGACGCGAACATACTTGATACCTAGATCCTCGAGTGGGAGGGGTGTTTCAACGAGGGTGTGTGCGTGGACGGTCGAAGGGGTGTACTTGACACCGAAGTCGATAGTGGGCATGGTTGTAGTAGGAGCAGTGAGGGTTCTCGAGCTGTTGGGCTGCGAAGAGGGTTGTGTGGGGGCCTCCTCTTCGGGATCGTACTATTTGAACGACAGATATTGATCATTTCCGGTCGATGGGAGAGATCCAAGTGAGTATGTGCATTAATACCGAGTTGCTATGAAACACGTACGAGCATTGGATATATCACGGCGTAGTGGGATGATGATCGTTTGATCGATGAGGGGATTATCGTGTAGGATCGATGATTCGGAGCGCTGCAGTGTAGCAGTCACGGTTTAGTAGTAAAGAGCGATGTGAGACTAGAGGGCAAGACGGCAGATGCTTTGTATGCACTCGGAGCCCTTCGATTCCACTGGTGACGTTAACCGCAGTTGCAGAGCCTCCGTGTCGTCGTTGGCGTTGTCTGTCAATAATCTTTAATTTAGTTACTGGTTGACGACCGAAGCCGATGGTTGATCCAGTTCTACATCTCCGTCCTCGAGGCTTCGACATGAAAGTCCAAACCCATCCGCGGGGTTATTTCCTGTGTTACGAGATGCTACGTAGTACAACTCAACTGGACGACTCGGTGATCATCGGCGATGGGAGGAAAGCAGCTGTTGATGGGCGCTGGATGAGTTTTGATGTGCGACTGCTCTGATCAGTGCTAGAATGGAGTGGTCCATTTGTACTCTGCCCCAAACGCATCTCTCAGAACTCAATCATACAGAGGAAAGGCCCAGAGTTACATGATTAATAGGCAACTGAGTACAGCTTGCTAAGTCTGCATGCGTGTGCTTATGCTTTTTGCCATCAATTCCAGAAGTTCGGGACTTTGGAAATTAGATACGCGATATTAATGCACAGCGACCAACAGAACGGAATATGGGACAAGGACTAGTACCATCTACGAGGGAAGAGCCTTCGAAAGATCCGTGCGTGTGCGTGAAAGAATTCTCGATCTCGGAAGCACCGATCCTAGTGTTCTTGTCGCCGTGTTGACAATCTCCTTGACAGCGTAATATCAAAATGTTCCCAATAGATAATCGACAACAGCCCTGATCCAGCAGATTTAGAGAATCCTCGTCTCGCCTCTACCAGATAGCCTTCTCCATCCCCCGGCCCTGCAGACTGTCTACAGGGTACTATTGATACAATTTACATTTCTGTTGTAAGTCGAAGATCATTTCTTCCCTGCTTTCTTCGCGGCAGCTCTTGCCCTCGTGATCTGCTTCTTCCACCCGAAACACTGGCTGCAAGCTATAACATGTTGTCCAACGAGAAGAACCGTCAGCCACTCTCACTCTTTGCACCCACATTCCGCACGGAGGGGGGGAAACAAAAGAGACTGACATAGGCTCCCGTGCTTCTTACACTGGTAAACGCCGTCCTTGTTTTGGGTCGCAGTGGGAGGGGGGATGGGATCACGATCGGTGTGGGTGAACTGAAAAACGTAAATCCTCCGGACAGTGAGTAAAGATAAGGGATGAGCTGCACCCCATAAAACCCGTCGTTCTCCTCACGACCATCGTAGCCACAATCATTGCACTGCGTATAATAAAATCGAACGAGGTGGGAATAGGGAGTCGATCGGTGTGGAGTGATGCGGGGTAGTAGCTGATAAGCGCACGTCATCGTCGTGTGATGGAAATTAGTACATACCACTTCCTTCAGGTGCTTCGAGCAGAAGATGGCATCGTTGATGTCGATGGTTTCGACTGACATTGTATGGATGTCAGTATTATGTCGCAGAGAGAGGTGCTGGGAATCTGGGGAAGTTGAAGTGCGGGGGTTTTGTACTGTTCAAGGGCGCAATATATATTCCAAATGCGGAGAACGTATGACTGACCCTACCATTTACCTCCAACTCTAAACTGACATTTGCTTATATTTATTACACTGTCTCTTGGAACATCCCCAGGTTATTATTCCCTGCTAATGCCCTCGAGGAGGAGAAGACAGGAGCTTGTGTCAGGTGACCATGGGAAGGCACGATCACATGACTTAACGCGTGTCTTTTCGCAAAGTTCCTAGCTTCGATCAAGCTAAAGACAGCAATCGATTCCAAAGCAACACAGCAAACCTGGATCTACAGCGGGCACTGGCAAAACGAATCATATCCAAGAAGATGGAAGATAGACTTCCCCCCGAACTTTGGTCTTACATCTTTGACCTTGCAGCAGACGAAGATGTCATCTTCTATCCAGGTCTGCCTACCAACATGGCACAATCAACTTGGTCCCGTGCTGTCTTTGGCGAGTGGAAAGTAAGAACAGCTCAAGACACTATCAACATCATACAGAGACGAAGTTACGCGACAAAGAAAGTAAGTATCATATCACTTTCACGGATCCGCCAACCGACCACGATCGTGACGCCCAGGCCATCATTAGAACTTGTCAACGGTGGAGACAGCTTGGAACCGAGTTCCTAGTCCGCTGTCTTTTCTTTGATAATCCAACCAAACTGCGTGACCTGCGCAGCATCCTCGACAGAGACACATCCCTGGGCTGGTGGGTACGCCGGATGCATATCACACACTTCCTCAGCGAACGGGGTGGAACAATGGACGACTTCGAGGAGCCTTTGCTGGCTATCCTCAGACAAACACCCAACCTCGAGATATTCGTCATTGACTGGCCAATGTCTACTGCGTTTGGCGCTGTCGCTGATACCCTTGCATTGTCTTGCCTCAACCTCCGTACAGCGCACTGGCATATACCATCGGAGCTCCTCTCCAAAGTCATTTGGGCACTCGAATCCCTCACCAACCTCGTCTCTGTCCATCTCACATTCGATGAAAGCGTTAAGGAATCAGACACGATCACTCTCGGATCCGCAGAATCTGTTAAACTGTCCCTGCCCAATCTCCAACAACTCTTTCTCAAAGGGTTCTGTCAAGACTTTATGGAACAGGCATCAGGATGGACATTGCCTATGCTCCGGAGCTTCTCATTTGATTTCGGACCCAACAGACATGATTTACCAGACGTGATCGGCTTTCTCGTACAGCACGGCGACACACTTCTCTTCCTCGATCTGAACTGTGTACCCGCACTGGACGTACGTACGATCCTCGATCTTTGTCCCCTCCTCACGACCTTCTGCTTCAACCTCGACTGGAAAATCCTTCCCGCTATCGCCGACATCCCCAATGTCAACCCAGCACATGACGATGGCGACGACATCGCACCCGTGTCGCTCACGAACAGACCACATAACTACATCCAACACATCGGTCTGCACGGATGTCTGCAAGCCTTCGGGGTCGGTCTTGCGGCGTACATCTCCACAGACCCATTAAGCACACACCTCGTACAGCGCAACAACGATACCAACTTCCGAGCGCTCTCCCGGAATAGCTTTCCAAAGCTGGAGAGGGTACGTCTACTGAGTCCTTTGTTGCTGCAGTACCTCAACGATGCGAATGGGCCAAGAGAGGGGGAATGTTTTAGGCGGTGGGAAAGATGGTGGGATACATGTGATAATGATGGCGTAAGGCTGGAGGATTGTTCAGGTGGACTCCTGGGTAATCTGCCTCAGGATCCTGCGGGGGAAGAGCGAGACGAGGAAGGGGGCGAAGACGATGATGGGTTCTACACGGAGGAGGAAGAAGATCCGACGCAGAGACGGGTAAGTAATTTGGCGGAGCTGAGAGAGCTTTTGGAGGAGTGTAGGCGGATGTCGGAGGAGGGTCAGCAGGAACCGCCGTTCTTGTTTCCTTATTGACCTCGGGGCTCGTCTTCTTGGTTTTGTGTGCTGCTCACTATTAATCAGTCGTGCACGTGTATCTACTCACACACCCCATACTCGTTTGTACAGATAAACGGAATGGTCTACTTACATAGTTTACATATATATCCTTGTGGTATATTTGCTTGTCCGCGCCCTAGCGGATTTGTAGTGGTAGAAGTCTGGCTGCAGACCCAGAGGGACTGGGGTGGCAAAGACGACGTGCTGGGACGAAGCCGATAATTCTAGACCAACTAGATAGCTCTGGCGCTGGTGCAGGAAGAAGTGCTTAATGGCTGTGGGAGAGAGAGAATATCTATATTTACAAACTGTATAGACTATTAAGACGTTACCTCAACGGCAGTTAGTGGCCGTTTAATGGCTGTGGCACCACTATTATACTGGCAATTGTGCGCCGACTATGAAGGAACGTGGGTGGCATGACCAACGATATAAGGCATTGGTGCAGGAACATCCAGTCAGGTTCCGAGCACGACGGCAGGGTCCAACGGCCGCCTGCTTCTATCTTTTCATGTGCGATAGGGATTAGGGTGCTTACCACGCCAATGGCATCAGAAAACAGAATGAGGGCTGCTTGAAACAGACTCCTTCAGTGTCGACCGCATCAGCCCCGATCAATGACCTGCAGTGGAAAGTGATGCATAGTTGTGCGAGCACTTTCATGTAATCATAACCATGACTTTAGTATTCCAACTCAGCCCTGACAAGGTAATCAATCCTCTAGTTTCCCGCGATACTGTGCACTTCTATGAGTAATTTAGAAGATAGGAAGAATTCAAATGTTCCAGCGAAGCGTTCCAGTGGTAGAGTAATAAATAAACAACCCCTCCAAGAATATGTCGCATGCATTGCAAACAAACAGTTGTGCCTCTCCTTGTTGGCATCTGATCTGTGTCATCGCAGTTCCGATGGTAGCGAACACCGTGAGGTGGGGACCTCTGTACAGGGCGAGGATATAACGTCAATGCATCTCGACCGATCTGGTGAGGACAACTGCCATTCTACACGTGCTAGGTCAGGATATACGCACGCATATGCAGGGTCCACGCCCCGCTACGAACTCGAGCATTTTGAAATGTTTCTCCACATGCTTTCGGTGGACAAAGTTATTGCCGGCAGTGCCATTTAGGCTTGACCATACCCTCTGATTGGTGCGATAGCAGGGATTTTGCACGACATAGCTAGCGCTTTCTAATAAGATCTCACTGTCTGGGATTCAGTGCAGTGGTGTCATGTGCTGAAGTACCAAAACAAACTCTGAAGGTGGGATTACGTGTCAACCAAATATTTACCAACCCTCCATAAGAACATGGAATTGCCAGGCTCATGGCAAGGGATTTCGTTTAGACTCCGAATCACAGCATTAGTTACAGCAAACATGGAAATAGACATGTGGTCGTCAATCCTCACAGTGGTACTTCACGTCCACCATCGTGAACTACTCCACCAAAGAAATTCCGCCGGTCTCATCCTGGGGTGCTCTAGTCGCTGTGTTCCAGCTCATTTTTCGTACATTGATTGATGTGGGCCATATTGTTTCAAGGTATTCCGGCCAACGTGACTGCTTGCAGGCGGAGGACCATTTACGGCTGTATATGAAGTCGAAAATACAGAATTGCCAGGGACATGGAGGGGTGCTAGACTAGGACATCGTAGACCAGTCAGGGATATTTCCTCAGTACTCCATCGGATATCAAGTCACACGTGGACACAATCAATGGCTTCCAAGAAGTCCGTACTGATCAAGAAACCGACAGGCCATAACTTAGGGTATATCCTAGGATTTGACCGCCGAAATAGGATAAGTGTACTTTCTGACCAATGAGAAGGCTCGCTCAAGTGCAAAAAGAGTCGTCTCGGTTGTTGATTTTACAGATCTGATTGTGGACCTCATCGACCGATTGTACATTAAAGTTAAACTTATCGAGCCCCGGTCGCACTTCCGTCAGGTCGTGTAATTATGGATAAGAGATGAGGATCGGCTTCACGAAAGCCGATTCTCATCATCTACAGGACTAGAACGTGGAAAACGTTGCAAGGTTAGCTGTTCGCGATGTATGTAATGTAAATAGGTGGCCACAATGCATTCGAGGTCATGGGTCTGGTGCTAGCGATGATCGAGATAAATGTCTGCACGGAAGCAGTGGGTAATGAGAATCGGAGGTAGAGTGTTCTTTCAGAAGGAACAAAGGATGGCACGGCAGGTATGATTCATGCTCAGAAGCATCTCGATCAGCATGGTGAGCATGACAAACACGTGCTGAGGTGAAAACACTGCCATTCAGGAATCGCTATGTTTGTTCAGGGATTGCGGCACACCTGCCATCACCTGCGCGGTGGAGTTGGCCACTCACATATCTGACCGAGTTTCCAAAAATCATACTATTCCTCAAACAACATAGCAGGTCTTATGGGAATACAACTTCAAATTCTACAAAGTGGTGCATGAGTCACGAGATCTTGTTCTACTCACCACCTCCAATGCCGCTAGATCAACCAAATCAACACATTAATCTAACTGCTCAATAATACGCGTCAACACCGAGATATCGGGGCGCAACAATGGGTCGTATTTCCAGCACAGATTGCACAAATTCCACCACCCATCGGACATCCGAAAACATGTGCATTCATCATCCGGACGTCCTGGTGGCCCATGGAAGATGTGCAATAAAACACTTCGGAGGTTTCGTGCATCGTGGAAGGGTATTTTCCGAGAAAATAGTTCCTGAGAAATCTGTCGTTAAACTCATCAAATACAAAACATTAAAAACAAACCAGAGCTGTCATTCCAAATGCCCAGATATCTCCTGGGAGGGTGACGGCACACTCCTCCGAGTCCACATTTTCTGGAGCCAGCCAATTCAACGTTCCTCCACGAGGGGGATCTATGGTCATACTAAATGAAGAATTGATCAAGTGCGAGTGGCCAAAATCCGTTAAAAGTGCACGGCCTTCTGCAGAAATCAGTACATTCATCTATCAAATAGATTATTTGTAAATCGAGGTACCAGAGGGTAAGCACACCTACCCCCTTCAGATCACCGTGGATGATGGGTCCCGATGTGTGGTTGTGGAGGTAGAATAGCCCACATGCAATGCCCACAATCTGGATCACAATTGCGTAAATACATCGTTCATTTGTCCTGCAAAATTTGACCTACCAAAGGACGCGGATCAACGCTCGCATCTTGTACATAATCATGAGCATTCCCCCGTGACATCCATTCAGTCACTACGGACACCATTCCGTGAGGGATGGTAGTTATCCCTAACAGCGGAAGGACATTGTCGTGGCGGAGTTTCGACCAAATATGGATCTCACGAAGAGTTCGCTGAATGAAGGGTTAGTCGGAGCGGAGGACTCATAATCAGAATAGTTAACCTTGGCCACATCAGAATCAGCCCCAAATCGTATCATAGTCTTTATGGCTACTCTTGTTCCAGATGGACGCAAGACCCCTTTACCTATCAGAGAAATCCCGGTCCTGGTGATAAGAACATAATCATTGTGATCTATTTCGTTGTCCAGATTACTGCTGTATCGAGCCGCTCGCAGCAAAGGGGTTGTCAGCGCACTTGTCGGATAGATAAGTTTCTTTGCCTCGTAAGGTAATGATGACAACATCTTCTCGAAGAAAGTTTAGACGAATACACCAATGATAGAACAACAACCGACATACAGTCACTGCACGGGAAACGTACTGGAATATGGCAAATAAAGCGTTCCGGAATGAGAACGGTGGTATTTCCTCCTCGATTGGATATTTGACTAATGATGGACACGAAGTATCATGGCGTGGATTAACGAGAGCCTGTTCAGTTCTATGTTCGCTGTGACTGATGCTGTGGTTCAAGGGGGTGTCCGACAAACATCCTGGCTTCGGGCGAGATAATTCCATGTTATCGTGGAGTGTTTCTGTGAGTAAAGGGGGGCATGACACGGATGGGTAAGGGATATAATAGTAGCTCAGTCCACTCTGTCGACGCGTGATGCCATGATGCAAGGGACTGTTGCAAATTCCGCATGCACCCAAACCATCAACTTAGCACGTGCGGTGAACCCTGGCGATGTGGTGTTTGGGATTCATATCTAACCCCCTTCTTTGCTGGAGAAGTATGTGTCGTGCACGAAGACCATGGCCAGTCATGTCATAAAGCTCTGGAAATTGGAAATACTATGCATGGAGCCAAATCTGGTGTCCTTCTCTTGTCTTCTCTTGTCTTCTCTCCTTTCCTCTCTTACGTAGAGTGGATATCAAGTTACACGTGGCAAACTTTGCTTGGAGCTCAGGGTCCCTGCCTGCATGAAGTATCTCACTACATAGTCCGGTGCCGTGTAAATGTAGCCTTCGGATCGGTGAGAGCACCGCAAGTAAACCATAGCGCTTTGCCCTTCGACATTGGCACCGACCTACCATAGATTCTTCATTCACTGCTGACGTCCTTCAATCATCTCTTAGTCTGTTTATTATACCAGGCATAGTGTCTACCATGAGTACACACTTGTTCCACAGAACTCAGTTCAATTCCTCTTGCTGATCGAAGCCTAGCTTTTAAGGAGTGACTATCTTCCAAATTCTACTGTGGAAGAATATCCGAGAGACTGGTAAATAATCCAGCGGAACTGAGAACTCCTTGAAGAGTATGGATAGAGTCATCAGGATTTTGTTGCTTGTTTCGTTTCTCTGTGTACCGCTAGCCTAACACATGTGTCCATGCCAATACTTATACTCATCTACATGAACAAACAGGACAATCAACTTACGTGTCCTTCGTTTATATGCTTGACGGCGGAGGATCGTTCACAAGGTTGAAAATCCTGGTCTCCTCGGGGAATGATGTGGAAAGTGGAGAAGAAATGGAGAACTGGGAGGGTGTGCTGATGCTGACTCCTTTTCGACTAGGCCCATCTGCCTGAAAGTCTTGCAAGTCGTGTTGAGGGATATCTTTCCATATAATCGAGTCCGGAGTATTCTCCAGATCCTAGTGCGCTGTTGGAAGACAGAAGTCTGGTAAGAAATCAGTAATATAGTACCCGATCATGCATTGCAGTCAAACTCGTCGAGCTGCAATCACACTTCCATCAAACCAAGAGGCTGTGGATGAAAGGTGATGATTGGCTATGCAAAAAACTGATCCTCATCCCAGTGCTGGAGCGTAGAAAACGTAAGTCTTAACAAACCGAAAGTTACCTTGAAGGCTCGCAGGTTGGGATAATATGGGTGCATGGGCGTAGTAGACTTGGGTCAGCAGCAATATAGGACACGACCACCTACAGCCAGGTCCTGGGCATGGCGGGAACGAGTGTTTGCCTATATCTTTTCATGTGTAGCAGGACCCGGTCGTGGTACTTAGCAAGAGGTGAAGGAGGACTCAACGGAATCCCGTTTCCCTACGAGGACCGCTTGGAATGTTTCGAAAGGACTGTCACTCTTCGGTATCAAGGGTGTATACGGGCCCGTAGTCATGGTATAGACGAAATCGCCCATATCTTGGACGTTCGTCCATCCACGTGTGAACGGCACAGCAAATGCCGGTCCCCTGCCGCATCCCCCGAGTATCATCGAACGACACTGCCCATGAGTTACTATGGACGCCACGCAGCCTAAGGAAGATGAATTCTACAGTAGAGCTACGCCGCCGCCAACGGAACCTCAACCTGTGGTGCGTGTCCTCTCCTCCCAATTGACTGCCTTGGCCGAACGGAGAGCAGCAGCCACAAAGGTTATCCCAGGATCCTATTTGCGAGGATATCTTGGAATGTTCTGCATTGAGCAAGATCATGCCTGAGGGGAAGCCAGCGGAGTGCCTGAGGCGCGCCATGCTGCCAACGCAGAGCACGCCAAGTCCGTCAACAAGTACTAGTACACTCGTTTCAGAGGAACCAGTTCGATTTATCTTATTAGCCCAGGGGGTACGTCGTGAGATTCATTGGCGCTGGTCTACCCAACCCTCACCCCGGCCAGACTCACAAATCGACAAGCGAAGATGAGCTTCCTGCCACTGCTTTGTTTGGTCGCGACCAGCATGGTGAACCAGAAGAACTCGACGCACTCCCGCCCCTCCCCAGCCAAACGACTGCTGGTGTTGGCAACGACACGGAAACTTGCACACACGCAAGTGACGATTACAAATTCATTCAACCATTGAAGACATTTATTGCTGTCGCAAATACTATTTCTAAAGTATGCCTTTCTGCTTCTTTCATGCGATCTTCTAACAAGCGTGAAAAAGCAGGATCACCCCTACACTAAAATTGTGTTAGGGACGTTGACTGATGCTGCTCAGGTAAGTCTTTTTATGTTACGTGCATGCATCTCATATCATCTTGGACAGGCCATCATCACACAAACAAACCTAGACAAGTTTGTACGGGCACCTGGCCTTCTCCCTAAAATCGGGCGTGTCTACAGTTTCCTCTTGGAAGACAGCACTCTCGATAATATCGGTGCATCGAAAGATATACTAGCTCAATTGGCTCGTGTGATAACCGTTTGTGCACAGTTTACCAAAAGCTATGGAGAGACGCAGAAGTTATGTGAGCTATATCTTTTTGTTTCGGCTGTAAGGCTCTGATCAAATACTGTGTCAGGGAACCGACTTGGAAGGGACGTCAAGTCTGAGACACAGACCGCAGTCGGTCATTACTGCAAGGCGCTAGATGATTTAATGCAACAATACCGCGATCGCTCTACAGAAGAACCAAACGTCAATATCTATCGTGTGCTGGACGACTTGAGCGTCGACAACGTGCCATACGCTGGTGGTGCAGGACTAAATACTACGAAGAGATGCCTCGATGACACGAGGAAGGAAATACTATCGGAGATCGTAAGCTGGATCAACGATTCCGATCCGAATGTTCCCCGCGTCTTCTGGCTTCACAGCCTGGCCGGTAAGGGTAAATCCGCGATCGCACACACCATTGCGTCGTGGGCCGAGAACGTAGGAGCACTTGGGTCGTGTTACTGCTTCGATCGGGACAGGGTCGCTGAACGCCGAACAGAGAAGATGATGACAACCATTGCACGGGATATGGCCGATCGTGATCCTACATGGAGACAAGCATTAGCTGACACTATCACAAAGGATTACTTACTTCCGACCTCACCCGACATCATGCGGCAGTGGGAGAGGCTAATCTTGGAGCCACTATCCCATGTTTCAGGTGGGGTAGTTGGGAAGGTGGTCCTCGTCATCGATGGTCTGGACGAAAGTAGCCCCGATTCCTCGCGAAACCAGATCCTATCAGTGCTTATGTCAGCACAAACTATTAACCTTCCCTCTAACTTCCGCATTTTTGTGACGTCTCGGCCAATGCCTGATATTCACCTTGTGCTGGACAATGTACTGCACGTGAAGTCCGTGTCCTTGGATGATGTCCCTATTAAATTCGCTGAACGGGATATCCGTTCATTTATTTCCAAAGAAATTGGTCATCTTGACGGCATCGGAGAGCTAGAAGTCAACCACATAGTTCGAGATGCTGGCGGTTTGTTTGAGTGGGCTCGTCTCGCCTGCAAATTTGTCAGGACATATAGGGCTGGTGAAACACCAAAGGAGCGCTTCAATGATCTCGTGGACGAACAAGGAGGGATGCTTCTGGACGACATGTATGGCACAATTCTGGATGCTACTATTAGCAAGACACCAGAATCCCTTGCGCGATTTCGCTCCGCCATGTATGTGGTCCTCTCCGCTGCAGAAGAATCACTTCCCCTGGATGCGATAGAGGTCCGTTTTCCACACAAGGCAAACCATCGCGAACTAGCCGCAATTGTCATGTCAATGGCTCCTCTGCTGACTGGTGTTCCCTACCGGTCTGCCCCTGTCCTTCCCATACACCGTTCCTTCTATGATTTTCTAACTGATCAATCACGGAGTGGAGAATATTTTGTCAATGATGATGATATCCCTGAAGACGCTGATGATTACTCCACCGGGACACCGCTACAAGAAGAGTGGCTCGATGTACGGACCATATATTCCTATAAGACATTCGTACTGACCCATTTCCCCCTCAGGCATGCGCAGTGCCTGAAGAACGGCCAATTGATCTGCCCTTGGATGTTGAATCGCCATGGGATAGAGGCCCATTTGTGTGTTGTCCAATACGGCTTTTTCGTACTGCGTTCCGCTAACGCCTCTGCAGAATTCCATGGCACCCTCTCAATCCGAGAACAAACCACCAGATCATCAGCATTTTTTGCGACGATTAAAACAAGTAACTACTTCTCGTCGAGACAGTCACAGACCACGCCTTGCACAAGGCCGAGAAAGGAATCCAAACCTTGACGAAGATCCAGCTGGAGGGGGAATTAATGAAAACAGTGATCCATTTGTGGCCGATGCTCGCCTCAGATCGGTAGGTCTCCCAACATCGTTTGCATACTGAATGTGTGAGTGTTCTAACTCTTACCTTTCCAGACTTTAGCAGTCGCAACGAAGGATCCACCTACCAAACAAAAATCCCAGACCATGAAGATGTTGAACGGTCAACTGGTTCCCGTTGATGATCCGAGAATGGAAGCTTCTGCAGGAAACTCTAGCACCTCTTCATCAACAGGCTCCCGTGCCGAGAGTCCACCTTCACAAACCCGTTCAGACAGTGACTCTCTTGAAGTGACATGTGGGTGTCGTAATTTAGTACGCATGTTTTCTTGGTGGTAGGCAAGGTGGGAAAGTACACGTACGTTTAATTACTACGACTAATATTAATATAATGCAAGGCACCTCAGTGGGGGTCTCCAAGGTTCCAACAGCCCCTCTTGAGCCTATCAAAATGTCATGGAACTTCTCTTCCACGACTTCAGAGTCACCAGAGAGTCATTACCTATCCCTTCGCTCCCATTGCTAGGCGCACGTGATCATCTGCAGCATAAAAAATGTAAGATTTGTGCAACATGGTTCCAAGGTGTACGGAGATAGTGTATTGGATACGTAACGGAAATCCCACATAAATCTAAAGGGGTACATCATATTGCCCATGCCAGCGTCTAATCGGATCCCTGCATATGCTGCATCTGTATGTTGCCTAAAGGAGAAAACCAGAATCGAGTAACTGGAGGGTTTAGGGTGGAAGTGTGCAAGACAAAACTGCAATTCTGGGGGACGTTCAGTCAAAACGGACTTTTACTGGGGACTTGCCGAAGTATGTACCAACGGTGTCTTCCATTTTGATGTTACCTTTTTGACGAAACTGATCTTACGTAATGGCTCATAATTGTTACTCAAGCTCAAGTTGTCGTCAACACCCTCTAAATGCTGAAGATTGTACGTTCTGTATCATATCTGTAGGAATATTTAGTTGCTATACGTCACACTCACAAAACATTGATTGATGGTCAATTATCTTTGATATATGAAATGTCTAGCTACAGATAAATAGTACGTAGTCGTACCCTGTACAGGCATCGCGTTTGGACCTGGTTCGCACCCATCAACCAAGTGTGGTCATCTTTGCTCACCGTCCGATTCACTCAGCGCGCGAGTTCTAACAATACCACGCGCATCACCCGAGGGAGGCAGTAAGAAGCACCGGCAAACATAACTTTACCAGAATTGTGGACATCGTGGACATCTAAATGGCAGTTCATCGGCATCTTCCAGACTGGACCACAGTGTGACACCACGTTCTCCGTATCTTGGTTGCGATCATCTTGCATAACCGTGCACGTCACGGAAACAGTTGGCACGGAGGCTTGGAGAAAATAACGTATGTAAACAGTGCGGTTTCCCAGTACTGACAAACTCACACAAATTTATTTCTCTATCCTCACCATCAAACTTAGAGGCGCTGCCAAGCGCTTTGCCGGCTCATCTTGTCCGGTCCGGTAGTGTAGCCATAAAAGTTTGGCATTAACACGGCTTCTGCCGCTCTGTTTATCCTGGAAATTCAGATTCGGAGTTTCCCGTAGGTCCAGGGAGCAGCCAAATAGGGGTGATCGTGACCGGCCGGGTTTACGAACGACATGGTGTACGGCACTTTCCAGATATTGCACACCCCACCGTGCATACGCAATGATTGTAGGTCACTACTATTTTGTCAGACGCTGTGAGGCAGTCTATAAATCCCTGGATGTGCATTTAACCTCATCTTACAGGAAAGATTACAATTTCCGGAAGGATGGGTCGACCCGATAGCTCCTACTCGACTTCCACATTCGGGTTATTGCGCCCGGAGTAGGAAGAAACTCCAGGCAACAAGCGTGGAGTGATGGGAATTCAGGGTCACAATACGATACTTTTTGTACTTAATCCCCCTCGTCCAAGTTGGCATGCATCCCGTTATTCACAGAGAGCCTGCACGAAAACATGGAAGTGGCTGCCTTGCTGCGCGGAAGCTCTCCTGATCACAGCATCAACCACAGCGAACACGGATATGAACAGGCTGTCGTTAATCCTCTTAATGGTACTTCGTGTACACCAACAGTCAATTGTCCCACCAAGGAGATACCCTCAATCTCATTCTTGGGCGCCCTAGTTGCCGTGTTCCAACGCGTTTGCCATAGACTGGTCGTATGTGGTCATACTATTTTTGTTGTTCCATCTAATTATTCTTCTAGAGAAAATTGTCATCATTAGCAAAGATATTCCTCGGTCCGAAAGATGGACTGGACACCCTGTTGCTACGAGCGGCTCGGTACAGCAATAATCTTAATGATACGATAGATCACGACCACTACCATTTGTCAATCAATACCGGAAATTCCACGATATATCAAGGGGTCCTGCATCCATCTGAAACAAGAATAGCCATAAAGACCGTCAGATGGTTTGGCGCTGATTCAGATGCGGTCAAGGTCAAATACCCTAGTTATGGAGTTTCAGCTTGACTAAACCGTCATTCTAGCGAACTCTGCGTGAGGTCCATGTCTGGTCGAAACTCCGCCATGACAATGTCCTTCCGCTGGTTGGCATAACTACCATTCCCAACCACATGGTGTCTATAGTAACGGAATGGATGCCTAGAGGAAATGCCCATGATTATGTGCAGGACGTCAACGTTGATCCGCGTCCTTTGGTAGGTCGAGGACAACTAGTACATAATGTCCTTTACACAACCGTGATCCAGATCGTGGGCATATCACGTGGGTTATTCTATCTCCACACCCATGTTTCAGGACCTATAGTCCACGGTGATCTGAAAGGGGTATGTTTGTTAACCTTCGGGTTCCCCACTCTACAAAATTATCCATCTTCCAGATGAATGTACTGATTTCAATGGAAGGCCAAGCACTTCTAACCGATTTTGGCCACTCGCACCTGGCCAACTCTTCGTTTAGCATGACCGTGGATCCCCCTCGCGGAGGTTCATGGAATTGGCTAGCTCCAGAAAATGTGGAATCGGAACTGTATTCCATCACTCTCCCCGGAGATGTATGGGCATTTGGGATGACAGCTTTGGTGTGTTTTCAACGTTTTGTACATATAGAGTTTAACAATGGATGTCTGACAATTTTTAGGAACTATTCTCTCGGAGAAAACCCTATCATGATGCATCAAATGTTCCGAGTATTTTGTTGCGGATCTTACGTGGCCCACCAGGACGTCCGAATGATGAATGTACGAATTGCCGGATGACTGATGCCTGGTGGGATGTGTGTAATATGTGTTGGGAGCGCGATATATCGTTACGCCCTGAGATCCCAGTGTTAAAGACCATGATCGAACAGCTGGCCAATTCTGAGATCCAATGAAGATCGGAGGTTGTAGACACACTACGTTGAAGGATCAAGTTATATAGATATTCCTATAAACATATTTTTTTGTTTTGCAACGCCACAATACCGATGGCGAAACTCTTATGTATCACACAAAAATAACCCGATTCTTATCTAATTTCCTATGTCTTCGCACAGAGTGTCTAGAATGAGAGCTTGGTTGTTGCATAGCCCAGGCAAGTTACTTGACATACCTCCGGAGAGTGGACGATGTAGGGTGACCAGCGATTGGCCATATTGGCGGGTCAGAGCTCGGCTGTGAGAGGTGTGATATTTATTAGTAGCATTGTTACTTTGACAGACCCCTTGAAACTCACTGAACCCTGCAAGTGATCGATCCATGGAATCATGAGTACCAGAAAAGAACGATAAGAGCTACACCCTACCGAAGACGGGATGGCCATGACGGTAACTGGGAATGGACCAACGCTAGTAGTAGGAACTGGTTCACTTGAGCCAGAAATAGTAGTTTCGGAGCTTTTTTGTGCTGGAACTGAGGAGTGTACGGGGGTGGCACACACATGGCTGGTGTTATTCATTTTCACACTGCCAGTGGGGTGTACATTCATAGTCGCGTTGGGAGTAACCTAGGGAGAACAACCATCAACTTGCAATTGAATGCCATAAAGGATGCATACATTGCTGATAATACGCTGCAGAAGTTGGGTATCAATGACAGCCGCTGTTACAACGCCATTTTTGTTCATGGTGAGGTTAACAGGGTTCGCGACCTTCAACAGGTCAGTACAATCCAGTCCTAGATGTTTTATGTTAGTCCTGGGAAATAAACAATACAACCTGTACAGTCGATGAAGCACATACCAGGCGCGGGCCTAAAAGAGTTGGAAAACCTCATAGCCATGAACGTGAACAAATTAGTTGCTTGATCAGCAGCTGGAGAACCTGCACTGGTGAATGTGCCTTCGTTGGTTGAGATAAACAGACCCGACTGTGCGAACTGCTGGCTGGAAAAGAGTGTCAGAACCAATGCGAGACTTTCACTATATAGACACATACCAGTATGTCGTATCAGATGCGTTCTTGTGGTTCGCCTTTGGTTGTCCTACTCCTGCACGATACAAATTGACTTTGTCAAGCGACTCTTTTCCTTCGACGAGGACCATGGGGTCATTGAGCGGGACCAGTGCTGGGCCATCAGTTGGCGGGTATAATGATGCCTGGAGCTCCTACATAGTCAATCAATTATCACTAAACGTCCCAATTAAAATTCAGTAGGAGAACTCGTACGTTCGTGGAAAGCGCAGGGGCCTGCCCCTTTGCACAGGTTGTACACGGATTTTGGTAAGGGGTACAATTGAGCGCAGGCTGGATGAACTCATTCAAAAGGGCATTATCAGATGCTATACCACGGGTCGAACCACTGAACCTATATACACATGATCTCCAAGATGGACGCACCATTCGACAGCACTTCCGCGTCAGGATTAGCCTGAGCATTCGCTGGAGTGTTCTGCGCAAGGGTGTTATTACTAATTAGAAGGTAGGTAGTGTCTACATTGTCAGATTGATCCTTTTGAGTGCATGCGAAAGATCAGTTGCTACCAAACGGCCATTTAATAGGGAACGCGCACCTGATCAACAATACGAAAGTCCCGCGTAGTTGGACAGGCTTGGCCAGCCAAACCCATACCTGGAGGGGGGACATTCACAAGGGCCTCTTTCACAGCTGCGTTGGTGGCATTGAACCAAGCGGGTGCATTACAGTACGCAAACTAAATTTCGCTCACTATCAAAAGAGGGTGTCGTTACGAATGAAGTTTTACCTGTCCAAAGAGTGATTTTCCTAACCCGTTCACGCAGTTCTTGGTATCTCCTTTCAATGTAACATTATTCGCGTTGGAGCCAAACCAGAGAGCGACAATCGCGTCATTGGGAATAGTAGGCATGAGCGGCGGTATAAAAAAGCCTGCACTTGCGCCAGAGGTAAACTTCTTTGTTGCATTGTTAGTTTGATTGTTGACACTGATCATCCCAGCATTGATTACGAGGGGATTGTATATTTCGATATGTCCGGTGGCAGGATCAAATATGCTGGCTTCCACGAAGACTCCTTCATTCGCAAAGTCTAATTGCTGCAAAGCGAATAGTTGGTTAAGATGGCTAACACAGGACACGGTTCTCTCACATTGCATCCCGTAAGCTCGAATGGGGTGGCAAGACCGTTTGCAGTGAGGGGATTGTTCGGAACTTTGAGGGTGCATTGTGAATGTACGACAAAGGGAAGTGACAGTAAGACAAAAGAAAGTAGAGGCCCTAAAATGTGCATGTTGCAGCCCGTGATAGATAAAACGAAGTGTCCCGCACTCAAGGTCACAGACCTATTGAAGTCAGAAACGAACAAGTTTTGGTGACTTACAAACCACACGGGCGGTGGAGTGAACGTAAAAAAGTGGAAGAGGAAATGGGAGGAAGTATGTGAGAATAGAGCTGACCTTGTTTTTATACTCACCTTCACAACATAACGACGTATGGATATGTTTAACCTGTCGTCGTCAGGGACCAATGCATGCGTTCTTAGAAGTTCCGTTTGACCACCGGACTATTGGAAGTGTTTTTCCATGTTGCACATTGCAGTAAACGTTACCAAGCACTTCCTGCACAATCGATTGCCACACATGAAGTGAAGGTGATGAAACATCATGGATTCACTGATATACAGTCACTCATGTAGTGGACAGTGAATGACGGTTTTGAGGGGGTCCTGAACAACTAGAGATACTGGAGGACCTGGTTGATATGGAGGTTGCAACAGAGGAATGACATGGATTTGGGAACAAGGGCAAGCATGATTACAGAACTGATTGAAAACATGGCGTGGGAAATTCACACAGTGACTCGTTCCTTTGAAAGCTAGGGAAATAGTTTGTCTTGTGGGCTTCTCTGCTACCCCATGATGATGCAGCGTCCATATCTTGGACCACCACCATAGAAATGTTGGGAGCCAGAAGACAAAGGAGATGAGATATCTGTTATGTAACATTTCATGACAGCAGATGCTACATTGACAGACGGTAACGGAACATGCACCGTGAAAGCCAATAATTATTGTAGTGCTGGACGCTGCCTTGCATTGGAGTGTTACCTGGAAACCGGAGCATGTGCACACCATTGAATGCCCGTGTGCACCGTATATGGTCAATGAGGAGGGCATTGCGGTGAGTCAGATGCAGTTTCTGTCGATGATATTCGAGCTAACGTAGAAGTGTGTGGAGAGTAGCGAATGCAGGCTATGACACTGGTAGGGTTCGGTACTGTTTGCCCCTTGGGTGTCCCAGCGCTGGTCCAGCAGATCATTACTATATTCCTCGAGAATAAAATGACATCCTTTATAGCAAACCGTTACTCTCCACTTCGACATAAACACAGCCTTTCTCATAGCTCCGCATTTGAATACGCATGCACACACCAATACGCATTCACTAACCATCGTTCTTATTGCATCTCATAGCATGGCATTTTACCCGGGCCATCGGATCATAATATCAGCATGCTCGTCTTGTCTCGTCAACTGATAGATGGGAGCCCAAAATTTCATCCTCTCAAGAGAGTCAGCGAGAGAAGGACTGACTGCGTATCGGGATGTCTACGTACGGTATCATTATGCAACTCGAATCACTCCCTCGAAGAAGCGCAATAAGCCCTTGAATAAAAGTTTGCTAATAATATAATATGACTGCTACGTCCAAGTTTTTTTTTGTACCATTATCGATCACAAATGCTTTCGGTACTATGTCACCGCAATGAGACCGAGCCAACGGAATAATGAGTCGGTTCGGCGACGACATGTACAAAAAAAGATCCGGATCAATTCCAGTGTTAGTGGGTCTCGCCCCTCGCCTAATACACCCGCCGAAGACGTAAGTTTTGACTCAACGAAATATTCAAGTCCCACGCTGGGCCTCCGTACGCGGCGCACGGGGACATTTAAAAAGACTGAGGGTTGCTGTTCGGCACTTCAGCAGGTCAACAACCTACCCGTCACTCATTTTTCAATCAACGCCCCTCTTTTCTCCTAGCAGACAGCTATGTTTTCTCGCATCTTCGCCATCCTTCCCCTCGTTCTCCTCGTCGCTGCTAAAGCTCACCCCAAGGCCCGCGACCAGTGCAGCAACGGTGTTCTCCAGTGTTGTCAGTCTGTCCAGAGTGTGGGTCTGCATAGTTATTACCCTGTGGAGGGTCTGATACTGACGTCGGCGTTGCTTTCCGACAGGCTTACAATGAACAGGACCTCCTCGCCCAACATGACATAGCAGTCGCCGATGCTGCCGCACAGGGACTTGTTGGGGTGGACTGCACTTCTATCACTGTTGCCGGTGTCAGTAAGAGTTGCGCTGCATCGCAGCAGGTGGCATGCTGCAAGAACGACCACTTTGTACGTTTTCTATGTTCACCTGTTTCCGTTTTGGGAATTAACTCGGCTTCTAGAATGGCGCTATCAGCCTTGGCTGCTCTACTATCAACTCGGCCTAGAAAGATATTCTTTCTCACTGCGGATGTGAATGCCGAGAAGAGTGCCGCTAGTATACAGGGGGATCCATTTTCTGAGCCTTCAATCATGCGTGTATGGTAGCCATATCCTTGCTCCATTAATTAATTGCATATTTGATCTCATTTCCCGGTCCTATTGTCATCACGGTCTGGATTCTGAGTACTTGAAATCACAGGAAAGGTACTGCTCTAATCACTTCAGCGCAGAAAATGACCTGGAGCCCTCGAAATACGATAAAGCAGGAATTTCCACAAAGTCGCAATGCACGCCTACCACCCGTCGAAAAGCAGAATAAAGTACGATTACCATAATCACCGCAACAACCCTCACTCGCCCATCCACACTACCCCGAATCTACCAAGTTTCAGCGTCTCCCAGAAATGCTTCGACAGGAGCCGGTGCTACTATCGAACACAGAAATAACAACCCGTATCAATGCTCCTCCTGGCCCATTCATACACGAAAGAGCAGGCGTGGACGCGTAAGGACGTACCTCTTTCATCCGAGCCCGTACGTTCGCATACCGCACGCATACTTGCTCAGCATCAAATGGGATACTCGGCACAGGAGACGATTCAGGACCAAGAGGCCACTCGTGCTCGCCAACGAGCGTTATTTCGTCCGAGTCCATGTGTGGTACAGCCATGTCGTAGTCGCATTTGTCGTCTAGTTTATCTTCGTGCTCGACCTCCGGAGCACGATCTGTCTTTATATTAGCTCCTTTTTTCGCGGACATACATTTTTCAAGGCCGCCTTGGTCTCTGCGTGTCTCGCCTACATCCGCATGGGCTTGGTTCTCCATCGGAGGTGGGAGATACGTGATTACGCGTCTTTTCGGGTGGGACGGCGCGCCATTGGCATCCATACACTTACTCACGCCATTCCTCCCACCGCCTCCTATACCGGGCAACTTGAACACACCAGACCTCTTCATGCCCCCACCCAGTCGTTTCTCGTTCTTACCTCTGCCTCTCTCCTTACCACTGAGGAACGTAGGGCGACCGCCTTTGTCCCTTCTCACTGCGCCGAGCGTCGACCACGATCTGTCCTCGTCCTCGTCATCCCCACTGGATTTGTATGCATAAGCACGGACTGCTCTCGCACGTCGGTCAGGAGAGGGTGGCGAGGACGGTGGTCTGATTCTAGTTTTTTTTACTGGCGTCACCGGCACCGCGATCGGGGAAGGACGTCGTTTATTGTGCGAACGTATACATGGAGCATCGCCTTCATGAACGTCAACATGCATAGGGTAGGTTATCTGATTAAACTTCGATGAGCAAGACTTGTGGAGGTAAGGATGTAAGTGTAAACTACCCTATGCACGACGGTTTCTGGTGAACTTGAACCGTCCAACCCTTTGGGTATGCGTAGCATATGTAGGGATGCAGTGCGGCCCTGCAGAGGCGGTGCGTTTTGCAGGTGATGATTGACATCAAGTAAGAGTGCACTTGTCCCTGTATGCGTATGCAGCTGGCCCTGCATATTAGACATATAAATGACTGTGACAGTGGACCTACATGAGTAAGGGGAGCCATGTTCGTGTATTCAGGCTCCCAAAATGACGGTGAGACCACTGCATTCTGCCCAGTTCGGACAGGTGGAAGCACTGGCCGCGCATGGGCGGGTGCAACACAGAAGGGGTTTGACAGCAAAGCAACAGAGATGGATGCTCAATACACTGCATACCTATCATGCTTATCTTACCTATGTGTGATGTGCGCCTTGCCGGCGAGCTGTACGGCGCAGCAGCACGCGATGGCCCGGGAGAAGAATGCGCATCAGGAAGATGTATGCGTCTTGATCTGTCGTTTGGAGAGGAGATAGCCTCACCGAACGGGCGTAGAGGCCCAGGTCGGTTAGTATGTAGCAGGATACGAGTTTGCTTGTCTGCAAGGGATGCAGCAATGCCTGTGGCCTGGGCAGAATGAGGGCCTGTAAAGACCACTGGGTCTACAGCACTATCACGTACATTTGAAACGCTTAGTAGAGTTGGTGGATGTGGATTTTCGGTCTGACGCAATGAGTGGGGTAGTGGTGCCGCGTGTCCGTGCTTCATTGCGTTGTCTGTTCTTGCCCTGATCGGTGGAGCTTGTTTCGTCGATCCATGATTATCGTTCGAAATGGGTATATGCGCATTTAAAGCTAAGCCAGTTTGTAAGCGATGGGTGGACGGCAGTGCAAGTGGGTCGGGGTGTTTCCGGGCCCGATTCTGCACTCCACGTCGAGGAAAGACAGCTAGCTCTGGACGAATGGTACGTGGAGGACTAGACAACCTGCTCGTCGTGATCGTCTGCTTTGGGACTGCCACTCGATGTAAGTCTTGCCTGTCCTTCGGCGATTTGCCCAGCTGATAAACTAATCGGGCCTTTGTCCTACTCTCCTCCACCACGGGCTTTTCCACAGTCGAGCACTGAGTGGTTCGTGCACGATCTGCCTGTTTTTTGAACGCAGCTTCAATAGGGCCCTTTGTCGCTACAACTTTCGAGGACGGCGTCTTTGCGGGTGGGACTGTCTCCATCGCCCCATTGACACGTTGAGCGTCGGTACGTAAATGCGCATTGATCTTGGCGATACTCCATGGGTTGGGTTTATACTCTACGGCCTCGTGACGAGTCGACAGATCGAACTCTTGGAGAAGACGCGCCACGCTGGGTGGACTGTGACGATTGCCAGTGTCGGTGGCAGGTTGTGAACTGGTATCTGACTCGATACTTCCTGTTGTTCTGAGGTTGAAAGTCCAGCCTGGCATCGGATAGTGGTATGTATGTGTTGCTATGCTGGTTAGCGAGATGTGACGCGTTGTTTGGCGAAGTCCTCTGGAATAAACAAACCAGAACGGAACCGAATAAAATAACGACATGAAGTCCCTTGTTTTATCAAAATACTTGGTCAGCTGTGAACCCACGTTCATGTGTGTGCAAAGTCGCTCCTTATGGGTGAGATCTTGGCAGAGTCTTAAATCCACACCGGCGGAAGCCAAGGATTTGGAACCGCGTGGTTTGTGTGAGAAGTCCGATCGCAGTTGTGCTTCATCGATGGAAATACGAAACTGAACTTGCAGCTTTGCTGATAGCAACATCGTAGCCAGCATTCTCTATTCAAGGGGACCATATCTTCAGGGACAACGGCTAATGGGACCTGGTCGGTTGTTCACTTCGGGTATAAGGGAGAGTCGTAATGCGATTAGCCGTGTAAGCGGTGATAGAGAGGCGAATTTAATCCGCGGGACTGTCTCAGCCAACCAGAAAAAATCCCCGCAAGATGTCTTCTCTTAAAAATGCTTGGACGTCGCGGTTCCACCAAAGAACTGGGTCTTTAAAAGCGCAGGCAGCCCCGCTCATTCCCTCCAAGGGCCACCGAGCGCAACTCTCCTCAGCCTCCTTCGCGACTCCTGTAGTAGACGAGCGTGACGAGGACGAACGCGACGTCCACCTTGCACCATTGCACGAAGAAAGTGAACGCGATCTCGCAGACGTTCAACGTGCAAGCACAGTATTATTGGCTCCAAATACTAGTAAATTGCAAAGTCGGCGTCCCTCCCACTCTGACATGGAGTCTCGGTCAACTGTCGACGCTGAGGCAAAAGACTCGCTCCCTGCACCAGTCATTCAGTCCAAATCAACGGGCTCAGATGCACCAGAATCTGTCAACATGAACAACATCAAGCGATTCTTGATGCAGGAAATCGATGGATCGCTCGCTGCTGCTCCGTTGACAGCCTACTGCTTCATGACGGGTTTCATGTATGTCGTGGTCGTCTCCTACATGCGTGGTCTCAACTCTTTCTTCAGTGATGCTGTCTGTTTCTCGGCCATTTTCGTCTGGTGTGCATTCCAAACTGGTAACTCTGTACAGGTACGCTATCCCCTATCACTGCTTCCTGTCATCATTTGACGCATCCGTCCATCCATCTTACTAGCTTGCCCTTGCATTGGCAAGGCTCTTCAATGGATTACACGACTACTCGTTCCACCTTGCCGATCGTCAAGCTCTCTGTTCCGTGCTCACCTTCATCTTCGGTGCCTTCATCGGCCGACTCGGCGATAAGATCGGCTGCAAAACGCGTCTGTGGATGGCCCTCGGCACATTCATCCAGACACTCTTCACTATGGCAGCTGCGATCGCCATATGGAAGTCTGGCCAGCCTAGCTTCGCAGACGCCCGCTCAAATCCAGCATGGTCTAACACGCTCTCGTTCGTCTGTATCGGATTCATGAGTGCTAGTATGGGTCTACAGGGGATTATGGGGAAAAGGTTGAACACCCAGTTTACAACGACAGGTGCGTTTGTCCACCGTGTGATCATGGACGATGCTCATTCCTCTCACAGTTGTCCTAACTACGACATGGTGCGAACTCATGACCGAGCCCCAACTCTTCCGCTTCCGCCGCCTCGTCATCGCGCGCGATCACAAGGTCATGGCGATCCTTTTCCTCTTTATCGGAGGATTCTCTGGACGCGCTATCCTCGACAAGATCGGGTCCGCGGGTACACTTGGCATCGGTACGGCCGTGCGACTGCTCATCTCCTTGTGGTGGCTCTTTGTTCCAGCGAAGAAAGTATCCAAGAGCTAGAGCTGGAGGTGGTATTGTGTTAGCATGAAGATGTGCTATATGCGTGTATTTGTGGTCGATTCGATGTCACGCGGGGACGAAGAACGAGTGGACACGCCTGAAACGAACGATGACGAGGTGACGTGGATGATGGATCCGCGATTGTATACCTTGTAGGAGTGGATGGAGAGAAAGTGTGAGGAAGAAAGAGTCTAGAGAACGGAGATGGAAGGTAGGGTTGGAGGACATCCACTGATTTACCCAAGGATGTCTTTCCTCATGATAAGTCCGATTCATTATAGCTATATGATATCGTCACGATGCATGCATCTCTCTAGTATAATAGATAACCTCATCAGGTGTTTTTCGCTCTCGAAATTGCAATACATAGAGTTTTCTGGTTTTCGTTCCCATACTTGCGCTTCTCTGATGAGTGTTTTTGTGGAGGGAACAACTAACAATACTTGTCACTAACAGGAAATGGTAGCATCATTGGCTTGGTTTGTCATGATGTCATTACCATTGTCAGCACACCGCCACACTGTTACCGTCTGTCTGAGACCACGTTTTTCGACAGTCTCACCCTGCCTTCTCCGGGGCTTGCTCGTTCTTTATTATCTACAGACTGAGGCTCTTCTGCGGCACACGCGTACTGAGGGATCAGTCACGCAGCATACACCACGTGAATTCGAAACAGGAGTCTTGGATTTGAAATTCGAAGGAAGGCCTGCTAAGATCCGTTGGAAAAAGAAAGGATGCGGTTCAGGTGCGTGGTCTACAGCACTCTGATCAAGACCTGGTCTAGTAGTATATGACGGGACACAGTCATGTGTACGTTGGCACAGCGTCTGACAATGTCCTCGTAAACGAGTTCGTTCTGTCTGCATTCACTTGCATCCCTCATCAAAATCCATGTACAGTCTATGCAAAAGGGCAGGCTCCTGTGCTTTCCACGAACGTATACGTTCTCCTATTGACGGAGGTTCTTAGTGCATATATGATCAACCACGCAGGGGCTCTGAGCATCATTATACCCGCCAACTGGTGGTCCAGCTCTGGTCCCGCTCATCGGCCCCATAGTTCTCGTTGACGGTGAAGTGTCACTTGACAAGATTAATTTTTATCGCACAGAGATGAGACATCCAAGGGCGGATCGCGATAGCGCATCTACTCCTTGATTGCGCAGACCTTTTTAAGGGTCGCGACCCCATCACTATGGCGGGTGTCATTAATGCTTAACTTCTGCAGCGCACTATGAATACATCCCACTGGCAGTGTGAAAACTAATTGTGGCGGACCGCTTCAGCACCATCCTCAGTTCCAGCACACATGATGCATCAGAAGGTTACCACGACTCCGATTACCACCTCGAGCGAAGTAGTCGATGCTACTGCGAGGATTGGCTCGGTCGTATCTGCAGTGACCATAAACAGGCTTCCTCTCGAGTGCCCCTGATTCTGTGTTAACCACCTGCAGAACCCTTAATGAATGCTATACCCCTTAGTTAGGTCCTGAACACCGAACCGCCATTCTGGGCATTCACTGATTACTCGACATTGTTCACTCTTTAGACAACTCCTTGTTCCAGTTTTGCTGAGTGCAGACAGGAGGTTGGATAAGATCAGGATTACGTGAGGGTGGCGAGAGTTTCGTTGTCAGCAAGTATTCTGAGGGGTGAGCCGCTAGAAAATGTTTATAGCGACACTTCCAAATGTGTTGCACATATATCAACGTGGTGTCAGGGTATTTCAATTTAAATAGATGAGGTAATAAACTGACATATGTAATCGTACACGCGTCATAATCTGTACATCCATATCGAACATACCACCTCCGATAATCACTGTAAATCAGTATTCCACATATGATTCAACTGCTTCATTATAACTGAGATTTCAGGGCGTAACGATGGATCACGCTCCCAACATAAACTGCACAAGGTCCACCAGGCGTCAGTCATCCGAGAGCAAGTACATTCGTCATTCGGACGTTCTGGCAGTGGCCCGAAGGAGATTCGCCACAGAATGGCCGGGACATTTCGTAAACCATGAAAGGGTTTTTCACGAGAAAACAGTTCCTGAAAGATCGTCAGAAGTCTGCTATTAAACCCTACGCGTACAAGAATTGAAAATTCACCAGAGCTGTCATCCCGAATGCCCAAATATCCCCTGGGAGAGTGATGGCATATTGATCTGACTCCACGTTTTCAGGAGCTAGCCAATTCAATGACCCTCCGCAAGGAGGGTTCACGGTCATGCTAAATGAAGAGTTGGTCAAGTGCGAGTGGCCGAAATCGGTTAAGAGTGCACGGCCTTGTGCCGAAATCAATACATTCATCTAGAAAATGAACGGTTTTGAAAAATAGGTTAGCAGAGGACAAGTAAACCCACCCCTTTCAGATCACCATGGATTATGGGTCCCGAAACATGGCTGTGAAGATAGAATAGCCCACGTGCAATGCCCACGATCTGCATCACAATGACTTAAACACAACGTTTATTGGCTACAATATTTGACTCACCAAAGGACGCGGATCAACTGTTGTGGCTTGCACATAATCGTGAGCGTTCCCCCGTGGCATCCATTCAGTCACTATAGACACCATTCGATTTGGAATGGTAGTAATGCCTAACAACGGAAGGACGTTGTCGTGGCGGAGCTTTGACAAGACGTGGACCTCGCGAAGAGTTCGCTAGTTGATGGGTTAGTCCAGTCGAAAGTCCATGAGCAAGATGTTTGACCTTGATCGCATCCGAATTAGCGTCATGCCATATTATAGTCTTTATGGCTACTCTTATTCCAGATGTTCGCAGAACGCCTTGATATATCAGAGAATTACCGGTATTGATGGTCAGAGTATGGTCATTGTGATCTATTTCGTCATCCAGATTACTGCTGTATCGAGCCGCTCGCATCAGTAAGGTTTTCGGGCCATTCCTCTGACCAAGGTATTTCTTCAGTGGTATCAATATCCTCTAGAAGAGTAGTTAGACGGACCAACGAAGATATGACGATCCACATACAGCCAATGCACGCCAGAATACTGCGACTAGAGTATCCCAAGACAAGAACCACTGAATTTTCTTGGTGAAGTAATTGCCTAATGGTGTACATAAATTACAACGACTAGGATTAACGACAATCTGCCTGCTTCCGTGGTTGACCTTGTGGATGGGAGGGGTTTTCAGTGAACATTCTTGCCGCAAATCCGTTAGTATACACAAAATCACGTGATATCAACATACCGCTGCAGTTCAATACCTGCTGTGGCCGTTTTTTCTTGGCAGGACCTGGAGGTTCAGCTTCACTCTCTGCCTCAGACTCAAGAGGTTCAGAACGAGGATTCATAGCGGAATGAGAGGAGGCTGGAGGTGGAGGGTGAGGGCCGACTGACGAAAGGCCAGAATAGGAAACATATGGTGGATAGGGATATGCCGAAGTTGCCTGCGCTGGTAGATGGGATTGGAGCATTCCCAAAGGCAGGAGATAAGGGTGTAGCTGAAGCATAGATGGTACATATAGGTGCTGATGTAGAAACCCCGTTGTCGGGGCGGAACGAGGTTGTAGATCACAGGACATCAATTGTCGTTGATTTCGAGAGGCATTCCGAGCAGGATTGGGGGAGTGTCTATCGGGATCCATTGGGAGAAGGGAAATGGGTGGGATTGGAAAGGAAGGAATCCAGGAGCGGAATGGGAAGTAAACAATCCATCATGGATTTAAGGGCTTTCGGAGTATAATCTGGGGTGATCCGTCGAGGTGGCTTCGGAGCGCTCGTGTCACTAAATGGCAATGGCTTAATACTAATAAAGTAGGCCGGCATCTTGTGAATACACAGGGTCAAGTCTTTCCCAGATGCTTCGAGTGTGAGGGCGAGCTCTTTCTGAGCAAGGACTTTGCCAATCTGCAAAGCTAAGCGTCACAGTGGCAAGCCATTCTGACGCTTAGTTGAATTGGTGTGCCGTACATACCTTCAGCCGACTTGTCTCACCCAATCAGAGAGCCCACCGGAGTATTCAAAAGTGTGTAGTGTAACTGGGGGGCTCTTTCAGATGCCCTTGCGACTCAAGGGCTACAGCATATGGTACACCAATGATGAGCGTCCGACAGGCAAAAATAAAGTGTTGTTCCGACAGAGACAAATGTCCACGCCCAATCCTCATGGCCCCAATGCCTGAACAGGAAAGTCACTATCCGAGACCCAAGAACTTACCAGCAGAAGTTTGGTGTCCAGCCTTGTCTCTGGACTCTGAAGATTGCAGAGACATTGTTGAAGGAACGAGATGTTGTCTGCACTGCTGGAACCAGAATATGGAGACGACTAGAGAACTGCAGGGGAAAGCGTTACCCAGTACCCTAGACCTAGCAGTAGTATTCTACTCAGCCCCCACTGATATCCTTACTGCTGACAAGTCTATTCCAGCTTTCATTTAACATCTTTCCTTGTTTCCTCTTCTGCTGGTGAGGTATGCGGTACTTGACACATATTTCAAGTTGTATCTCACGATATGATATCGATGACGCTGTGTCGACATTTGCAACTTCGTCTTCGAGTCTTCCACATCGCCGTCGATGTTTAAGGATCTCCAAGGACGCTTTGCGGATGGGATGGGTGGTCTAGATGACACAGGTATGTCGCTATCTCGCGATCGCTGATTTTGACGAAAACGTTGAATCGACGTTTCCGCTGCTGGCTGTACCATCTCCATCTACATTTCGTTCCCCATCATCGTCCTACCATCTGGCTCTCGAAGTCTCTCACTTGTCGCCGTCAATCTCAACCCCCTCACGCTTTGCTCGTGTTCTGAGGTTCCGTGACTCGTTTGTAGTAATTCTCGCGTTCTTCGCAACATATAGCACGTTCCTGTGCCCTCTTGATCTATGCGCAAGGCTTTCAAACCCATTCGTGTTTATCTACACGCGTCGTCGTGCCACCAACATGCTTAGGTGAGTTTGGCACCCTTACTATCTTCATTCGGCGCTTTCTGACACTCTGGATCGCGTTTTCAGTTGTCTTCGTGCCGTCCACAGCGCTTGGCCCATCCCTGTGTCATCTCGACCCATTCGCGTGGTTCTCAGAGCCTTTCGGATCGTTTCCGTGCCTTCTTACACCTCCATCTCACTTTGTCAGCGCATCCACACGCTCTGTCGGGTTGTCTACAACAATTGTACGCCCAAATCGCATGGCTTGCGTCACCAGCCGTCTCGCCAGACCGCACACACGCATCCACAACGCGATTTCTCGACTCCATTAATGTGTCTGCAGACCCACGTCCATTCTGACCCCAATATTCTATTGGGATTCAATTGTGGTCAATCAACATGGTGAAATTTCCTGTCCATATGATAGCACTTCTCTTCGCACGTTTGCAACAAGTTCACTGTTTATTTGGGATGGGTGAAGTTCCAGCATACTCTCCATGTATCCCAGAGGCACAACGACAATCACGACATGATACCCACGTGCATGCACCTCTTTGGCATGATGCTGATGATGTTGACAATACCCTTGTAGGCTCACTGCTGCAATAGTCCTGTGCCAATGATGACGACTGGATAGCATGCCATTGGGATGCTAGTATAGTAGATACTTAATCGTAGATAATCAATCTGTACAATACAACTATCTGTAGCATCAAGGACCCTCCTGGGGTATGCCCATGACAGGTACACCCCCGAGAAAGTTCATAGTACTCCTAGGGGCTAAGTATCCATGGGTTGGCGGGTGTGGGCCAACTGAGGGTCAGGTTTGGGTTAGTGGCTGGATACCACAGGTTTATCTGTGCAGTCAAATTCCCTAGGAATGATTCAGATAGTCATTTGAATCTGCTCGGAAAGCAGAATGCCAATGCACTTGCCAAGCTGGTATGCCAGTGATTGCAATCAATTCCGAGACGGCCACCCATGCAAGTATAGCTGTGAGTCATGTTGTAATAAGGGTGCAGAGGGACTTGCATAGATTGCAACAGACTATTTCTGTATACCCACTTAAAACTTTCCATAGCTGCTGAAATCTACTAAGTCCCTGTTTAGCAGCATTGCAGTCGCACTCACTCGAAGCGTCGGGTGCAAGTTTTTCATGAATAATTTATTTTTGTAACTATGCATCAAGGGTTCAAACATACAGTTTACTGGTACACGAAGCATAGCAACTACCTTGATTACAAGTACTTGTTGCACCCACCCGTAATGTTCACAGGTACTGACAGCGAAAGAGTAAAATTCGGAATGTATTTCATTCACGTGTTCCAAACTACAACAGTAGGATAACTCGACTCGAACTGTAGCAACTCCGGTAAAGGAACGCAGCCCCACATCGTTCGCACGAGCGAACGGGGCGCGCTCCAGCTGAGCCGCCTCTCGATTAACGGTTACTCTTGAACCCGCGGTAGACTCCTGCATGTAATAAGGAAAGAAACAGTGTTTCGTAGCAACCTGCAGGGGGACAATAGTGCGAGTCCGTGAAATGAGTTGAAGGAAAAAGTTTGCTGTCACGGCATTTGAACCTTGCAGTCAGGTTTAGGGCAGGCCCACTCAGCGACGAGTACTTTTGATGCAAAATCTGGCAAATGACGAGAGCATACACAAAAAAGCGTGACTACGTATCTATCGATTCTTTGCGTGTCCAAGAAGACCGTTCAACTAACGCACCCCTCTCTCGGAAATCTCTGATTAAAAAGGCTCGTAAAAATGATACCTAAACTGCGAAAGAAAGAAGAAACAGGGGTGCTGATTTGAACTTTCCGGGGCAAATGAAAAGTCATGACAGTCGTAAGGCGTGAAACGTGAGTAGGGTATTTTTGTTCCGATTGAAAAGATATGACGATGATGAATGGACATGCATGAATAAAGAGCAAGACAAAAAGAGAGCAACAAGAAGCCATGTGTAACGGGTCGATAGCAGGAGACGTAAAATGTGAACACAAATGCAAAGTGATTCTCGCCAGCGAGAACACGTGTAAAAGATTAGAATTAAAGAATATATAACAATCCTATAAATGATGTGGGTCGGTCTGTCGTCAGCAACCTTCATACATGCCAAATGAAGGAGCCCCACCAAACCTCATGCATCCCCAGCAACCCATGAACTATAGCATACAGCGGACCAGCGCAGAAGTGAGGGGTATAATACTCTCTTGCGGACGAACGGTAGCCATCGTCAACAACCACGCATGTAGCGTAGTCATGATCGAGGCTCGTCGTCGTTTTGGACAGGTCCAGGACATAGTATAAACATCGATAACTTTTGGATTAGTGGATTGTGTATGCCAGGGCAATTCTTCCTCTGTCGCCATGACTGTAACTGATGAAACGTCGGTAAAAAGCTATTTGGATAGCGGGAACACTTCGATATGGCCGGTGATGTCGTCATAGTAGATCATATAAATGAACTGCGAAGATAGGCACGAGGGAGGGATGGATCCTGGTGTCGAAGAAGCGCGGTGTAACAATAGAGTAGGGGCCGGGCCGATCCTATCGTGAGGGGCGTGTAGACAGATGAGGACCCCCATTCGCAAGCCAACTGTCTGTCGGCCTATTTATGGGTGTGCCAAACACATCCGTAGCGTCCTCATCCGCATCCTCAACCTCCTCAGGAAGCCCGCTGTGCGCTTCTAGAACAGGCGTCGGCTCGCTATTATCCAATGTCCCGAACGTCGTCGTGCTGTGCATGCGGTTGTTTACGAGCTGGAGAGAGAGATTCATCAGTAAGTACTATCAAATGCAACCTGAGTAGCGGTGGCTTACACCTCCAATCGGACGCGAGTAGTCTTCAAAATCGCGGAAACTAGTGACACTGCGACCGTCAATTTGAAGCCTGGGATGCAGTAGGCCCTCTGGGAGACGCGACGCCTCCGTGGGTGCGGGAGAGGGTACAGACGCCCTGCCTGCATACGGAACAACAGGGGGAAGCATCGGATCCAATGGGTCATACAACGTCACATCAGATGGAACAAAGCCGCCTTCTCCAAGGAGCACTGATGGTAGTGGATCCCTCGTACTAGAGTATAGCGAGGGCGGCCGAGGATCAGGGTTCGAAAGAACATATGAGCGCGGTGCCACCGTGACTGATCCTGGGGGTTGTGTTGGCACCATAACTTTCTCTTCGTCACCACTCCCCCCCACAGCCTTCTCGATATCGATGTCCCTGGAAGTCCTCGTTGGCGTTGCAGGTAACCCTCTTGATGACGACATCGGCGAGGGCGTGTGGCCCCCCCGAAGACGGTTTAGCAACGCACGAACGTTATTCACAGGACTAGACCGCCCTCTCTTCTCGTCTACGCTTCCAGAACCAGACACAGACACACTACTTGCCGCACTCCGCCTCCAGTCCTCCTTCGTATCCCCGTGTCCATCTCGAATCCGCAATGCCGACGCACGTTCTTTCCACCGAAAGCTCGACTGGGGATTCCCAAACTCAGGCGTGTTCCTCTTCCTCCCCGTACTCGCGCTCGATCCACTTCCTGCTCCTCCGAAACCGAACCTGAGCCCAAAGTTGTGTCCATGGCTATACGAACTCGATAACGCCCCCTGTGACGATACGCTCCTCAGCACGTCGAAGCTACTTGGTGTCCCACTTCTCCCATATGACCCGCTTCCTGTCATACTCCCACTCTTCGCATCGTACGAATAACTCGGACTATACATAGAGCCTTCTGCAGACCCAAACGCGGAACCTAACCCAAGTCTGTTTCCACCCTGAGTTTGTCCTTGGGGCTGTGTGTGGGCAGGGGCAAGTGTCGCCACCTCTGATGGACGGCTGATACCAAGAAGGGGCTCGTCACTCCCTGTATGCGTTCGTGTGAGCATGTCGACAGAGCACGAGCCAGATCCAGATCCCATCGTCTGTGAATGCGCATAGTGGGATGCACACGATGGAGCGATGCTGTGCCCTCCCAACCACGCTGCGGCGTCCGGCCCAGGCAAACTTCTCCGACGTGTAGCTGTTAGTGGGTCCACATAGGCAGACGGAGGAATAGAAGTCTGTAGACGCGATGATGCTGTGACGGCAGGCGGAGGCGGAGAGAGGGGTTGGATGTAGGGTCGATCGTCACTGAATGCGAGCGCATCAAGCGGAAGGGTAGGTGAAGAGGCGCGGATTATATCATCCTCCGTGTAGCCACCTTCATTTGTTGTACGTTCTTGTCGCGATCCGTATACGCCTTCTGTGCTCGCACCAGCGGGAGGTCCAGTATGCAGTGCTGCCAGTATTCCCGCATATCGTTCCTCCATGACAGGTGGACCGCCACTTCCAAAGCTACTGCCGACATATTCCAGCTCATCTCCATCGAACACTTCACCTTCTAGCGGTCCCAAATGACGTGTAGAGCCGAGTAACGCAGCATCCTGCTCAAGCTTCCGCTGACGTTTGCGAGCACAAAAGATCCAGAGGGCAGCGCATACAATGGCGACCATAATCCCGACGATTACGGCTGCAACCTTTCCGGGAGACGCACTATAATGATACAAATGAGTGAGTCCAAGTTGATTAGGAACAATGAATGGCCGATGCCGATGATGGTATAGGAGGACAGAAACGCATATGGAAATGGAAAGGATCGTGAACGGAAACATAAGAGGCAAGCCGTCAGCAGAATCCGCGGTCATCCCAAACAAACAGTGGATCTGAGGAGCTGTCATTGCTGTGATCTCATCCAACTGCAAATCATCCCCAGTGTGATCGGAACAAACGCCAGGCAGGGCTTGATCCTCTCCTGCCCACGAGTCTATACGATACAAGATAGAAATTGCTTACCTATCGATACTGCTGTTCCCACTAGCAGTGCTCAGGACACCACTTGCTGTGATCGTGAGCGTCGTAGTTCCACCACCTCCCGGTAGAACAGAGACCATGGTATAGGTCGACGTACACTGTGTCCAAGAGGGTGAAACCATCGTGAACACTGTTTCAGGCACTAATAACGTCGTCGTCGTCTTCTGGGAGGAAGAGACGGTGTCAAGGTGCAATGACGACGTGCTCAAAGTGGTGGTTGACTGAGTACTCATTGGAGTATCTGATGGGTCTGAGGGCCAAGGGGAGACAGTGGTAGTGGTGGGGAGTAGAGAAGACGCATCTGGGGAGGACGATGTAGGCGAATCGAACGTGGTGGACGATATAGACACCACAGTAGTCGCCGACGATAAGAATGAGGTCGACAGAGCAGAGGAAGTCGTGGTGAATGTATGAAATGTCCATGTGACAGACGTGCCATATGAAGAGGAAACAGTGTCAAAAGAAGCAGAAGTGAGTTGGTCAGCACTCGAGGTCATCGATGACACCGACGGTGTAGGCAAGGGCGTACCCGTGCTCGCTGTGGGTGTGCCAACGTCAGCGGAGCTCTGGGAAGTGGAACTGGAGACAAAGCGCCGTTAGAAACAAGTTATGGAATCAGGATGCGGACGAAACAAACCTTGCAATTGTGGCGCTACGGTCGGTCGAAGACCAAGCGCCATTGGTGGTAACGGTGGTCGCCGGCGTCGACGAGGGACCAGAGGTGGGGGTTGCGTCGGAGGAAGTGGAGGACAGCGTGAATGGATCTGAGAAGGCGGGTATGAGGCTGGAGGTGTCCATAGGACCAAAGGACTAGCCCAGGGTGAGGACAGAATGGAGTAGGGAAGTCAGATATCAGGGTGGTGTTCAGAGATGACGATGAGTTGATGGGCATGCGGTAGCATGCATGTATGATAGTAGGTAAGATGATGGATGAACAGTGTGTTGCGATGGATGTTGGCCGCGTGAAAGTCGTCAATGTGGGCGTAAAACAAGTCTAGGTGTAAGAAAGAATGCCTGCGAAATAAGTAAGAGAACAAGAGTGTGCCGAGGACGAGGAACGCTTCCGAGTGCTGTAAGCGAACTAGCACGTTTTTCCCCTTGTCAGGCCGGATGATTGACAGGGTGGCAAGGACCTGTATAAATACTACTGTATGTGCCGTGAATCGGTGAGCCAGGTGCGGCTGCAGTGCGCTGTGGAGTCAGAAGCTGAGCGTCGGGAAAGACGATGGAGACGAAACAACGGCCGGCTAACCAATTCGCACTGATAGTTGAGAAATGAAACTGCACCACGGACAGCCTAAAATAAAAAAGGTTCACGCCTTGGCTCACATAATTGTCGTTCCTTGTCGTTGACGTCGTTGGCAGTGGTGAGACCGGTCAGACCTGGCAGTGGCTGCCACTGCACACAGCACAGCCACTATACACGTTGGAAATAACATATGGACCCACTCCATTCCCCACACGCATGCCCAGGACTTATCGCTGAGTATGGCGACCAGACAACGGTCCATTTATGTCACTGGCTCCCACAGGATGCATCGGGCGCCTTGTTTGACCGGGTCGGAATTTCACATACCACTGGCCCTGGCACCTGCTCGCCCAATTTGCTGTGTCTCGATCGAAGCAACGTCACAGAGGGCGATCCACTGCCCTTTCAGTCTATGAACGGCGCACATTGTCGTTCTAGAGTGGATGACATCCCCACGATAATGCCGCGTCATTCACCACTCGTTCACACTGTGAAATCGATGATGCAACCGATGTACATTCTGTGGACTTTGCATCCATCGTACCGGTTACGCCGTCGCTGATATCTTTATAGCCATATCTAACAACACATGCACCGTTTATCAATCAAGCCACACCCCCTTTCGCAGAATCAATAACGGCACTCACCAACCCATTTTTGAAGCATCTTCGTACCTATCTCTGCGATCCAGAAATGCCCCCCTCGATCTAACGGTGTGTGGCGTCTCACACATGGGACGCTGGCCCCTGTTTATCTCGTTTGTAGATCGGTGTGATTATACCGTTCCTAGTAACCGTCAGGTGGGGGTAATTCAGCTCTAATCGGACTGTCCACGTACTGAATTTGGATTTGTGTATAACTCACGTAGCCGCATTTCGCCCGTCATGTATCAGTTTCGTGCACTCGTGTTATAGATGTAGATGCGATTAGATTCTCTATTCTGCAACGCACCACTGCCTCCGCTGCAGATTACGGAATGTTCCACCAGATCAATCACACTTGGTTGTGATACTACGGTCTGTGGACAACTCGGTAGCGAGCCTCGACGTCAGAATCAAAATCTCAGTACCATAAGCTTTGATGGTATTCCTACTCGATGCCACATTGGGCACTCGATGCATACGCAATTCTTATCGGATATATGTCCTCACATAGGTGGTTTCCCTGGCATGGTGTGCAAATCAAGCATACCTGGAGGGATCAATCACTCTCGGAGTGCCAACTACACTCCTGATGCTATCCAGCGTCAGCGACTCAACTCTCGATTTTCACACATATCTTGCTATAAGGTTTCCCTATCAATTATGCAGCCCCGCGCTTGCACATCGGACCCCAAATATCGCAGATCCCTGTCAAGCCTGTCAAAACTCGAGGTCGAACGTGGCTGCGGCCCAAACATATAAACTTCCCCCAGATTCTGCTCCACAATGATTACGTAACCATATTCCCGTGTCGATGGATCCAATTGACGACGACCGAGCATGATGACTTTTCCCTGCCCACCATGTGGGGAGTGCCACTGTCTTCCCGACACATGGCCATCTAGTGTTGCAGTGCTGCACTTCTCTGAGCACGGCGGTGTCTTTGAAATTACTCCACGGTGCCAATACCACTGGCCTTGCTGTGGGGGTATGCACAAAAGTCCTGCGGTTGTGCGACGTCACCACTGGTTTTCTTTTCCTCGGATGTAGAGAAACACACTTCACCAATGGCCCCGTTGCGAAGGAGATCGTGCCTTTCACACGGCCATCATTAAATGCCTCGCCCTTCTCAACCGGTCAAGTGCCCTACCGCTCAGCCGGCTCCCTCATAGTTTTAATGAGCTGCCAAGGGTTCAAATCAGCTACGGAGGAGCAATCCGTTCATCCCTACAGACTCAGGTAATTGCCACCGCCTGCAATACAGCCAAGTGGTCCTACACCGTGAGAATTCTCAGGAATCCTACGCTAACATTCCATGATGGAGTCATGACTCAAGCGTCCACAGCTTTGTCTTGCCATCTACGGAATTCCTTTCCCAAACTTCTCAGACGAGCACTTGTCACTCTCCCACCAAAAGAGTCCCTTGCCCTGGCCCCTTGCGAGGGAGGATATCATGCGTTCCTATAAAGACTAGCTTAGGTCCTCTTCAATACTCACTGCACGACCAACATTTCTGGTCCACCGGTCCCTGTCTAGGCGATGTCATCCACTTTACGCACAATGCTGTACATGATGGTGTTCATCTGTCCTGGGCTACTAAGGACGTTCAGCGTCTACAAGATGTCTTGAAGGAGCGCTCTTAGGTCACACGTGAGACCACGGAGAGTATGTACACCACGGAGAGCGGGTGAGTCTCCACTCGTGGATTGATAATGTCATGCTCTAGCCATGCAGATTTCGTCTCTGGTCCTCACCATTGCACTTTCGTGTGGGGACAGCACACACTCCCCGGCTTCCACGGACGCATGCACTCCATGATGCATACGTTTGGCGAAGGGTAGGGATATCTTGCATGCACAGTGCTTTCGCCTCCTATGAGAACCCTGAATACCGGGCCTCGCCGTTCGGCTTCTAGCCGCGATCCTTCTTTCCTCTGCTGTCGCGTGTAGGTTTCCGATTAACGAGAGAATCGGCAAACACCATCGACGTGGATCGTGTATCTGAACTTACAGGTTATACAACTGTCTTGACATCATCCTTGCACCAAATGGACAGGAGATACTGTCGACCCTGCCCCTGGAACGAGATCAAATTACTAACCCCAGAACAGGGGCCGTTTCACAGCGCCTTTCATGCACACGGCCAATTCAGTCGGATCCTGAAACCCAAGTCAGCCACAGCACCCCTATCTAGTCTGACATGCATAATGCAGCTTCCCACAGTATACGTCGTCAGCTTCGGAAAGTACCTCGTCAGAAAGAGGTATAACGCGTAGGGATGGTGAAGGTACCTGCACTAGGGGGTACTGAAGTGTTGGCGATGATAACACGACCTCGAGATGAAACGGTCTTCTAATCGATCTATACACGGCTACGAAGGGAGATCAATACTTGCGTCAGGGGTACCAGTCATCAGAGTTGACAATGCCACTTCAAGACCAGACGGCTCTTGAAATACATTGAGGCCGCTTCATCATTGCTAAGACAGCATATGCTTCTGGAACGATTATTGAATACAAGTACTATTCGATATCATTATGAGTTCATCCTACGTACATACCTGGTTGATTTCATTTGCAAATAACACATGCAGGGCATTACTGTCCAAAATCTTTAATCCAGGCCTGCATTGGATGAACATAGCGCCTAGGTCGATATCAGTGTCACACATGACCACGAAGAGACCGATACGATATCGATGATGCCACGAGGTCAGCCACGCCACTGGCCACTCGTAAGAGCCACCCTTACTTCCGAAATTATTGAAATATGCTGCATGTCAAGGTGAGTTCACTACATACAGGCTGGTCGATTTCATTTGCAGATAACACATGCAATGCCTGCAGGAGTACTACCATCCGAAGAAATGATCCAGACTAGATCAAATGAACACCGAGCCTAGTCGGTCGATATGTGTGTATCATACATGATTCTGGAGACGAAATCAATAGTGCCTCACGGCCATCCGTTGACCACGTGCTGGTGCATGCATGTTTCGAAGCCGCAATCGACCGGCACAAATCATCAGTTAAGACAGGCTCCCTCGCACAGCGCACATGACTCACGGAGTTGTCGGATTAAGGTAGGTTTGTGTGACTGCGCTACAACCAAGCACCAGAGACAGTCTTATCCACCCTCTGCTCAGCTCCACCAGCTCTCCAGACGTTATAGTGACATTTTCCTGCGCTTCAATTGTCCCTGTTCCTGTGCCCGTATGTGTGCCTACTCGAGGTCCTATGCTCTCTTGTTCCACAGTCACGCACCCCCTGGCATCGATTTCGCCCTTCGTAGCCGCGTATAGGTCGATTAGAAGACCCTCTCAGCTCAAAGTAGTATTGTTAACCCCGATGTTTCGGTATCCCTGGCGCAGGTACAGTTTTCCCTCCTCATAGTTGCGTATGGTCATCGATAAAGCACTTTACCACCGACAATCGTGCTTGATAGTACGCCGCAGCACTAATAGGACTGATGCCCAAGCCTTCCACTGATGCATACCGTAACTAAGGCTATTTTTGTATGGCGTCAGTCGAGTTCGCCGATTATGCGGTGAGTGGTGACTATTTCAAGCAACAGAGTTCAAGGAGTACGGTAGCGTCTTGCAGTTGGATTGGGTGATCGGGGAATTGGGAGGTAAGTCGCTTGCGATTCTATGTACATAGTGGTTTCGCCTACGATGATCGATCATCAATAGACAATATCTGTGCTGTTGCTCACAAAGATTGCCCCAAGCGGGGGTGCAGGCTCAAGTCAATGAAAGAGACTCACCCACGTAAGCCCCTTCAGCAATAACTATCCCTAAACGTTTAAACAGAGAAGGAAAACCTGATGCCCCAGTATATTCACAATCTATGGAAAGCCGGACGACCACCCATAACAATCCGAGGCTCTGCGCCCGCACGGGCGAGGAACGTGTTTTAGTAGCATGCGCCGTGTGTCCAAGATGGGATAGGTGAGCCAATAATACGTGCCTAAACGACAACCCCACACAGGAATAAATCAAGCCTCCTTAGCATACCAGAGCAGTAGATATGATAACTATGTTACAGTAAATCAGCAAGTTGATGCGAAGAAGAGAACATGATAGCTAGGCGAGCATGTGTGGGACACTCCCGAGTATGGGTCGGGAGTCCACATATATGGGTGAAGATAGTGCAGATGGATGGACGGTGGGCGGATGGAAAAGGTGACTAAGTTAAACAACCACCTCGGCCATGATGGGATACGGCGGTTAGCAGACCACGCAACCTGAACAGCACCCCGTCCTATCCGCATCATCGGTACCAGGATCATCTCTGTTGAGCACTCCCGAACCGGTTCTCCGCGCAAATGCCACACTGAGACGCCTCTTCTTGCTTAGTGTAGGGTCATCCGAAGGAGGTGCATAAGGTCGGATCGAGAGATGCACAATTGTGGGTGAGGCGGTAGACTCGGACGATAAAGAAGTTGGGAATCCGAGATCTAAAGTATGGGGTGTAGGAGTAAAAAAATTGTCAGATTGATGCGTATAGGGTGAAGATGATGACAAATTAGTGTGATGGTGGTCGTAGCATACGGACTATCGATGGCCATCGGCCAAGCTAACTTAGAGAAGAAATGGGTCATATGTACTTACGTATCAACGTGTCATCATCTTGGAGTATCTTGCCCAAATACAATATACGGAGATAGGATGGAGCAGGTGGGCGCTCATCTGGCCAAGCTGCAAGGGATGCCAAGCGCATCACGTGTCAGTACTGCACAGCTAGTGTGCACCACACGAAATGAGTGACAATCAACTTGCCTGTGTCACGAGTAGGCCACGCGTTCCATACGAGTTCTTTTACTCGCCCCACAGTCGTCTCCGGGTCGAATGATTGGGATTTTCGACGACCAGATACAAGTAAGAACGTTAGTGTGATTTGCGGTGTCTGGGGGATTGTAGCCACTGTCGTTGGTTCATATGGTGTTGCTGACACGCCTGTGCTTCCTCCGTTCCCGGAGCTACCAAAATTATGCTCTGGTGATGTAGCTGATGGGATGCTCTGTTGAGGTAACGGGGGATACATATCAGATGGCGAAGAATCGAGGTCGACACGAGTGTACGAGGTGTGAGCACTAGCGGACATGTATGGTCCTAAATTAAATATAGGAAGAGCGTTTGAAGTCCCGTGAGCCGTATATGGGCGTTCTGAGGAGCGCACACGGGCTGCAAATGCAGATAGAGCGGGTTGGAATGTAGTAGGGCTCCCTTGCGATGTCAGAGGACGTATGACGCAGTCAGGTAGAGGGGGGCGGGGTTGCGTAGTTTCTGATGAAAGCAGTTCTTGGCGAGTGGCCGGAAGATCAAGGTCAACCGAGGAAGAATCTGGTTGCACGGCGTCGCTCATCCGTAGAATCCTCGGAACGAGGTCAGATTTTAGGAGATAGTGGACCAGGGGTCGAATATCGATTCAACAAAGTTCGTAGATGACGGTACCACTGTGCTCAAGGCCCAGAATGCAGTGAGGTGATGGAACCTGATCACTGGATAACGTAGGTGTGCAAGTCGTCAACCTAGTAATGTTGATCTCGGAGGGAAATCGTGAAGATTTAAGGTAGTCTGACGACCAGTTGACGCGAATACTTGCTGAAGAAACTTGAAACGAAGACAAAGATAACCAGTCGAAATGGTGAGATAGCAGCAAAACTGATTCACTACGAATAGAAAGGACTAGTTGAGTTCCAATGCTTTATTAGAGGATGACACTGACGAAATTCAGGCCTTAAACACCTTACACCCGTGAAACAACCCCGGTTAAGGAGAGACGAAGTGGTATGACCGTAGTAGAGATGCTGGACCTGCCTGGTGCGCCAGACACAGTGGAGAGGATGTCTGTTCTAAGTCATCCTGAATTCAGTACGATTTCGTTGAGAGAATTCTAGACATACCTGTATGTGTGTATCTATAAAGAAGAGGACCTCACCCACACAGAAGTCGACTGGGATGCGCCTGGCAGCTGAAGTCGAAACAGCCCCGCTTGTTCGGTAAAAGCCTCCGCTGTCAGTCTAGACAACTCGACAAGTTGCAAATAGGTTTGACTTCACACTTCTTGGCCTGGATGGTTTCAAAAGTATCGAGGTTCGACTAGAGTAGTCGTATCCTACGTTCTTTGCCGTCTCTTTTCTCCAGCTGCACAGCTAGCACAGTAAATTTGTTCTGCACTGCTTCATTGTAATCACTTAGACACGTGATTGCATTGGCAGTGACGTTCCTCGTCCAATCAACACCCCTGACATGTTCCGCGCAAGATAGACAAGCACAAGTCGACATGTCAACATGCCGCCCAATAAATTGTGAGCATGCTGCGTCCTTCAAGTCCTTTTGACAAGAGGAAATACCGGGACAGTACGTGAACTGATCCAGCCTGAGAAGATTAAATCCAACAGCCAACTTCCGCCGTCTTCATGGGCACCGAATATAGCCAGCCCAAATTCAACACTTCTGTAGCACTATCAGCAAGCCTCTGAAAGAAACACGTTTTCCAAAATTTGGCCATTTGATACACCTTCCGCACAAAAAGGTATAGACCGTCCTGTGGGACAACCGATGGCTATGGGAACCGCGAACCAACTTTCCTCCCCGACACTCTAGTCTCACGTTTATGTTAGGTTATCAGGAACAGCCAAGCTGGTTACTGGCTGTCATGAAAGTTTTGCGGGAGTGAAAGTGTGGATGGAGGTGAAATCGATATGTATTTCTCGCCCCGAAACGTTTGACCAGACAAGAAAAGGGAAAAAATATCATCTGTGATCCCATCAACCATGGCCATAGGATATCCTGGTCACCAATTCCTCAACTCATGTGAGCGCGAAATAAAGGTCATCATCAGTGATTCACTAAGTGTACACCTTCATAAGATCAACGTGTTCTTTTACCGCTTTGGAAAGTGTACCAATGGGCATCTTCGTTGTGGTGCCTACGAGGACTTGGGGACCACCGTATGGCACCACGCTATGTGCAAAGCAGGGCTACTGTGTGGAATTACATGAAAGGTATTATATGCCGTGTTGCGACAGCTGCGAATCCGTATGTTGCAACTTCGTGTTCCATGTTTCAAACCGCTCTTCCAGAAAGGGAGTGTTAACCACTAGCACTATCGTGCATGTATACGTGCGAGCTAATGGGGTTTGCATAAAGTTAGAAGCTGTTCGTTCAGGTTCAGTCAATTGTACCGAACGATAGCTCGCCCCTAATCTCCCGCCAAAATCCACCTCGCAATGGATACTTCTATTGGTGCACTGGGCTCCGGTTGTCGTTTGTCGTGGACTACGCCATGTGATAACTTATGGTTTTGACCGAAGTTTGTGGGGCAGTATAATTATGGTAAGTTGTCCAATTATCAGTGGGTAAGACGACAGTCGGTGCGGAGACACAACTATCCAGGCGACCCCGAGGTCAGGTTGGTTTCACTTGCAGAGGAAAGTAGCTGCCAGGAGAATCTCGATTAGCAGCGCAGAAATTTTTGGCAATGGAAATTCAGGTTATACGTAAGTAGTGCCACCTGTGAGGCCCAGAGTGGCCCGGATCTGTAAAAGTGCCCAAGGAACATGTCACTCTCCATTTGCTGGAAGACGTCGTTTAGACTGCTGAGCACCAATTGCTTCGCTTGCTCAAGTGCAAAAAGAGCTGTCTCCTTGTTGATTTTGTAGATTGGCACTCGTGCTCAGCCCATTGAATGTGGAACACAAAACAATGCAGAGTGCCACTGGTTTCCGGTCGGCTAGGACGTATGTCATAAAGTCTGTTCCCCGCTCAAGCCTGCAAAAATTAAATAAAATCGTAGCAAGCGTATAGCGTAATTCGGTCAAAGTACTGATGCGCGGCGGCCTATCATTTCCTTCGAGGATCCACATGAAACCATATTAGGATTGCTTCAATAACCAGGTGCTGTTGAGTTGATCTCCGCGTGATCCGACCTGGCATATGTCAAGAAATGTCAAGGGTTTGGTAGAAACTCATTTCCTATCGACACAGACACCGTGAATCCCTCCCATGAGATCCCTGCGAGCTTAAACGAACCTGTAACATAGCTCACAACCTTAACAACGTATCAGAAATGCCAATCGGTCAAAGGCCAGTGTCACGTAGCGTTCACTACATGTTGGTAATGCTCCTTTCTCGTATTGTGGCAAGCCAACCAGCTCGTTATGTTGAAGCAACTTTATCCGAAGTTCATGTGACGGCATGGCGCACGTGGTATTTAATTCCTCGGAGACTACTGCTATTAGGCTGGAAGGATTCCAGCCACTTGCAATAAACTGACTTGGTGTGTACTAGCGGAATTTCCTCCCACGGGCCCCAGTACCGCGTAGTCTCGGCACTCCCAAGCAACAATATGTGCCAGCCTATGTTGGCCCAGCACGAAACAGTAATCGCGACTTTGAAGCTCGGACGGTTCCGAAGCTTCAGTCCCGGCCGGCAATATTTAGCGCCTACATATGACCCTAGAACTTCGATTGCAATTCGTGATCCGACTCATCATGGAGACCAATTAGAGCATGATAGCCCACTGAGTGGCACTTTCGAACCGAATCCGAACTTACTTCAAATTGAGTTCGGTTCGGCGGTAACAAGAATGGTACCTATACGAATAAATGTGGATTTGAAGACGTAAGGTGCAGAAAAATATTTGCAACTCATCCACACGAGGGGGGGGGAGAAAGGTATAAAAGGATCCCGCCAACGACCCCACAACATCAGCAGGTTAAACATCCTCGCCTTCATACCATCCTCATCTAAGACAACATGTTCTCTCGTATCCTCGCCGTTCTTCCTTTGGCCCTCCTTGCTGTTGCCAACTCGCACCTCAATGCTCGCGACCAGTGCAGCAACGGTTCTCTTCAGTGCTGTCAGATGATGACCGTATGTCTCCTTGTTTATTGCATTTGAATATTTTGCTCATCGTCGTTGGTGACAGGTTCAACAACTGGCACAATATGGCTACTCTAAGGATGTCATTGCTGCTGTTCAGGCTGCAGGCGTTGTCACTGCTGGTGTCCAATGTTCTCCCATCACTGCTATTGGTGTTGGATCTGGCTGCCAGGCTAACCAACAGAGTGTCTGCTGTGATGGTAACAACTTTGTGAGTCATCTATTTAATTTCTTTTTTTTGAGGTATGTTGAATTGATGGATTTTTAGAATGGTGTTGTCCAGCTTGGTTGCACTCCTGCCAATGTTCAGGCTTAGGTTGGAGATATTGCTGTCTTCTGAGGTTGCTGTTGGCAGAATGTTGAGGTTGAATTTCTTTACTTTAGTAAAAGTAATGTTCGGGCCTCGATGATTGTCTGACTTGGCTCTTCTAATGTCATGGTGCTTTGGAGTTGAATTTCCCAACAATAAAGTTTTGTCTGAGTTAATTGTGTCCTTTCACAGAAATTTGCTCTCAATGTGCTCAACTTCTGTCCCAGTATTTCAGTCCACAATAATGGTATGGATATTGAAACTCTCGCCTGTTAGGTGTCAGCAAAACCTCATCCCTGAACTACTTGTTTGAACATGAAATGTCTGGATGTTACTGGTTGTTGTCTGGGGTCAGTGTCCCACTTTATCCCAGTTGTCAGATATTTCAGAGTCACAGCTACATTGAGGTCTGCAGATGATATAATTGGCCCAAGATTAGTATATCAAACCAATTGCAGACTGAAACCAGACTAATATCAGAAGTATTGATTATTGTTTAGTATGTAGAAAACTATAGTATAAAATCACATCGTTCATACAATGTATCTACTGGCTATCATGGTCATGGTGGTGAAGGTGGAGAGTGACGTCAGTCGTTGATGTCCTTTCCTCGTGCCGTTGATGTCATAAGTGTGTCAAGGTAGTAATATGAAACTGCAGCACTCGTATTGTGGTTATGGTGGTCGTCTGCATTGATGTCCTGTGTCCATGCCCTCGTCCATGAGGAAGAGTGGAGATGGAGAAGGTGGTCACAGTACTCATTGTCATTGCCAAGATAGTGGAAGTGGAAGTGGAGGTGGTGTGAGTGGTTGTGACACTCGTCGTCAGCATCGCCTTGCAGCAGTCAATGTGGCATGTGTGTCGTCACCGTTATCATTGTTGCAATGGTGAAGGTGGTGGTGGTAGTCACGATACTCAAAGGAGGTACCTTCTCGATGTACCACATTCGTGTCGTCATCGTCACAAGGGTGAGAATAGAGGTGGTTGACCAGCCACGCACCTGTTATCATTATCATCATTGCAAGGGTGAGGGTGGTGGTGGTGGTCACAGTACTCATCCAGCATCATCGCATTCTCACTGGGGAACGTTAATTGCATCATGAATGTAATGTGAGTCACCTTGTATTCATAACACAACTAACGTTTGGTCGTAATAGCATTGATGCATGTCGCATCACCATCGTCGCGATGTGCTGCAGGTGTACTGGCTTCGCTGTTGTCCCTGTTGATGTGAACTCACTCACCTCGTCATCATCGTGCTGCAGTCAAGCATGTCACCTCGTTCAAGTCGTTGGTTTCGACATGGTGCAAGGAACCAGCCATGCGAGCTGCCTTGACACCGTCATGTTACTGGTCCCAATGGTAGATACGAGGTGAGCTGGGAGTGAGCGTGAGGTAAATAGGAAGCATTGTGTGAGGTGGTGCACAAGGGAGCGGTAAGATTGATTTACACACGGGGAGTGATTGCTATATACCTCCGCGTTGTTGGCAGAAATCCTCGCGTCTTTGTCTCCCATACACCTCCCACTCATGGTCACCAAGCCAGACTTATCTCGGTCCTCCTTTGGCTCGCTGCCGAAAACATGTCAATACCATGATAACAGCAAACGATATCGCAAGGTGGCAGCGCTGGATAGATGTGCACTCTATAATGACGACCTATGGCTCCCGCTCTTTCACATGCACAATGATGACGACAACGACGGCGACAATAACGATGCATGATGGCGACGATGGCATATATGCATACCGACACAATGACGACGGCACGGAAGCACATACCACAACGATGATGGGTCGCATACAGCCACTTACTATGGGACGACAACGATGGTACTCATGCATGCTCTACGATGTCGACAATGACTTGCAGACCGCCTCTGCTGCGGGACGACGACGACGACATGTGAGCATGTAATGGCGATGCACGCACGAACATGACAACGACCACACTCGTACATGCGCCACGATGATGATGACAACGGCTTGCATGCAGCCATTTCTGCTGTGGGGAAACGACGACAACGCTGAGAATTAGTGCATTGCAGAATGACAATGACGACAATGATTAGATTTAGGTATGTCGTACGTGACACTACCTACTGGAGTAGTTTATCGTTAACCTGCGTCTACGATTTCAGCCCTATTTGATAATAAGTGAGTGTCCGTGTCTCGCACTGTCTGTCAAAAGATCCAATTAGGATAAACCAGTAGGCCATATCTGCATCTGTCAATGGCTGATTAGGCTGTAATCAAACCAAGGACAGGTAAATCTGTTTGAGTCAGAAAAGTACATGCATGATTCCTACCCATACCTGTGTCCAAACGTCTCAGGGGCCCAGCGTTTTACTGATTCAGAGCAGCGCTAACAATAATCAGAACAACAGCGGTGCGCAAGGCCGTGGAAGGTTGGGGGTAAACTAACGACCGGTCGCATAGATCTTAATCCCCTTCCTGGTGATAAGACTGGAGCATATTTAATTCTCGAGTCCAAGCCTAGAAAACATACAGGAGATATGTTGTACATACATATTGCTACTTCAAAGCTCTGTACACACGAGAGTTTGATTCTTCACGGACTCGCAATCAAAATCCCTCGTGCTTGATCAAGTACTCCATCTCGGGCCCGATGCTCTTGAAGAGGTCCTCCGTTGTGTGCTTGGGGTTCCACCCAAGTAACCGACCCCTATGTGCACGGCAACGTGAATTTGTTCCGAGGTACAGCAGCTAATAGTAATTATACATATTCAGTACATGACCCCGCACAGGAAGGCAAACAGACGTACCTCCTCATTCTGCTCGTAGTCCTTTCCCGTGAATGGCTCCGGCTCCGCAGTCTTGCTCTTTCCAAGCTCATGCATTACCTTCGCAATCTCCTTAGCTACGTCATACAGTCGGTGCTCGCCATTCTCGCCAAAGTAATAACCGTCCCGACCGTGGCCTGCTTTCCCCGAGAGTGCGTTTTCATACACTACAATAAACAGGTCGGCAACTACGTAACCCCGGAGCAGACACAGATGAGAACTGTTTCGTGTTGCAATGAATAGGTGCAGACACTCACTGTCGTCGATGTGTACATTGGGCCATCGATTCTTCCCTTCTCCGACAACCTTAGCTTGGCCTCTGCGAATGCCTTCACGGATCAACATCGGGATTTGCAACGACCGTGGGTTCTGCACCCCAAGCTCGACCAGTTTTGTCTCGGCCAACGAGTAGATCGTCGAAGGGAGGATGATGTAACTCCTAATATAGCCTACCACAAACCCCCGATCTCAGTTCCCCAAAGCATCGAAGGAAAGGGACTGCGATGCATACCCTCCTTGTCCGCTTCTTGGATTGTCAAGTCAACATTGCGATGCAACTGCGTGGGAGGAAGAGATGCGATCTGGTCTAAATTCAAGTCGTCGTAGATGATATCGGAAGAGTGTAGTCCTTTCGCGTTGTCCGTCAGGACACCTTACAATGTCCTTTCAGATCCTCGTCTGTGGACACATGTAAAAATTGCGCTTACCAGTACCGGACTGAAACGGCCGTTATGAATGTCAGGGCGTCATAAACGACAGTATCACTTTACACTTACCGTATGGATAAGAATGGGTTGTGTACCTGTCCTCTCATGCCTCTGCTTCAGCCCCTTCAATACCGCCTCTGCAGCACTCAAATCATCCGCGTCCGCCTTTATAATAACAGCGCATGGACGATGCACCACTTGTGATCAACACATGACCGGTCGTCAAACTCGAAACCACATACACAAGAAAACACAACATCTGCTTGCGATGCCTGTTCAGTCAGAAGTTCTAGGTCATGGTTTGTCCCGATCACGGGTTTGAGTCCAAGCGATTCGAATACGGAACTTTTGTCCTTCTTCGAAGGGCGGATAAGCACCGACACCTCGGAGCTCTTGTATGTGGGGTGGTCGATGAGACGCGAGAGTATGCTGCCGCCGACGTAGCCTGTTTCATTGAGTGAGCGCACAACAATTCAGCCCCAGTTAAATGACCAATGTACTAGTCTTAGGATAGGGGTAGACACCTAACCTGTAGTGCCAGTGAAGAAAATACGTCTGTCGGTCGTGGCCATATCTGCCATGAAAGATACAACTGTTTCAACAATTTTCAAGAGAAAGAAGTCGATGATACGGTTAGCAGGAAACTAGTTGCAAGAGATAGGTATCATCACCCTGCCTCTATATACGAAGTGCTGACAGAGCAGGGTGATGATACGATACTATATTGTGTTGTGACGGATTATGTCGGTACGCCAATGCGTCATAATTTGACACGATAGTGCACGCTGCGGTGATTGTTAGTCAGACTACGTCACCTGCTCACAATCCTCATCGTGCAGGTCTTCAGGATCACTGGCGATCAATCCGATATCAGGACAGTGAGACCTTGGACACAGCTGTAAATATATTGTCGGAGGCATATGTATGGACGAGATGTTGTCGCTCCAGAAAGCTCTTGGGGAATCTAGCATTTGTTACGGTAATCAGATTATAGTGGGTGACCGATATTAGGCATCGGTGGGTAAAATGAATCACTGTGGGAGACAATTGTATCGCCTTGCTCGGTCAGCAGCAGTGTATTTAGACGAGAATACCCACACCTCCCATTACTTTCCCAGCTAATCGCCACTCACCAGTGCTAATCCGATAGAGCAGCCATATCTGCTTCACTGGCATTAGTGATAAGCTGAAGTATCACGATTTCTCTCTAAGATAACACTCCACTAACTCAATGAAAAATGCAGCAGCAGTGGCAGCATGTGCTCATATCTCTTCAACTACTCCAGACTAGAACCCATGATTGGAACAAACAAGGATCTGGAAATTTTGACAGGGCACACATTGCAAACCAATGCAATGTTTCCTTGTCCATGTGCTCAGTTTCTGGTGTGATCCTATGATGATTTGCAGCCAGACCAGATTAGATCTCATGATGAGTGGACATAACAGTTACAAGGTGTAGTTAATTACATAAGTAGGGTAGAGTATACATACACTAGGATATTTTACCCAGTCCCTCAGTAGCTGACAGCCTACTGAGGTCATTACCTAGTTTGCTACACTCACCAATACCTCATGGTCTACCTACATGAACCTCTTCAGTCATACAAGTATCAGCCTCAATAAAGGGGTGGACCATAACAGTTGCATCAGCCTTATTTCTTCCATACAGTCAAGACAGCAACTAGAACTTAGATAAACACCATGAGGGAAGTTCAAGATGTTGACAGCAAATAACTGTAGAAGGACACAATTACTATAGCCGGTATGAAATATTACCTACTGGTCAACTTAGCTCTGAATTTAGTTGCATTAAAACAAAGGGAAACGTCATCACATTAAGAGAGCACAATCAAACAGTCATTGAAGCTCAAACATTACTTTTACTAAAGTAAGGACATCCGGCCCCAATTCCGCCAACAATAATCCCCATAAGACGGTAACATCTCCAATCTAAACCTGAACATTGGCAGGAGTGCAACCAAGCTGGACAACACCATTCTAAAAATCCATCAATTCAACATACCTCAAAAAAAAAGAAATTAAATAGATGACTCACAAAGTTGTTACCATCACAGCAGACACTCTGTTGGTTAGCCTGGCAGCCAGATCCAACACCAATAGCAGTGATGGGAGAACATTGGACACCAGCAGTGACAACGCCTGCAGCCTGAACAGCAGCAATGACATCCTTAGAGTAGCCATATTGTGCCAGTTGTTGAACCTGTCACCAACGACGATGAGCAAAATATTCAAATGCAATAAACAAGGAGACATACGGTCATCATCTGACAGCACTGAAGAGAACCGTTGCTGCACTGGTCGCGAGCATTGAGGTGCGAGTTGGCAACAGCAAGGAGGGCCAAAGGAAGAACGGCGAGGATACGAGAGAACATGTTGTCTTAGATGAGGATGGTATGAAGGCGAGGATGTTTGACCTGCTGATGTTGTGGGGTCGTTGGCGGGATCCTTTTATACCTTTCTGCCACCCCTCGGGCGCGGATGAGTTGCAAATATTTTTCTGTGGCTTACGTTTTCAGACCTGCATTTCTTCGTATGCGAGAGACGTGTCCACGCTAGTTCAGTGGTACGGTGGTTGTTAGATTTTTCAGGTACATACATACCTGGGGCTAATAGCACTGTCCCAGAAACCACAGCATATGAGTGCGTCGTTCGCAATGGTTTCGTAGGCACTATAATGCCATCCTACAGGCGCTAGAGAGGAGGTTAGGGGATCAGCCTTGCACGACGCACAGAAAACGTTTGGCTCTTCCAATCATCACCTGCTTCTCAAAAGGGACTAGCAAAAATGGATGACCCCCATTTGCAAAATCAACAAGCGAGACAGCTTGGACGACCGCTCTCATTGATCCCCAGAGGTCTAAGCGACATCTTACAGCACGAATTTTCTAAACTGAAAATTGTGTACGCACTACAGTGGTCCAGACCGATCGTCCGCTAACCACTTTTGGTTAAATCGATGAAAAGATCGAAGAGTGTGTCACGTGTGAAGTAAAAAGTCGACGCGTTCTCAAGTTCCGGCCAATCGCGACGCGCCTCACCTGATCATTCACCCCGCTGACCCGTTCGGTTACATTGCGGAATAACCTCATACCCTTGGCCCCTCACGTACGCCTCGGTCCACCAGACGGCCTCTTGCAAATGGCCCAGAAAAAATGTCTGCGCCGGCGATATTGCTTACGCGAGGTCATCCCCATCGGCCGTTAAAGAAATGTATAAAAGGACAGTTGTCGTCCCTCCATACCTCCCCATCGACTCTCATCTGCTTCTATCAACTCCAACACACTCTTTACTAGCTCAATTCCAGCTACTCTCTCTCTACCAGCCGAAATGTTCGCCCGTGTCTTCGCTGTTGCCTCCCTCGCTCTCCTCGCTGTTGCCAACCCCATTGCTCGTGGTGGTTCGTGCAGCAACGGTTCCATCTCTTGCTGCCAGCAAACCCAGGAGGTACTTGGCTGTTAATCGGTTCTTATAATTGATTACTCAATTATGTTGTAACAGGCTTCCACCTTCTTCAACCAGTTGTTGGCCGGCAATGTTTTGGCTAACGTTGGTGCCAGTGTCAGCGGCCTTGTTGGTCTGCAATGCAGCCCCATCACTGCTGTTGGTCTCGGTAGCGGCTGCCAGGCTAACCAGCAGTCCGTCTGCTGTGACAAGAACAACTTCGTTAGTCGTTCTTTGCATTTCTATACTCTGCTTTCTTATTTGTTTGTTGTAGAACGGTCTTATCAACGTTGGCTGCACCCCCATCAACATCGCTGCCTAAGCGCTTCCTAACGCTTTCGGGTGGTAATACTCTTCCCCCGTGGCTGGAATTGAAAATTTATACCATACATAGTGCATTGTTTGTGAGGCCTAGCCTCATTTAATACATTCCCTTGCGCTCTTTCTGTGTGATGTGACATGAAGTTGAACGTGCTGGAATTACTAGTATGTTTCTGGCGGAGCATTTCTTGTTATGTGATGTAAAGTGATGTTGGAATAATAAATTCCTGGTGAGGATCTCGGCTGTATGTAGTTTTTAATTTATGGGTTGTCCTTTCATACTAACTAATCCTGCCATCACCTGCATCAGCAGAAGTGTCGAGTTATGTTATGCACTTGCTGAGGTTTCATACTCGGGATCTACTTTGATTGGACGGGAGACAAGGCTTCCGACAAAGCTAACTCATGAAAGGGGTGGATTCTACCGGCAGGTGTATCAGATGTGGATGCTCCTATTATACATGATTTTATTTGTCAAATATCACAAACTCCGCCCATTGCTTCCATTCCACTTGATCCAGCAGAAGAGAATCCAAAGTCTATTGTGATGCAAACATTGCAGGTATTACAAAAAGCTACCACGACAAGTTGGTGTGTATATCATTTACCAATCTCTAAAATAACTTGATAGCATGTATGCATGCGGAAGCTCTACAACTTTTCATCGACAACACAGTAACAAGCACAACACAAAGGTATATCTTTCTTTCACTGCATCTTGCCCAACACCCTCGGTTGCGGCATATCAGCCATGTTAATGAAGATATCATCAGCGGGGTGGCGGTACAATGGTGCACGGAGGCGTTTCTGGTCGAGGTGGTGGCCGATGAAACCAATCGAACGGCCGAGGACGAACAAGCCGTTAAGGGTACCGATCTTGATGTACTCATCGGCTTCTTCGGGAGTAAATGCGCCAGAGTCACGCAAGAGATCAACGAAGCAGACCGCAATACACCCGTCCACGTTCAGGATGAGCTATAAAAAAAACGGAACGCCGCGTTAGCGATCCGCTCTAAATCCGTACACAAATATCATAGAAGGGGCTGCAGTAGGAGCGGCATATCGATGCTGATCCTGCGGAACACTCACCGTATCCTTCTTTGCAGTCGTCACTTTCTCGACAGCAAGGGCATAATCCAGCAAAGAGTGTGAGGGGAAGTGCTCTGTAACGTATTTCTTCACGAGTTCGACACGCAAGTCAGGATTGTTGACGCTCTTGATCTTGTGGCCGATACCGGAGACTGCGCATGATCATTATCAGCGCAACCAAACCAACAAGAATGAAGACAGTCACGTACTCAGCTTGTTCCCTTTGCGGCACTCATCCACAAACTCCCTCGGCGTCAATCCACGATCCCTTGCTGAGCTGAACATCGCAGCAGCCTCATCTAGCGCACCTCCGAACCGACTTCCAATCGTCAATAACCCGCTTGCCAAACTGCTAATCAAATCCTTGCCAGCACGAGTCGTCACGATCGTATTCATGGCACCACTCACAGCTGGGCCGTGGTCCGCCGTCAGCATCAGCACCATCTCAATGAACTTGGCCGCGTACGGCGGGAGACGGCGTTTAAACCACAACAGGCTGACGACACCGCCGACACCAATCTCTTCCTTGAATACGTCTGAAATGCGCATGCCAGCATACATGAGCTCCTGCCCGCGTTCGTCGGAGATAGTCGAAATGAATGCGGCGGGTTTGCGGATCAGACCAAGCTCCTGAGCCCACTTGTAATCCATCGGGATAACGGGAGGGTCGACCTCACGCGAGGGTACAATGGTGCCTGCCTGCACGAGCTTGGCGTATGTCTCGCTCAGGACGTCAGGCAGCTGCTCGAACGTATCTGGGACGATGAACCCAGCAGCGCGCATCGCCCGATTCTTGGCGTCGGCTGTTTCAGCATCCGAGTTGGCCATTGATCCTGCGTGACCAAACTGCACCTCGGTCGCGAACATCTTGGCGCAAGTGCCAATTGCCCAAGCGACAATTGGCTTCTTGATCTCACCGCGCTTGACGGCCTCAATGACGGAGTACTCCTCGACACCACCGACTTCGCCCAGCAGAACGAGCATCTTACATGCAGGATCAGCTTCGTAGCGGAGAAGGTGGTCAATGAAGGTAGTCCCCGGGTAACGGTCTCCACCGATGGCAATACCCTCGTAGGTTCCATTAGTGAAGAGCGAGAGGATGTTGTTCAGTTCATTGGACATGCCCCCAGACTTGGAAACATAACCGACTGAACCAGGGCGGTACAACTTCGACGAGATGATGTTGTCCATCATACTGCAGATAATGGGTCAGTACTACACGTGTAGAATACAAAAAGAACTTACCCTCCCGAGTTTCCAATCCTGAAGCAGCCAGGCTTAATACCACCAACCGTAGCGGGGCCAATAATGAGGACTCCCTTCTCCTTTGCGCGCCACAACAGTTCACGCGCCTGACGCTCAGGTACACCCTCTGCGATCAAAGCAATGGCACGAAGACCAGGGTGCTCAAGACACTCGAGTGTGCTCGAATACACGCTACGGCTACTCGCGAAGTTGACGACCACGTCGACGTCGGGATGCTTGTGCACAGCCTCGGTGAGCGAGGTGTAGACGGGTAGAAGTGTCTCCCTTGTGCCCCAGTAGAACTTCTGGATGTGGTGCCCACCGAAGGGGTAGATCATCGCAGCAACGCTAGGACGCGAGCGCTTGCACGAGTAGTCGAAGTCGAGCATACCCTGGATGGCGCGGGGCTGGAGACCGTACACGAATGCGCGGGTCTCAGCATCGAAGGGGCGGTACGAAGGACGAGAGGCAGCATGGCCATTTTCCGTCGCGGCATTGTCAAAGCGAACAACAACGTCGTCTGGCTGTACACGATCACCTGCTTCATCGATCATGCCCACCTGACCAGGCGTGGGTGCAGATGTGTTTGAGAATGTGGCGGTGTTGGGAGTGGCAGGGAATGTGTTGGGACTGAGAGGAGTGGCGGGGGCCTGTGGGGGCTCAGCTGTCCTGAGGCCGAGTGCAAGGGGGACAATTGCAGTGACATGAGTCTCGGGGCCAAAGACGTGAATCGGGACACCCAGGGATTCACCTGCAAAGGGTAATCATTAGCACGGCTACAACGCGTGGTGAGGCCCATTTATCAGATCAGCACACGCGTTCAAAACGTCATGTAGCCGCCCGAATGGGGACGTGACAACTCACCCAGCAGTCTCATGGCCTTCAAACCTTCTTGGTAGTTGGGACCACCGCGGCGCACATAGATCTTGACCTATCATCGACATAAGCATTCCACGGTGATTTGACGATGCATGATTGTGACCCACCCCATGGGCAATCAAACCAGGCTTGGCGCCCTCGAGAGCACGAATGATACCCTTGAACGTGGCTGCGACGTTGGTGAAATTGGCAATGCCACCACCGATGATGAGGATCTTGCCCTCCGGACGAGGGGATGGACGGGTGATTAAGTCCACTATATGAACACACGGATTAATGACTGTGTCACACGACTGCAACTCGGTCACTTACAGATTGTCTTGGCGTACTCATACGTCTGGCCCTCGCTTGGTGCGCCACTGTACTCACCGTAGTTGGCAAGTTCGTGGGAGAAGCCAGCCGCTGCGATGGCATCGGCATAGACGACAGATGCACCACCACCTGCAACCATGGTCCAAATGCGACCATTTGAATTGAGGACAGTGAGTTTGAGGGAGGCACCTGTGGACGCGTCGAGTTTCTGGATGTATGCTGTATCGTACTGTCGATGAGCCCTGGATGCACTCCTATTGATCATCAGAAAATGACATACCCTCTTCCTTGGTGAGGTCACGACCGAAAGGAGCAGGCCAGACCATGGGAGGGCCCCGATCTGCTCCAATCTTATTGTCGGACTGGAGTGTTCCCGCAGGGTTGTATACGCTGGGATCTCTGGCGATAGACCACTTGGGACCGCAAATGAACTCGGCGGTCTGATCGAGTTTGGCAGCCATATCTAAGTAGTGAACGGATCCATCGTCGAGGACGACGAGGGGATTGATTTCAAGGTACGCAAAGTGGAGGTCTACGTAGACGGAGTAAAGACGGGTGATAAAGTCTGTGAGCGCTTCTTTGCGCTTTCCAGCCTCGTATGAAGCGAGGAGTGTCTTTTGGACCTGATCACGAGTGGGGAATGGGTTCGATGCAGAAGGAAGAGCAGGGATGTTGAGACGAAGAGCGTGGGCATCGACATCGCCAACATCGACACCACCAGTAGGTGAGAAGAGGATGGTATCACCTGCGCGAGCAGATGTTATGCAGATGTAGGCTTCTGTGTTTTGTGGGTGTGGAAGGAATGGTTCTACGATGAAGTTGTTGAGAGTGCCTACGACTGCTTCAACCTATATTGGGAATGTGATAAGCGGATATATATATATTCGGCTGCGGCAACTCACCCTCTGTGGTTTTCCAGCGCGATCTTGGATCCATTTCTTTGCATCTGGGAAGGACTTGTTGAGAGCCAACAGACCAGCCTTTCCGCGTCGCTTGATCAGTTGATCAGGTTTTGCAACAAGGGAAGTGGAGTGGACCCATGCGGGGAGGGCACTGTCGGGCGTGATCGAGTTCGTAGCAGAATCGTACGAGATCTGGGCTACTTTTGGTGCTGGGTAGACGAGCGAAGAGTTGGCAGAGACTGCGAAGTTGGGATGAGCAGCGGGTGCACGCTCAAGCCAATATGCGAGGATCAGCTTAGCATCGAATTCGCGGATGGCTGTTGAACATCAGTTTGGCGGTCAACGATCGCGATGAAGAACGCACCTTTCGAGGACATGGTGGGATGAGAACAAGAAGGGACTTGATTGCGATGTGTCTATAAATTCGCTGAACCGATAAATCAGACCCCCAACGTTCACACGCAGTTTAATACAGCACAGCCACGCTAACAAGACATATTCCGTCGGCCCACTTTTTTTAAAATTTTCGTTGGGGCTGACCCGATTTGCAGACATTCGACATCGCGAAATGAAGCGAGAAACACGCCGTGGGTCGATTTTCTTGCTGGATTTTCTACGGTTCACCAGGGCAAGGCCAGTATTGAGCATAGCCAACCGCTGGTCCCTGTCTCGCTTTCGGTATTTCACATCGATAGGTGTTTCAACGCCGCTTTCCCCCTGGTGAAGAGCACAACCATGCCTGTTATGCATGTCACACCGGACCTTTGCATCAACGCCTCACATCAGTCGTACCATCCGTCCATTTACGTCCCGTCCTATAAAGGGCACATATCAGGCCAACACGTGTCATACCTTGCTATAACTTACTTAAAGTCCCAGTGCTCATTTCGCCTACTTATGTGCTTCTCAGTGGCTCAACTGACATCTACAGTACACGAAGCTGAGGTGAGGTTCTACCATCCATCCCATTTCTTCCTGGCAGTCACACGATAGGACAATATGACAACACCACCTTGTCCTCTTCCTTGCTTCTCGGTATCCACACCACGTGGGTTCATTCAACAAACATTTCCCGGCCCCGTTCCACCTTGTTCCTGTAAGTCGAGTTCTTTTCATTAAAACCGCCACACGGGATTGTAGTCATACCCGTGCCGAAGCCATCTTTGAACTACCAACAACGCCAGATTTTCTCATTCACACAGCAAGATCCAATAATCGTACACGTTAGTCTGGTGCCACATAGACCGATTTGACGACTCAGCCGAATAACACAATCGGATCACTTCTCACTCGCCTACTTGTCTGCATCAGACTAGACTTCACGTAGATAGTGAAATTACCGAAGTTAACATATGCCCGGACTGGCACCTCCGGCCCAACAACGTTCCCAATGATCGCAGATAAATAGGTTAGTTACCATCCTGGATGATGATCAAGGCTGTTTGATCCCTACATGGCAATCCTCGGTCATCCATATTCACGCATGCGTGCTTGCTGTTGTTGTTCCCACCGTGGTTATATTGAACGTTTATTACCTATAACTGTTCCTGGATTTGGAAGCTGCACCCCTCTCTGCAGGAGCTTGTGCCATACGTGGTGGTGTCGGATCAGATGCTCATTCAGTGGATCTAACTCTCGGGTTTTCTTGACCTTCACTACATTAATATTAGATCAGTGTCACTGGTACCATTCACAGTGCTATCATACATTATGAATCAATTGTTTGAGCTCTTGTTGACATGCTCAAATTTGAAACCTTCGTGTCGCGTCCTCAGAATCACGTAGTTGTGCGAGGACTGTCTATTGCACCCACATGTTCAAGACTTGGGGTTTCACTTCGCAGTGATGCTACAAATGACTTAGTACTATACGAGTTCACGGATTAATTTGAACACAATATGGGCACTAATACATATGGGGTTGCTTGCAAATAGAGCTCTCCATGCTTGCTGACATCTTTTCTCAAATCCACAGAATGCAGATTTCTTGATATACATCTGAATTTCCCCTATGATGAGGGCAAATTTTTCATCACAAGATATCTGGATGGGTTCTAGGTAGTACCTTGTGGTCACAACCCCACACTGCTTCATGATTCATCAAACTCATACATGTGTATTAATTGCCTTCTAGGATGATAGTGGTCCAGTAGTGACTATGTCTAGATCATAGCAACCCAATCTGGTTCTATTACATCCCTGGTCAGTGTTAGGGAACTGCAGGGGTAGACCCCTCAGTGTACCCTTGCAGTTCACTAAGATGTCCAAGCTACTGAGGGACTAATAAAAATATCTACTGGGCATACCTTCACACTATGAATATATTCATGTAATCAATTTATATAATAGTCACTTGTTTGATACTGCACATTGATAGATAGCATGAAATTACCCCAGTGTGGTGATAGACATGCATAGTCCATGACCTGATGATAAACTGTCGCAGTGCATTGCTTCCTGTGACATTTTGTGACTGGCCAAGTTTGAGTGCGGTGGACTCGGTGATAGGGGACCGTAGATTTCAGCTCTCCGGGAATAAGCGAAACAAGCTATTCCCACGGTTTCGAAGGTATTACACAAAGAATCGAGTCAAATATCATATACATACATGACATCGGAAGCGTCCTTTCATGTGATAGGGAACTCAGGCAGCCTTAGGGAAGTTGTGCTGCGAAACAATCCCCCAGAACCACTTTCCTTGTAGAGAAGCAATCTCGAGTTCGAGAGCCGTGGGCTGACGAGAACCATCGGCCCCAGCAAAAGTGCCTGCTCCCCAGGGCGAACCTGTCCCACGAAAGTTACAATTAGAAAATCTAACATTAACATCAAAAGAGTTCGTCAAGGTACATACCACCGTGGACCTCGTTCAAGTTACCCAATTGCGCAAACGTGGTCTTGTACCCGAGGGGAACGAAGACAATTCCGTGATGGGAAAGTGTCGAGAGTGAGTTCATGGCAGTAGCCTCTTGACCACCCCCAGGTGTGCCCGTAGAGACGAAGACGCTGGCAAACTTGCCTGCCAAGGCGCCAGATGTCCAAAGGCTACCAGTTGCATCCCAGAATGCCTAGAATAGTGAATATTAGTATGTGGACGGAAAAAAGGCCCAAGAGCTGAGACGAAACTAATGCTGACCTTCCACTGTGCGGGGAAGTTACCATAACGTGTGGGGATGCCGAATACAAACGCATCGTATTGGGTGAGATCCTTTGGTGCAATGATGGGATAGTTCGGTTTGGGAGGTGCATGCATCTTGGCAAGAATTTCATCGGAGAGTGTCTCAGCAATTCTGGGGTCAAAGTTAGCACTTAGGCAAAATACAATAGTGGATTGTTTCCATACTGGAAGATGCTGACGGACCCCCCTGCGCTCTCAATACCGCTCTTAACGCCCTCGGCCACTACCGGTTAGTTAGCTAACAGCGACTAGGATACAAACGAGGACACGTACTCTTGGCAATATGGCCATAGAGGGAGTAGATTATGATAGCAACACGGGGACTCATGTCGGAGTAGTGTTAGTTATTAGAGGAGTGGGTACTTTGATGAGGGAAGGATTTCAGGTTGGGGGGAGATGGGTTGCGGCGAACAGGGTATTTGTAGTGTCCCCCTGTTGTTCGTCGAAAGGCACGGATAAGACGTCAGAGATTTGCAACCTGTGAACCAAACCACCAAATGGATCTCAGCAAATTGATCAGCTGTTCCAAATGTGGGTGTCTGACCAAAGGATGACGAACAACTAACTTCCTTCTAGAAGCGCAATCATTGAGCTGGCGCAGAGGATTACACAGCTAATTTTTTTGACCCCTGCTGAGCTGTGGAAAGTGGTGTCATTACTGTAACCTCGCATTTACCGCATGTGACTGCGAGGATGGAATCGATCCTTGCTGATATACCTCATTACTTAGGTGTTTTGCGTTGGGTCAGAGGAATCTCCTATCCACTTAGCAATCATGGGATGTCCGTTCCTTTTATGGAATAAGCTGAATCATGTAATACGGGGTCTGACGGAGACAGTAAGAAAATTTGTACGTTCTTGGCCGTTATCTCTCCATCTGTATTATTCATTCTCATGCAGGTGTGTTCCAGACACAAAGGATTGGCCCAAGGACGTGGCGCGTGCCCTTATCCACTTACCCTACCAAGGACGTTTGTACTCACATTAGCCGCTTCGACTTGCTAAGATTTGTCAATCTATGGTCACCTAGTGCCAAGAGGTAATTTGTTTAGGAGGAATGTTCCCAACGTTTCCCATGCAATTCCACCACCTTCTGTGCTTGACTTGTTCCTCGGGTCTCCGGACGGATTCCGCAACCTTTAAAACGTCACCATCTGAAGCTCCTAGTCGTATATTCAATCCCCACGCATTCCATCCAGTGAGACAGCACAAACATGTGTTTCCCCACGAAACGACAGAAAAACAACTTTACAGATGCAGAACCCACGAGATCGAGTAACAGAGCTGGGGAATCAAAGTCGGCCAACCCAGCTCCTGCACCCTCAGCTGTTCCTGCCATTTCGTCTGTTTCCCAAGGCACATCGAATGGTCCAAGAGTAGCCATTGTCATCTACTCCCTCTACGGTCACATCGCGAAATGTACGTTTCCTCTTTCGTTCTCAGATATATCTCAAGCATCCTCTTGTAGTGGCTGAAGCTGTCAAAGAAGGCGTCAACAACGCAGGCGGTAGTGCTACCATTTACCAGTAAATCATCCCATAAGTGTTCGCCTGCCGGAATCTTACTGATATACACATACTTGCAGAATCGAAGAGACCCTCTCTCCCGACATTCTCAAGCTCATGCATGCCCCTCCCCGCTCAGACTACCCAATTTTCCTTCCAAATGATCTCGTCAACTTTGATGCCTTCCTCTTTGGTATTCCCACACGTTATGGTAACTTTCCCGCCCAGTGGAAGGCCTTCTGGGACGCTACGGGTTCACTATGGGTCCAAGGTGCTTTAGCAGGAAAGATGTGCGGTGTATTCGTATCAACGGGTACACCAGGTGGTGGACAAGAAACCACCGTCGCAAATTCTCTCTCGACATTTGTGCATCATGGGATGATATACGTTCCCTTGGGATATAAGTATACATTTCCACAAGTAACGAACCTGACGGAGATACATGGGGGTGCGTAAGCTTGTTTCAACCTGCATTTTTGCAGCGGTGTTCGGGCATCCATATTAACTTTATTTTGGATGGTCAACAGGGTCGCCTTGGGGTGCAGGTACATTTGCTGGTGGGGACGGATCTCGCCAACCTACGGCGCTCGAGCTCGAAATGGCAACGATCCAAGGAAAGACCTTCTGGGAGATCGCCTCCAGACATAGAGGCTTCCCTGCTTAAATATCCACGTGTCCGCGGATACCCAGATTGTCAGACAGAGCATCGGAAACCTTCTGTTCACGTCCATGAATTTATTTATACTTCACACATTGTTTACATTCAGTTATAATCGAGATTCTATTGTACCATGGTGTCTACGTTGGCTGGCATGCAACAGTTGTTCCAGGCCGCCGCCGTGCGTATAGCAGTAATGTCGCTATCTTACTGGTGCCTCGGAATAAGTTTGTAGAAGAATTAGATAAGGTCCATCTGTTTCAGCATGATTGACGCATCTAATTGTACATGAATACACATCTCCAGCTCCAGGTACGCAGACAGACGATGTTGTACTCAAACGTTTACGCAGACGATCTGAGTGCAAACAACGAACCGAGGAGTAGCAGCACTCCCAATAGTCAGAAACCGATATCTTCGGCCCAGTTGTAATTCGATCTGGTGTGATCAGGCACAACGTCCTCGTCCATAGCCCCTCCTGGCCAACCAGTGCTATCCTCCTTACTCTTCACAGCCTGCAAGGGGGTGATCAGTATCCATCAGCAATGTGCTCTTGTAATAGTAGGAAGACCTTTGAAACAAGAAGCCTCTGTCGGAGGCTATCCATCCCCATATCCAAAGTTGGAGTAACGGACCAATCAGGACAACTATACACACCTTTGCTAAATACTCCTTGCTTCTTGCCATCTCTCTCTCGAGACTCGCCAACAAGGAACACTGCTCCTGGGCATGCGCCAACACCCTGTCGACGTCCGCTTTATCAAACTTGACAGGGGGGTCTGAGAACACTACCGTCCCATCGGCAGAGATCCGAGCGCATATCTCCGAAGACTGAATCTGTCAGTTAAGGTGGACATCATGTATGCCACCATCATGGGTTTTATGAAATAGACTTTTATGGAGGTAGAAGTAGAACTAACCATGTCAAGAATGAGCGCGCGAACTTCATCCTCGCTTTCAATTCCTACGGCTTGGCCAATATCGGATATATGCAGGGTAAGGTATGTCCCGGTAAGCTTCCGGATGGACCAGCGCGGTGCATGCTCAAGAGCTTGACTGATAAGGCCAAGATTTTTTTCCTGAAGGCACAAAGATCATCGACGAAATTATGAATGATGCATGTCAACTGACTGTAGCAAATAGTTGCTGTTCTGTCTCCACAATATTTCGCAGCTGACTGCGTTGTTTCGGATACGCATTGGCGAAAGCATTGTACGATGTACCTCTGAAGAGACGTAGCAAAGTGGGATGGATGTACTTGGGTGGCGGTGACGTCTGGAGGGTACCATCAATTCACGCAATGACCATCGAAAATGAATCCGAATGTGACTACCTTCCCCTCATGGATAAGCTGCACCAAGACCAGCTTTATCAAAGCGTCCATCTGGATGGCTGCAGGTGCAGCTCCAGGGCTGCATGCACATATCTCGAAAAACTCCTCCGCTTCAGCCCACCGCTTCAGCGCCGCATACACAACCCCTCCGGTGTAATGGTATACCAAATTGTCATTGTAACTCAAGTCCGATATAGAGAGATCTATGGTTGTGATGGGGTGTGCAAGGATAGGAAGTGCGGCAGTGAAAAAGCGTGTAGAGACACATATCTAATGAGTATTGGCTCAGAGGAAAATACTGTTCTCGATAGATAATGGGACGCCCACCTTCAAAAACATTGGATGGATCGCAGTAAGGTGAGAGGGTGTTGGAGGATAACGAACAAGGAGATCGAAAAGCGGTTGGATTGCAAGCCTAGGCTAGTGATGCTGATATCAAGGATCTTTAAGAGCCGATAACAAATATTTGCCTACGTTGCCTCCTTGTTCAGCTGCTTGGACGATGCCTGTTGCTAGCATTGTGACTACGTCCACAGGTTAAGTATTAAGTACAGGAGGGACGGAAAGATTAACGGGAGTACCTCTGTCTGGGGCATATCGTGCTTGCTCGGCCACAAACATTCTGCAAAACTCTTCTATATAATCCAACGGCGGTCGTGGGGCGGTCGGAACGTGCAATCGTGCGGACCTGTGAGAGTATACGTAATTAGGATGCGAATGTCAACCACAAGTGTGCACCATACTCACAATATGTAAAGGATACCCAGCGTATTCGCCTGGATATCCAGCACGGACAATGGATCTTGTCCATCAGGCAGGAAACTAGCAAAAATAATATCTCGGACTTCCTTGGGTGCAAATGTTTTGAGGTTTTGATTTAGTTGAGAAGGAGAAACGGCCGTCATGATAGCGGCGATGACATTATGAAGAGAGATATTGTTCTCGGTATTGGCGTTTTCCAGAGATGGTGGTGCAGTTGCAGGTGGAGACGGTTGTGCTTCTGGCTCGGTTATGGGTGTTGGTTGTTGTGAAGGACTCGGAAGGCCGGTCTGGCTCATGGTCACGGTGGATTATAGACTGCCTGTCACAATATCACTTAGTTCCGAGGTGGCGCATGGAAAGTGGACTGACCGAACAAAGATCACGCCTGAGGTAGATTAACAACGCAATAAAAACAGAGAGTCTATGTTGCATAAATGGACCAACTTACAGGGGTAGACTGCGGATCGTGCCCAAGCTTTGATTGTTGGATCACTAGTGTGGCTGGTCGCGTGTCCTGGATCATGATGAGCGCGTCCTTGCGTTATTCCAATCCAACGCTCACAGAGAAGATCGACTCCACGGCGAAACTGTCGAACTCCGGAATGCTCGGCAGCGCAGATTCAGTAGTTCTGGATGAAAGCAGCTCTTGTGCAACAGATGAGGAGGGATTGATTACATAAGATAGATATGTATCTTAATCCCCCCAACAACCACTCGCAGTGCCGCAATCTAATGATAAGCTTTGTACATGACATCCTTAGAAGTTCGCCGTACGGTCGGGAATGCGTGTCGCGACGGGTCTTAACTTTTAGATCAAAATTATAAACGTTTCGTTCTTCCTGGAAACCGTGGTGAGTTGAAGGAACGTCCGTCAAAGGAGACTAATGCTTCTGGCGATTTCCTACCTCACGCTTCTAATGTGTTCGTGCACCCCAAACCGCCCATCAACTATTTGCTAAGTCTCTCAATCGTTTAATTCACTATTCGGGTGCCGCTGGATCCTAGTCACTACCAATCTATTTTCCCTCAGACACGACCAGTTAAGTGAGACTCCTGCCTCCGTCGGTGGTGAGTAATCCCGTCGGGGTCATTTGCTATAACATGTCTGTATTGTGTATGGCCTGAAAATACTTCCTTAACCCACTCCGTGTGATATACGACTGTGAATGACCCCACAGTCATTTGCCCTCCCAATAAGTTGACTGTATATCAATTCCAGAGGGTCTTGCTTTACTGTCATAGCCTTACTAACAGTCCTTCCTGCATGTGGTGGAACTCGTATTGGCAGCAAAGATATGTTCATTCTATGATGATTAGATCGATGAATGCGGGAGGGACTACAACAATACGGTAACTTAGGACGGTTCAGTTGAAGTGGTTTTTCGTCTCGATGATGGCCGAAGATTTAACTTGTAAAATTAGCCATGCCTGTGGCACACGAGTACTGTACTATCTCACAAGCAGATCATGTTGTGCGGTGAGTGACAACCAGTCGGTTACTCATCCATACCGTGCATACCGTCTCGTAGGGCAAAGTTAAGTTGCAAGGGTTGATTAGATCTTGTGCTGTAATCCGGCCGAGTCAAGTGAAGAGTATATCAACGGTCAAAACAAATGCTTACTGCGTGAGGTTTCTTCGCAAAGAACAAAGCAATCCGCCTTCCCAATGGTATCCTCAGGCTCTCTATGTCTTCCATTGTCTCGCGCAACTGTGCTTCGATCTTTTCGTATTTCGCCTGCAACTCCCTCGCCAAATCCGGATCTTTCTGTGCTCTGGCGTCCTGAGAAAGCTGCTTGACGGTTTCCCTTTGTGCCTGAAGGAGCTTCTGAAATTGGGTATAGAGTGCCTTTCCGGCAGTAGTCTCGTTCAACCTTCTCTCTGCATCCACCAGCTCCTCTTGGAGAAGAAGTGTCTCCTTGTCCTCACCGAGCCCTCTTATGATATCCCATGCAGACTGTTGAGTATTACTGAATTTCTCGTGACGAGCTCCTTCTTCAATCAGTGGCTGCCAGAAGATGTGCTCCAGTTCTGACAACCTGCTTTCCGCAATATTTCTATCTCTGACGCGGTCCCACATAGTTGTCACAAACCGAATCTGTGCAGCGGCTTTGTTTCCACACACGCGCCTAAACATGTCGACATTTTTGCACGCCGATGCAGGCATATGGTTGTCAGTTATGCGATGGGTGTAGATAACACCGGCAAGTTTGACACCCCCTCGATACCTGTTCGTGTATCAGCAAATAGCAAGATCCTATGGATTCACCAGCCCACGTCGTTTCTAGCCATTCGGCAATCGTTCGAAGTATGTCTCTGTCAGATCGATAGGTACTGTCGAATCCTGGCGTGTCCACAAAGACGTAGTGTTGGCCAGACCGATCCACGTTGAACACCCTAATGCCCTTTGTGCAAGACTGGAGTTTATTGGCACCCTTTTCTTCTTTCGATCCCGTCAGTTTGTTTACGAACTATGAATCTCTCAACCAACGGTTTGGTCGGCAAGAGATCATAACTTACGTTGCTTTTTCCTGATCCTGTAGGGCCCATCACGCTGCAATAATGAATGGTCAGCGCCGAACACCAGACACCCACAAACATACGCAATAACGATGTCTGAAAGCCTGGGATCCATCATGGTAGATTTGGACAAGGTTTAGATGTGGATATGGTGGAAGTGTAAAAGTAGAGGTATGCACTTCATGGGTGACGTTCATGAACTGCGTGATGCCTCAAGTCCTTCACATGTTAGTACTATGCCATCGGCCTCGAGGCACTTCCCCCTAAAGCACTTTTCACGTCCCTACTTCACCTGTCTTGATCTTTCGTTATGTTACGCTGTTGTGCGTTGAGGGTGAAGTTCGCTGGCAGTTAATATCAAGGCACGTATTTATGAAGCGAGAGTGATCCTGGTTGCCCATCCTTGTCTGAATTGCAACTCAAGTAAACAGCTTCGTCACAAAACCGACTCATGGAAGCAATCATGAGCATCCCAGTGATCCTTGCACGCGTTGATCGTTATCTGTCCTTTGTCTTGTGACACCCTCGCTTTAAATGATCCTCACGATGGCTTCCACCTCAATCCCATATCCAACTGCTTCTTCCTTAGAGGCGTTGGAGTTTCCCTAGTGGTTTACTGCACACATTAATCCGGAGCCCTTTCAAAATCACTTCCACTTGAAGCAAACATACACGTCACTTACACCGACACCAATGAATAAAAGGAATTCTAGCGATGCTAGTCTAGGGTCTGCCAAAGCGGCACCGCATGTGTGTGATCTTTCCGAAGCTAACAAGTGCCACACTCTTGCATTACGTCGATTTCGACACCAAGCGTCTATGGGAGACCCTGGGTACGAAACTTGTGATTATGGAGAGCTCAAGAAGAGGGTTTTGTCGTTGTTCCCCGATGGCAACGAAGGTTTTCGGCACATCGTCCACATCGTTGACGAGGTTAGGGCTTCAAGCATCAAGTCACGACAGAGACGCAACTTATGAAATGTCTGAGCGCGAGTGCCATAGATACTTCGTTCAAGGATTGCCCCATCATCTTCGTCTGTCCATCTTCTGGTTCTTTGAGCAGAATAAATATACAAACAATGAGTTACTGGAATACAAGGAGGCCTTGAAAGCTCGCCGCTCTGTGCTCATAGATGACACTACTCATCTCCTATCTCGGGTGAGGGAGGAATCGGCATCGTCCATGGCTGACGACGATCACGATAACGGCGACGACAAGCCCAAGCAAGATAAGGCATTCCGTACCACGATGGAGTTGGTTGGTGAAACGAAGTGCATCGCAGGCTCAACGTCGAGTCCCACTGACATACTGTGTATGCAGGCTTGTATGCGTGCCTTGTCCATTTCTAATCAGCTATGGCCACTACCGCAGCACCCCCAGTTGTCAGCTGTCATTCCCGCACAAGATACGGGATTGTATCGTCGTCTACCCTTATGTCAAAGCCGGGATAATCATCTGCATGAACGGTTGTCTGATATTCATGGTCGACCGTTCTCATGTTCGCCGACACTCCACGACCGAGTTATTGCAGACGACGATCGACGAGCGGTGGGGTGGTGTTCTACCCAGTCTCGCTTTGTCTTCGAAGTGCGACGCAATCGATCTTAGTCTGATGCTGGCACGATTAAATCCCAACTCGCATTACAACTACGTATACCAGTGGATGGATGTTCTGCCCAACATGTTCGCGCAGAATTAACTTATTAGCAAATTAAGAAGACTCTAACGATCGAAGGTCATAATATTCACCAGACAGGTGGAAGACAGGCATATGCTGCGGCAGTGACCAGCTGATGGGGTCCCGCGTCATGCTGTATAACTAGCCAGCTGTAGGCTGTCCAAGTTCAGTAATCGTTCTTTCCTGTGTACTTACTAAGACCTTCCTTTTCCCAGCGTATCTCCGCACCATTGTGATGCTATGTATTTCCGATGGACCAGATGGGCGGGCATTCAGATATTATGCTATCCGCTTGCTGAGGCCTTCAATGTTGAGGGCACTGGTTGGACGGAGACGAGGTTTACGACGGAGACCAATTAGAGCACGTTTGTTTGGCTACGTTTTGCTTCTGAGATGCAGCGCCTCCAGAACTAGAAGCCACAGCTATTTACATAAGGGACTCTTTATGTTTGGCTGTTGGACACCGAGTCCTGGTACTAAAGGCGTTCCCGTTCATTCCTCTTAGATTTGGTCTGCTGGACAACTCAAACATCTTCAATGCCCCCTCAGCTGTGAGTACTCCTCATACCTTGCACGTATCCACACCAACCGTCTATCCCTGGCTTCTAGGGATATTTATACTTGTATCACTGCTGTAGCCTACAGTGAGGCGCTTTCATCCCGGTTATTATCTCGTCCTTGCTACTACGTGCTGAGACGTGTGTGCAGCTTTGCTATCATATGACTATACTCTCACAATTGCACGAGAGATCGAGCTATTCTGGCGAAAACCCAAAAGATCATGGACCTTTGCCCTCTTCATTGCCAATCGATATATTACCATCCTTGGTCATGTACCACAACTCATATATTCAATCCTGTCACCAGCAACTCGAGCGGACTATAGTGTAGGTCGCATTTTTGTTAGCTCGTGACTTATTTCATCCAACCAATGATTTTCTGATACTAGTGGTGAGCTTATCCGAGTTTGCTCTCCCTCGTTGATTGCGTGATAGCACGTGTCAGGTGTGATTCCCTACTCCTTGCTAGTCAAGTGGTGATTTATGTCGTCCAGACAATTGGAGGAGGTGCGTACTTTACTATCGTATGCCATATTCATTGTTGTAACGAACAAAAGTTGTCATGACGATCCGTGTATATGCTCTTTATCAAAATAGCCGGCTAGTTTTGGTCTTCCTAGGGGCTTTTATGTTTGTTACAATAGTTCTTGGCTGTGTACGTGCATTAGCTCAACGCATCATTGTCTGGTGGCTGATTAAATGATGAAAAGTGGGGAGTGTTCTCCCCTACCACTCCATCAAGTTTGACGATGTTTGTGCCCCCGTCACAGTCAACAGGTAACGCTGGCTGTCCTTCTGGTGCATACTTCTCGTCCAGACTGTAGGTCTTCTCGATGTTATGTGTATAGCCAAGGATTGATATCCCACAGGGCTGTGTGTATGTGATTATGATTTCATCTGCAGAACTGCTTTGCCGATGATAGTCCCTCGCTCGACATGTTGTGTGTTATGCCACACAATACATACAGATGTAGCAGCAGTGTGGAGCGGGCAACTCGTTTTCGACATTTTGGTCTTCCTACTTACCCTCGTGCGATCACTGCAAATCCGGAAAGAAAGCAGCCGGAGTATAGTAGACACCTTGCTGTGGGATGGTATGTAAACTTGCTTTTCCACTGCAACTTACGCCCATGGATCTTCAGGTTCTCTGTACTTTGCGTGCGTTTTGGATTGTTTCGGGAGAGTCAATATGTTTGATTAGATGCCATCAGAGTGATGTGTGGAATCAATATTGCGAACATAACTATATTATTAGTAAGTTGGCCAGTTGCCTTGACTACTTCCCGGTTCGATAAAAGTTAGGTGGCCACAGTGGGTTTTCGGCCTCTTAGCACTGAATGGGGGCTGATTGTATTCTTCAAGAACTCTCTCAAAGGTGTCGCCAGTGATTTTGTAAACGTGTTAGTCTCTATTTGATTCGAAATGATAGCTGAGAATCTGAATCGATTGCTGTCAGGATCTCGGCAACGTTGATTTCAAGGCTTATGTTGAACCTTCGAGATCCGAGGGCAACAGATCCAATGGATTCGTCACCGTGTTCATTGTCGCATGCAAACATGGTATATGCCGTTCCACCTACTGGCTCTGAGTCTAGTGTTAGCGTTGGAGAATTAATGCTCTAAGTGACGCTGATAGTCATTGTGAGGGTGGGTTATCATTACATGATGACATGTTGTGTGCGCCGTCTACCATCATAGTTCAACTGAAATATCCAGATAGATTTAAAATGCCATATTCTAATCATACAGTTTCCGGGTTTTACGCAAGGATTATGGGGGTCATTATAGTGCGGAACGCGCACAGCGATCAAATGCATCACATTCTTACACTCTCGTGTTGGATAATGGCGGGGTTTGGCACTGGAGTTGATGTCTGTCCGTGGATTCACCAATCTACTTCCTTTCCGGTCATTCGGCAATTATTTGAAATGTATATTTGTTGGATTACTGTCAATTCTGGCCGTATCCGCGACGCAGCATGTACTAGTGTTGCGGACCAGATGCCCGAGTGGTGTTATTGAGACCTGACTTTCCCGAATTCCCTTTTGAGCGTTCCGATACGAGGAACATCGGATATGTTCAGCATATACTGCTTACATATTCATCGCAACTCCAACACATCTGATCCCGAGACTACATAGTCAAAGGCAAGTGGGGAGTTAATGTTTACCTCGAGTGACACGCAATCAGTACGGTGTCACGACATGCCAGGCCACACTCTCGGCCAGTGCAAAGACATTTATCTCGCAGATCAAATGTGTTTGGGTTTTCGTACAGGCATCAGCAGACAACAGATAAAAAACATTTACACACGGAGTAATCATATCCTTCAGAGACGGACACAGTCTTCGTATTTCTTGCGGAAATTTGTTGTATACCTTAAGCACGCACAATCTTGTACCGCTGCTGTAGTACGACATTGTTAGGGTCCAACACAGTGAGATGCAGCTGAAATGCAGTATGAAACTACAATATCAAATGGCAGCAGAAGCAAAACGGTTTACCTGCTTTCCATGCCCATTATCGATCCAACCGAGACTGGGGTCAGTACCCGCTTGGGTGATGCTTTGATGGATGTTTGTCAAGAATTCTCGTCATCTATGTGTTAATGCCATTAGCTCACGTGTAGGTGTTTGCCTGGTTGTGATATTGCTTCATGACCCACAGCTGAGGGGTCACACCCCGCTCAACGTGAAGCCTCCAGTTCGGAGCCTGCTGAACACTGCCTCCATTGTCGGGATAAATGGCGTAGGTGTCGTCTCCTCGTCGACCTTGCCGTTGCAAGTAGAAATTCTGGTAACGCATTGTTAGTTTCGCACAAGAAGCAGTAGAAATACGTGGGGGGAGACCTGCTTGTTGGTATTCAACCACAAGATAATCTTGCTTAGTGCCGACGGGTCCAGAACTGGCCGTGATTGTGTACCGACCATTCTCAAGACGAGTAGTGAACATGTTGAGAGCAATGTGTAGAGTGTGGACACTGCAAGAGTACACATACACCACTCGTCCTTTTATCTTCCGCATGGGCGCTTGGATATGGCCAATATAAGCACGCCATGCAATCACTTGGACAATAAAGCAGCGTGCCCGGTTCTCAGTTCGGTTCGTAGGCGATTGAACGAGCTTCTCGTGACAGCATTGGACTCCAACCACAGTAACTAAAATAGGAAATGCACAGCATGTCATAATTGCTCACGGGTGGGCCGGCATGGTGGCACCGTCCCTTCATCGTCGCATCGTGTCGTGCCGCCCTGACTGTGGCACGCGTCTGCCCTCGTCGTCATCATGTCGCCGTGCCCACCTCGTCGTCGGCGTCTTCGTCGCACTGGCGTGAACATGCGGTCGTCGCCGTGCAGTACCCACCTCGTCGTCGTGCTGGCGTGGACACGTGGACACGTGGACACGTTGTCGTCGTCGTGTCGCCGTTGCATCGTCATTGCCGTTGGATGGGTGGGTGTCCAGTCCAAGCGGGTGGGGGTGTAGGTGAGTGCGTGTGTGCAGTATTAAAGCGTGAGTACATCCCTGCAACGTGAGTTGCGTGGGGGTATGGGTCACGCGCGTCGTCGTGCGGCCGTGGTAGGGGTGCTCGTGGTCGTGGTGGTAGTAATGATCGTTAATGTTGGGTAGGGGTGGGGTAAGGGACTTTGTGAAATTTTGTGAAGTTACCCTATGTAACACGTGCTGTAACATGCTGTGGCAGCACTGTTCTTGTGGAACTGGAACGGCAATGTATGCTGTAACGTACCGTAATATTACGGTAATTACATTTGATGTTCATCTCTGTCCCAATACTTATGAACAATTTCCGTGATTGCTTGTATTTTCGGTATGCAGAGTGTCGATGCTATTTTTCCGTTTACTTTGATCCACGACTTTCACAAACCTTTGTGCTATCTTGTATGATTATCGAGTGTTTTCCATACCTCCAATACAACCTATTCTTGTGCGCCAATCATGTGTGAACGTGATGCGGCATGCTGTATGGGCCATCAGGAAATCCATGAGTCATCCAGACCGCTCACGACCACTCGGCTACCATCGGCTACCATCAGCTACCAACCACCCAGCTCACTGATGTGATTTACAGAACAAAAATCAATACCCTCGAGAATATTCCCTTACGATACGGTTAAATGGTAATTGCAAAGAACTGTTGAACAGCCGTCCCGCTTGATGATTTTGCAGATGGCCCCTGCAAAGTGTGACTCACAACCGTTACTGGAATTGGCAGGAACCTCCACCGAAGACGAGATACATTGTTACAACAATTGTATCTAAAGACCGTGGGAACGCTTGAAAACCGCTGCCTTGGTGGGCACAACCAGATTGATTTCCTTTTGGAACGCAACCCATGATGCACTCACCATATATTTGCATTACTGACACCGTCTTCGCACCCAAAAATAAGGAACTAGAAGTAGAACAACCAAACTTTGATGAGATTGCGCCGACTTCGAGGTGAGGGAGACTATTTTTATGTGTGGCTATTCCCTGGCCAAGGTAAGTATTAAACGCATTCCTGAGAGTGCGAACAGATGCCTTCTCTGCTGGGACCACCTTCAATGCTCTCTCAGATGTGAGTGCCTCCCATGCCTTGTAGATATCCATACTGACTGCCAATCCCTGGCTTCAGAGATGTTGATCCTTGTACTACTGCTGCAGTGTTCAGTGAGGCTTCATCCCATTGTTTTTGCTCCTGTTACTATGTACTGAAACTTGCGTGCAGCATTAGTATTATATGACTACATTCTTACGGTCTCACGAGAGATCGAGTTATTTTGGCGAAGACCCAAAAGATCATGGGCCTTTGTATTCTTCGTTGCCAATCGATATATCACCATCCTTGGCCAGATTATACAGGTCATATATACGTTCTTGTCACCAACAATTCGATCATACTATACTGTAGGTCATATTTCTTGTTGGCTCATGGTCCATCCCATATTCTGACATACTATCGATGATTTTCTGACGCTAGTGGTGAGCTCATCCCAGTTTGTTCCCCGCTTGGTTACATTGTTCCTTATCAGGTGTGATTCCCTACTCCTTATGATTCAAGTGGTAATGTTTGTCGTCCAGTTAATCGGAGGAGGTTCGTAGTTCACTATCACATGTCACACTCATTGTTGTGACGAGCCCAAGCCATCATGACCATGCGTGTCTATGCCCTTTATCACAATAGCCGACCAGTTTTGATCTTCCTTTTGGCGCTTATGTTTGTTGCAAGCATCATTGGCTGTGTACGTGTATTAGCTCGATATATGACCGTGTGTTCAATGGCTGATAAAGTGATGAAAAGTGGGCAATATTCTCCAACGGTTTCACTCCATCAGGTCTGACGGTGCTCTCTGTGCCTCAATTACAGTCAACAGGGGGTGTTGGCTGCTCCTCCGGTGCATATCTCTCGTCTGAACAGTAGGTCTTCTAATTGTTATGTATGTATCCCGGGGTTCACATTGATATCCAACAGGGCCGTGTGTATGTGACTACACTTTAGAAGCACTGTTTCCAACATTAATGCTGTGTGTCATGCCACACTCTATTACATACAGATATGGCAGCAGCATGGAGCGGGCAACTCGCATTCGACGTTGTTGTTTTCCTACTTACCCTCGTACGATCACTGCGAATCCGGAAAGAAGGCAGCCGGAGTATAGTAGACATCTTGCTACGGGATGGTATGTCCGTCAAAGTTACTTTCTGCCACAACTTACACCTATGGGTTTTTAGGCTCTCTGTACTTCGCGTATGTTGAGGATTGTTTCGGGAGAGCCAACAATTCTGATTAGATGCCATCCTTTCAGGGTAATGTGTGGAGCTAATGTTGTAAACATAATTGTGCTCTTGGTAAGTTGTCCAGTTGTATTTCCTCCTTCCCAACTTGATCTAGCTTAGATAGCAACAGTGGGTCTTCTGTCTCTTGGCACCGAATGAGGGTTTATCCCCTTCTTCCAGAATTCTGTCAAAGCTGTTGCTTGTACCTTTGTCAATGTGTTAGTCACTATTATTCAATTCGAAACGACAATTGGGAAACTAAACTAATTACTGTCAGAATCTCATCAACACTGGTTTCAAGGCTTATGTTGAACCTTCGGGATCCGGGGGTAACAGATCTGACGAGTTTGGCACTGTATTCACTGTCACATGCAAACATGGTATTTACCATGCCACTTACTGGTTCTGCGACTGGTGCCAACGCCGGAGTAATAGCATGACTGACGCCGATATTGTGAGTATGGGGTATGAATACATGGTGACGCGATATATTGATAGGTATACTCTCCACCCCTACAGCCGCGCAGTATTCCCAGTCTCCGGCTAATACTTGTACATACATCTCTTATATGATGCCAAACAGGTTTTCTCGGGCCAGAGAATGCCATGTATAGATGCCCGTATAAGATGCAACTGTATAACCCAGACAAAGATGAAAAGCTTAACCATTGACAGCTGCTTGACAGAAAGGCTGTATCAGAGTTATGAGGTGCAGTGGGACACTAATAATGAGTACAATGAGTGAAGCTCAGCTTCAGAGATGAAGGCTGAGGTGTTCAAGTCAGAACATGATGAACTAAATATCCTACACAGAATGAGCTTGGAGAGCTGTACTGGAACTACATGGCAAGGTACATTGTAACAAATGAATAGTAAATTGGATCAGTCAAGTCAAATCAAAGTGAAACAACATCAAGTAAACATATCTGCAGTTGTGCTTGACATTTCTTGGACCATAAGGCTCTGAGTTCTGACAGGCTGGATTTGTAGGCTAGCAATATGCAGGACTGCTCCCAACATTTCATAATTGAATAAATCTGATGATGTATGTGCAGGCAGCTACACTCTTTGGCAGAGTTAACATGGATAACAAAATCGGGTAGCTCACCAATGTTCTCATGATGGGGTCCAACCTGTTGACATGATAACTATTCACATCTACAGGTCATATTACTTGACCACATATATTTCAGTCACATTATTATTGACAACTTAACACTCATGTGACCGGCTATCACAGATACCTGGATATCACATGGAACCATACTATTGGTATCCTTCTTTCATGTTCTACAATGTTCTATCTCCATATAGATAGTTACTCCTTCCTTAAGTAGTAGTTGTAGTTACAATGCTCTGGACTTACTCCATGCACACAGACCATGTACAGTATGTATATATACTGTACTCAAGGGCCTTTGTCCCTCAGTTTGAATCTCATACATTCTCATCTCAACTGAGCTCTCAAGTCCTCAACACTTGATTGCTCTACTTAGCAACATACTCATTCTTCAATAACTCAAGCACAAACCTCCAGGTGAGCCAGAGTTGCTGCACTACTTCCTGCCCCTTGTTTGTTAGGTTATGAGCCCTGCCAGGCTCTGACATGGTAGACAATTGTATTCAGCCTAATGGGTGATTCCCCAATCCAATCTATCATGCTTAGCTGGCTGGCAGACTTGTGCTTTGCAGTTACTTTTGAGTTACAGTATATAGCCTTTGCTCTTACTATAGCTTTGGCCTACTGGTCATTAAATGACAACATTCCTTTTGGCATCATACCTCTCTTCACTTACATGGTCTACCTCACTGTTCATGTTGTATCCCTATTCTGGTGGAGAGATGCCCCAGTGGCACTCCCACATCCAATTGTACCCACTCTACCTCCCAGTCATGATTTCCATCAGGCCTTTCAGGGACTTGAACCTTTTCCCCTTGGGGATAATGGTTACCCCTCAGGCTTTGATTAGTCCCCACTGCTCTTCAACTGGGCTTTGCATGCTTTTGTGGATTACAATTTTAATTGCTTTTATGATTACCTTCTGGTCATTGGGCAATTCATATTTCCACAACCAGATTTTTGGTTACTGCAGCAGTATTACATGCAGCAAACCTTTTTGGTTGCTCAGCAGCTTGGAATTGGCTTTGCTGAATCCTTTAGAACTTATGTATATGTTCTATGCCCCTTGCAGAGCACTCCCTGATCATGTCCTCTTCAATGACATCACTCTGTTTGATCTTTTTCTCATGCAACACCACCTGTCTAGAAATGATCTCAGGTTCTTCAACAACCAATTCACAGAACTTGTTGCCCAATTTGGTACTGAGAACTGACTTCACCCCTCTTCAGGTGATTCGGAAGAGACATGGTTCCAAGAGAACCAGGAGGATGGACAGTCAAGTGGGAATGCCTTCCTGGATCTGGATGATCTCAAACTTGATGGACCTATTGACCAGGGATTGGAGGAAGAGGCTGGGATTAGATGAAGAGGAGCTGAGGGAAAGGGAAAAGGATGTGCCTTATAGGTGTGGCCTAAGGTGGTCCAACTTTGTGGATGCAACTGAACTGGACTATCTCATAGCAGGTATTATGTCCAGAGGAGCAAAGACCCATTGAATCTTTGCTAAGGCCTTCTATTGTGAGGCCTCTCAGTCCCCACTTCCCTTTATCACCTCCTCCTTCTCTGCACTAGAAAATCCCTTCATGGAGATCCATTGGCTTTTCCACAGTTCTTATGAGGCACCATTGGCTAAGCTGACATGGTACTCTACCCCTCACAGCATTGCAAACTTTTGGGGTTTCAACCTACCAGCTCTTAACAATGAAGACCCCTTGTTACTTACTGTCCCTGCCTTCTGGATCGACACACACCCCAACAAGTACTCACCCAGCTTGATCTGGGTTCACCCTCTTTGAGATCCTCAACCATTTAGAGGAGCAATTCCTGCCATCCACACCTGGAACAAGTATCTTGACATGCACTTTAGGGGAGCATTTAAGAGAGGAGCTTCTAATGAAAGCTCTCACCTACCCTCATGCTTGAACCAACAGTCAGACGCCTGCATTGGTCTCTGGCTTTCACAGGTCATCAACACTAGGAGTGATCCTAGGGTTCAAGCCCATCTGGACTCTCTTAAGACCTGCTCTCTCTCCCCTGTCCATGGAATTGCCTGGTGGCCTGGTAACATCACCAGTGATCATCCTCATGGACTCACATCTTGGCAGCTTGACCTCTGTTGAATCAACCTCCTTCCTGTCCCAGAAGATGATGGCTCTGATTTCACATCTTAAGGTTGATCCCAGAGAAATGGAGGGCACCTTCAACATGGTACTCCATTATACCTATCCAAGCCCAACTTGGATAGAACAGCCATATTCTGGAGGAGGACAAGTGCACAACAATCTCTTGGACTTATCAATGGTCTCTTTACATACCTTTGCTAACCCTTCTTATCTCATGATTCATTTTCCTTATGAAATCTTTCCTGTTTTGCTCTTGGAAATGACTAACTTGGAATTGTTGGGGATCCAACTCCCCAACTACCACTATTGTCCTGACTACAATCTAGGACACTTTTTTGACCTTAGGCTTCCAGATCCAACTCTGGTAGTAAGACCTATTGTTGCTAGACCTAGGATGCCTCCTAGAGTCATCCCAGTGGTACTGGTTCCAGTTATCATTCCTCAACCTTTAGTCTTGATTCCAGATATGGACAATTCTTTCTTTGAATTATTGCTCTTACACAATTTGTAGCAATGGCAGATGAAAAATCAGGATTCATGAAAAACATCCCAATTTTTGATATGATCAACTACCCAATCTGGGCAAGAACTTCTTATGCATTCAAGGAACTTGGCTGGTAGTTAACAGTACTACCACTTGACCTCCAACCGCAACTGTCACAGCAGGACAGCCTGACCCTCCACCTACTATGGAACAACTCACATGGGATGCACTTGACTTGAAGGCTCTTGGAGCCATTATGGGCCACTGCAAACCCATTGTCCAGATTGAAATGGACAGGTTTGCAACTTCTCATGAGGTATGGAAGTCATTGCTAAACACTTACAGCAAACCCAGTGCTGATGGAGTTTATGTGCAGTTTAAGCACACCATGAAAATCTCGATCAGCAATAGGGAGGATCCCCTTCCTAAAATCACCAAGATTAACAACTCATTTAGCTTCCTTGCCTCAAACAGCATGCCCTTACCTGAGTCTGTGTGGGCCATGATCATCATGGCCACACTCCCATCCAATTGGGAAAACTTTGCAACCTCTACACTCACAACTCTTCTGGTCACCCTGCCTGTGGGACAATAGGGTCAAACCCTGACTGTTGATGCAATTCTTCTGCAGATCAAGGAAGAATACTTACACCATCATGGAAGGACTCAACTTCCAAGAACAACCAATAACATTGCAGGCACTTCTGCCCAGCATGTGCAACAGAACCAGCAACCCAAGTGTTGCAAATGTGGTAAAGGTCACAAGACTGAGGATCATTGGGAAGGAGGCAAACCTCCCACCATTAACTTACCAAAGATGCAGGAAAAGAAGAAGGAAAAGAAGGCAAAAGGGAAAGGAAAAGGAGGAGTGGGCAAGGCCCCCTCCACTGATAAAGAGAAAGGGAAGCAGAAGGCTTCCACTCAAGAGGTCAATGAGGCTCAACTCAAGCCTTATACTTCTGATGACAACTCCTCAGTCAACCAAGCATATGCAAACTCCAATATTGCAGAAGCAGGTTGGTCTAATACATTCCCCTCATCAGCTCCCAGTTCTTCTCTTGCTATTCAAACTAAGGTTCAGAGAGAAATGGAGTGTGATAGAGTCTGGAATAGTACTAGAACCTATAAAGACCCTTATAACGCTTCTTGTAACAATGGACAGTTTTCTCCTGCACAATATGACTCTGACTGCGAAGGAGCAGCAGGCTTTTATGCTTATATGTCTGACTGTGAAGGTTGTCATCAAAGAAGAAAAGAAAGAGATGACTACCTTTGGCTAATGGATTCTGGAGCTACAAGTCACTCCACACCCTTCAAAAAGGACTTCCTTAGCTATGTTGAATTCAAACAACCAATCCCAGTAGGAACAGCTGGGAGCAAGAAAATATACTTTCCAGGTATAGGAACAGTTTCATTCAATGTAACACTGAACAGAAAACAGGAATGACAGACATTACAAAATGTCTTTTATTTGCCCTCTGGAGCGAAATGTATCCTGTCTATACCTTCCCTTACCACCAGACTGGGCTACACCTTTCAAGGTGACAAAACCCACACTCAAATCTATGACACACAAAAGAGACTCTTCCTCAAAGGCACTCACGTGTTTTGCAGCTCCAATCTTCACTGGTTTACAGGAAAACCTATTGGGAAACATGATCAATGATTGGTTCTTCTAGCATGTTTGGACAACCAAAATATCAACACATTCTTATCTTTATTCACAGTTGAATATTCCAACATCTATAAACTATGGCATTCAAGGTTTGGCCATCCTAGTGATCAGGTAATGCAGAAAATTCCCAACCATACTACTGGTCTTGATCACATACCTCCTCAACCTAAACATTTCCCCTGTGGCAAATGTCTAAGTGGAAAAATGCATAACCAACCCTTCTCTCCTTCATGGACAAGAGCAACAGAGCCTTTGGCACTGATCCATATGGATCTTTTCCAATTTCCAACAGAATCTTATTATTGTCATGTTTACTGCCTAACCATCATTGATGACTTTAGTGGCTATGGTACTACTCTTTTGCTTCATGCAAAGAGTGATACCACCAAGTCCTTCATTGATTGGGCTTCTTGGGCAGAACACCAAACTGGCTTCTCTATTAAATCAGTTTGTTCCAACTGAGGGGGGGAATTTATGGCAACTACCTTCAAGGAGTTTTTGCTTTCTAAAGGCATCACTCACCAGTTATCTGTCACTAATACTCCTCAACAGAATAGTCAAGCAGAACAATTCAATAGAACAGTCATGGAGAAAGAAGAAGTTCTATGGCATGCAGCTTGCTTACCCAAGCACTACTGGAACTTTGCCTTACTCACAGCAGTCTTTGTCTATAATTGCACTCCCCTTCAATGGATTCAATGGAAAACACCATACAAACTCTTTTTGAAGAAGAAACCAACTATTTCTTATCTTTGAGTCTTTGGATGTTTGGCCTACATTTTTATACTGAAGGATCAGCAAAAGGACAAGCTCTCTCCAAAAGCCAAGGAAATGTTATTCCTTGGATATCCAGAAGGAACCAAAGGATACATTTTCCTACACCAGAATAAAATGATATACATTTCCACCACCATAACATTCATCAAGAATGTGTTTCCCAACTGTCCCATAGAGAAGTTACAAGACAAAATTGATATACCTCTCCCAGCATCTGGTCCCTCAGAGGACTCTTCCAACAATCAGGATGGAAGCAAGCCTGATCAGCCTGCTCCAGGTCCTAGACCACCAACTCCAGATTTAGATAACAACAATCAACCTAGGCCTCCTACACCAAGTCCACCCCAACACAGGCAGTATCCACCTCCAGTTACTGTAGAGGATGTTACAGATAAAGAAGAGCCAGATTCTTTAGAACCTGAGTGACTAGGTCCAACACCAGGACTGTCTTCACCTGCCTTACCCACTAGATGTGAACATTTGGATCGCATACACATTCCAAATCCTGCATACATGCAACCTGAACCACCATCTTCACCACCAACCTCTGAAACCCCTAGTCAAGGTTTTCCTGGAAGGAGAAGACATGAACCTCGTCCTATTCCATCATTTATCCCTCCACTTCATAATTGTAACCTTCCACCATTTCTCAAAAGACATCCATCTGAAGCTCCTGACCCATCTTATCCTCCTGCCCCTTCTGCACTAAGAAGATCAGCTCACATACCTGTCCCAAGGGTAATTCCCAACAATGTTTATGGAGACAGACCACTGACTCAAGTAGAAAGAGAGTCAGATAGGAATTGGGAAAGAAATCTCGAAAATCCTCCACCACCGCCTCATGAACCTTCTAATATTGATGATCTCTATGAAGATCCTCAACCTCAACCATCTGCTGAAGATGGGGGAGATGTTAACGCTTTGGTTCATGAACAGGGTAGAGATTTCATTGAATATCTTTTGCAACAGGCAGTTTCAGAAGTACTGAAACAGTACAAGGATGTTCTATGACTACCAAAGGAAGGACAGGACAAATGGAAGGAAGCAATGAAGGACAAAATCAAGTCAATTAATGACAGACACATCTGGACTCTCATTGATTGTCCCCCTGATCATAAACCCATCAAATGTTGTTGGGTTTTCACAAGAAAATCAGACAGAAGATATAAAGCTCACTTAGTAGCAAAGGGCTTTTCACAGATATATGGAGAAGACTATGAAGAAACCTTCTCTCCTGTAGCAAGGTTTGAGACAGTAAGACTGCTCATGGCCTATGCCTGCTCACAGGATTGGGAGGCTCATTGCCTTGATGTCAAGACTGCATTCCTTTATGGAAAGCTTGACAAAGAAATTTATATGGAACAACCAGAAGGCTTCATATCTCCAGGAACAACAAACAAGGTTTATCATCTTTTGTGCACACTTTATGGCCTGAAGCAAGCAACATTAGCATGGAATAAAGAACTCCACAAATCCCTACTCAAACTAGGTTTTATTCAAACCAAGTCAGACACAGGAGTTTATGTCTACAAGACTAAACAAGGCCTGGTTATCTTTGTCATCTATGTCAATGACATACTCCTCCTTTCTTCCTCTGCTAAACTTTTGAAAGACAGAAAGGAAGCTTTTATGAAGATTTGGGAAGTACAAGATATGAGAGAAGTGAAAGAATATCTTGGTATCCAGATTTCAAGAAATCACAAGGATAAAACCATGACTCTTCACCGACAACCCTATGTCCAGAAAGTCTTAAAACACTTTCAAATGGAACAATGCCACAGTGTATGAACACCACTTCCCAGTGGTTATGTCCCCACTCCTACCCCTTCCAAATATACTGCTACACCAGCCTTACAGCAAAAGTATCAGCAAGTTATTGGATCTTTGCTCTATGTCATGCTCAGAACTCACCCAGATCTAGCATTTAGTGTTATATGCATGTCTCAGTACATGTCAAATCTGACACAGCAACACCTAGACAAGGCAATGCATATCATGAAGTACTTATCCTTGACAAAGGATTTGTCCATTCACTACTTCCAGAGCAAGTTATCTCTGGATTGCTATTCTGACTCTGACTGGGCTGGAGATAAGGAGACTTATTGTTCTACCTCAGGCTACTCTATGTTCCTTGGATGAAATCTCATTTCCTGGCAATCTTGCTGACAACCCACTGTTGCACTCAGCTCTACTGAAGCCAAGTACATGTCTCTTTGCGACGCTGGACAGCAGACTAAGTGGATTACCACTGTCTTCCAGGAATCCCATCTTCACTTCACCACTGTCATTCTTTTTGGCAACAATAAGGGTTCTATTCATTTAGCCAATAACCCTGTCATTGAAGGTTGATCGAAGCACATCAACATCAAGTACTACTGGCTTTGTGAGTCTATCAAAAATGGAGACTTCAAACTGGACTATGTGTCCACTGACCATCAAAGGGCAGACTCCATGACTAAGAGTCTAACCTGGCAGAAACATGACCATCATCACTTGTTACTAGGCCTCTATTGAGCCAGTTTAAAGCAAGGGGGAGTGTTGACATGATAACTATTTGCATCTACAGGTCATATTACTTGACCACATATATTTCAGTTGCATTATTATTGATGACTTAACACTCATGTGACTGGCTATCACAGATACCTGGATATCACATGGAACTGTACTATCAGTATCCTTCTTTCATGTTCTACAACATTCTATCTCCATATAGATAGTTACTCCTTCCTTAAGTAGTAGTTGTAGTTACAATGCTCCAGATTTACTCCATGTGCACAGACCATGTACAGTATGTATATACACTGTACTTGAGGGCCTTTGTCCCTCAGTTCGAATCTCATACATTCTCATCTCAACTGAGCTCTCAAGTCCTCAACACTTGATTGCTCTACTTAGCAACATACTCATTCTTCAATAACTCAAGCACAAACCTCCAGGTGAGCCAGAGTCACTGTGCTACTTCCTGCCCCTTGTTTGTTACAATCCAGGAGGAAAAAGTATGGTCACAAGGTTCACCTGTACACTGAGGATGAGTGGTCCCATTCTACAGATTCATTGTCCAACCAGCTGTAAAGATATTGAAAGGGTTACATTTACAATTTTATGGCATCTGTTATGGGGGTTAGCATGCTGAAAACTATCAATACTCCACTGTCAGGGAGGGATGGGTCCTTTCTAGATACTTGCGACTCTCAAGATAGGAAGTACGTCTGCAGATCTGGAATGACCCAAGTATATGAATTACTCCACTTCTCGCCCGGAGGGAGGATCGGTCCGCAGAATAGCCTAGTGCAGTTTCTTTGTCATAGAATATATGCTACTAGTACATTCTACTCTATCCATTGCTTCAAGCCGTCCTTTCAATCTGGGGCGGAACATATATGTTGCGTATGTGAGGTACAGATGGGTGGAATATTTTTGCAAGCCGAGTTGTCAATGCTTCTGGGTGACATCACAGGACGATTGGCCGTCGGTGTATGTAGCTTTAGGGAGCAGAATATCTACTCAAACAAAAAGGTAGGGAACCATTGGCGGAATGGTAGTCGTATGAATCCAAGTACGACATGGACTGACGGCATATATCAAAAGCCATGGGTCTGCAACAAATAGTCACCAAATAAACAGCTAGGGTGACATACCAAAATAGGCGAATGTCACTGAGCGTGCACTGCTGCTTACTACATGGTAGGAGCTCGAGCAGGCATGAAGGTCTTCAAACCTTCAACCTTGCTGTCACTGTGGCTGGGGTCGATGACTGGAGTGGATATATAACAAACAATTTGTAGGGAATCTTCACCCGGTCAGTATTCGACTTTTAAACTCATACGAACTTGGCTCAACACACATCTTTGGGTTCTATGGCATTTCAGGCCACTCTGCAGAATTTAAAATATGCCGATCAGTAAACATTGTATTGGAAGAAATTCTCATTCTTGTGTGACCCAGCGGACCGAGAATTCTGCACGACTATTTGAAAGATCCCGTAATTTACCCGCTTGGACCACCGTACCTTTGGAGCGACTGTTACCGTACGAAAGTCCGCGCAAGATGCAGTGTCGTATCAAAGGGTCGTACCTTGCATCCAGACTTGGCGAGTTGTTCTGTTACCTAGCGTCCAATGACCTTCCATCTCCGCAGGCAGCCCTGACCAGATTGCTCCAAGTGCAACAAAGGTCTCGCTCGGATCGATTCAACATCACAGAATATGCACACACAGATTTTCTCGCATTCTAATAAAAGTACACCCTTTTTGTTAGGAAAACCAATACCAATCGATGCAGCAAACGATACAAGAAAATTGGGAAGAACCATAGCTTTTGTTGACCAACATTCTCTAGGTAACACTTCACTCTCTCCTGTGCTGCTGGTAATAGTGGATGAGACCGGTAGTCTGGAAAAAGTCAATAGAGGTATCAGTGTCGTGAACAAACAACGTACAGAACTGTCGTGGCCCCTGACATCTTCGGGCCTGTTCAACTGTGCCAAGATATTCTTCGCAAGCACCTTTCCAAGCTCGACACCCATCTGATCTGGTTTCAGACAAAGACTCAGTGAGTAACTACAGCTTAAATGTTCACGACGAACCAAACGAATTGATACCAAAGATGACACCCTGGGTGAAGATCTTGTGCTCATATAGTACAATCAACGCACCGAGCGTTCGGGGGGTCAGCTGAGGGAACATGATACTGTTACTAGGCCTGTTTCCTTCGAACACTTTGCTCTTCACCAGCGCCTCATTTGCGCCAGGCCCAAGCTCCTTACGCACTTCCTCCTCTGTCTTTCCGAACGCAAGCGCCTCGGGCTGCGCGAAGAAGTTCGAAAGCAGGATACGATGGTGCTTGGATTGGCCAATAGGGTTATGCGACGTGCATGGGGCCAGGAAATCTGCTGGAACAAGCTTCGTGCCTTGGTGAAGAAGCTGGTAGAAAGAGTGCTGTCCATTTGTACCCGCTGCACCCCAGATGATTGGCTGAGAGATAAGGGGAAATATCTGGATAAATCCCGCTCATCTAGTTGCAGAGAAACACTACGCACCCCGGTCTGGTAGTTAACGCGCTGACCATTCTTGGTGATGAATTTGCCATTAGACTCCATGTCTCCCTGCTGGAAGTAATCTGCAAACTTGTGGAGATACTGGTCGTATGGAAGGAGAACGTGAGTCTGGGCACCGTAGAAGTTATTGTACCAGACACCGATGATACCCATAATGACGGGGAGGTTCCTCTCGAGAGGCGTCTCTTTGAAGTGCTTGTCCATCCCATGCGCACCACGCAAGAGCTGCTCGAAGTTCTCGTAGCCGATATAGAGCGCAATAGAGAGTCCAATGGCGCTCCACAAGCTGTATCGCCCACCGACCCAGTCCCAGAACTGGAACATGTTGGCTTTGTCAATCCCGAACGTAGTGACAGCCCTTGTGTTTGTGCTGAGTGCAACGAAGTGCTTGGCAACATGCGCCTGATCTTTGGCACTAGCTAAGAACCACTCTCTCGCCGACTCGGCGTTGGTAATCGTCTCCTGGGTGGTGAAAGTCTTGCTGGCGATGATGAACAGCGTGCGCTCGGGGTCGCACAAACGAAGCGTCTCGGCGATATGCGTGCCGTCGATATTTGAGACGAAGCGCACAGTAAGGTCCCGCTTCGCATACGGCTTCAATGCCTCAGTAACCATCACCGGCCCAAGATCGGAGCCACCGATGCCGATGTTAACGATAGTGTCGATCGTCTTACCGGTATATCCCCTCCATACACCATTCCTGACAGACTCAGAGAACTCCCTTATGTGGTTCAGCACGTCTGCAACCTCGCTGACGCCAGATTCCTGGATCTTGAACTCATCGAAATTGCGGAGCGCAACGTGCAGCACAGCACGATCCTCTGAAGTGTTGATGTGTTCTCCAGCGAACATCCTGTCGCGGTACGTCTCGACCTCTGCCTCTCGTGCTAGGTCAAGAAGAGTGCGCATAATGGGCTCAGTGATCAGGTTCTTGGAATAGTCGAGGAGGAAAGTCGTGCTGGAATCAGTAGCATCGACATATTCTGAGGAGAACCTGGAGAAGCGGCGGGGATCCTGAGCGAACAAATCCTTCAGCACGAGCCTGGTGTGCTCATTGTCGTGGATCTCCTGGAGCTTCTGATAAGCAGGGTACTCTGATTAGATAACAAAGATATTGGGGCTGTTGAGTAAGAGTTCGTGTGCAGTGGCAGATCTGCTCAACGTACCTGTGGCGAGACGTCCGCTCATGCTTGCAGATAGACTTATAACTTAGGTTGTGGAGAAAGTAGGGAGGGAACAACGCATGCGGAGACGGCCATTATATCATAGCTGTCCCGTCCGTGGGAACACTGAGGCGGACACGAAATAAGCTGAAACTTCCGAATGACGCTCCCATTGGCAAGCCGAAATTCCTCATCCTATCGAAACGGTGGAATAATTCATCGCACGTTTCCTTTGCTTTGTAAGAACGTCACGAGCGAGATTTGGTTTGCTGATAAGCACTCTGGGGAATATTTCCCTCTGTCTTCTGAGCAACATTTGATCCCGAAGTGGAAAACGACTTAGCGAGACAAATCGATTCGATAGAGGACTGATGATCACACATTCGACGTAAGAACCGTCACAGAACTCAGCGCAGAAAATTGGGAATATGGGGTGCCCTGGTTGATGTCTTATCATATATCCAATAGGTAGAAGTCTTGTCTCGCAATGGTGTGTACATTAACAAGCGCGGAACACATTGGCAGTAGTACTATTGACCTCGATCATGCTAGTGTACACTCAGGCACTTCCCTTGTATACCTCAAATGTGTTATCGGTGTCACGTCCCAAGGCCAACGACAAGAACCCCAGTAGGTTGACAAACAGCAGCCCATGATATCATAAACATGTAATACATGTAGATAGGACTCATCTACAAGAAACCACAAGTCCATAGAACACACACGAAAAGAATACCAAAACAAATCATTGCATTTCGAATACACCACCACTGTTCTCACTATCTGTAGTACCAGCAAGTGGCACTGCAAATGCCATATCTGCATGGGATAATGGATGCAACGAAATCCCAAATGTTGACTCTGCTATCTTTGGATCCCGAAGGTTCAGCATGAGTCTTGAAATCATGATTGATGAGATCCTGATGCTCAGCGACAAGTTTCTAAATTTGAACAGGTATCGAATCATAGACGAATGCTCACACATTGGTGAAACTACCAGTGACACCCTTGGTGAAGTTCTGGAAAGGGTATAAATTCCGGTTCATCTCCCTCGAGATTTTATAACTCACTGTTCCTACCTACATAAGCAATGTTCACTTACAAGGAATGGAGGGTCATGACATGGAAAACTTACCAATAGCACAGTAATATTCGCAACATTCACTGCACAGATTATCCTTGCAAAATTTATCAGTAATCATGGACTCAAAACGAAAACATCTTTTGACACACGCAAAGTATAGGGAACCTAATAATTCCTGAGTGGAAGTTGCAAACAGATAGAAGACGAAGGGTACCATCCCGAATTAAGATGTTTATTATACTCCGGCTCCTTGCTTGCCGAAAACGGAGTGATTGCACGATTGTAAGTAGGAAGACAATCAAGTCAAAGACAAGTTGTCCACTCCATCCTGCAGCTAAATCTGTATCAAAGGACTGCTATGGAAAGTCATGCTTCTCGACCCTGAATGGTAGGCACATACATATTCCCCTGGGCAATCTCAGCACTAAGTTGTACATCGGATAGAGAAGCCTTACTGTTCAGAAGAAATGTATCCACTATCGGGGCAGCCGACTCTCGACATCTGTGACGGAGGTATATAATCAAGTGAAGTGGGGGCATGGGCTACAAGTGCCCACTTTTCGTCGCCTTATTAGTCATCGGACAAGTAATCAGACAGGGAAGTCAATATACATACAGCACCGAAAATAATTACACCCAGTGCCACCGCCACGAGGAAGATCAGAATACATCGATTGCCCGCATAAAGAGCATGAACCCGCATAATCATGATAACTTGGGTGTCTTATCATCATGGACATATGGAAGTGGATTGCGACGTACCTCCTCCAATTATCTGGACAACAAGAATTATTGATTGGAAAGCCACGCGGAGGGGTCCACACCTGACACGGAACTATGTAAATAGATGAAGGAATGAATCCGGACCAGCCCACCACTAGTTTCAGGGTTGCAGTCAGAATGCAGGATGATCTCAGGGCGACGATGGATATTACATACGCTAAAGTTGGAATAGATTTCTGGCGACCAGAACGAATACGTGACTTGTAGAGCATGATCAAGGATAGTGATATATCGATTCGCGACGAAGAGGGAAAATCCCCATGAATATCTGGGTTTTTCCCAGAAAAGCTCGACCTCTCGTCCGAGTGTGAGTGTATAGTCATACACTAGTAAGGCTGCGGGAGAGCCTTATCAGTGGCCAGTAGTGGGAGCAGAATAGTACCCAGCGAATGAGAATCCTCACTGAAATCTACGCCAGCGAACGCAACATTGATATCCCTGTAGTCGGTGGGTAGTGAGGATATCCGCAAGATGGGAGAAGCACTCACAGCTGAAGACTCATCAGAGATGGAACTATGAATGGTCCCAACGAGAGAATGCTGTCCAAGCCATTCAGAGTGCATTTAGTACTAAGTAGTACCACAAGAGACGCGCAACAGCCACAACTTTACGTGCTCGAGTACGGCGATGTGGGGTTAAAGTGATTCGCTGTTACTCGAGTTAACGCTATTAGGTCCGGAACTTGCCGTAATCAGTATTCCACACCCCAAAGCCGTAGAGCACTACTACACACTAGGGGTCGACGCGACTCACAAAGTTCATGCGCCGAAAGCTAGGCAATCTGAAGGGAGCTCACATGTGGTGCACAAAGACGAGTTGGATGCCCAACCAACGGAGATGAATGCGTGTGCCAGTTAAGGTATAATTTATCTGTACTGGCATGCTGTAGCATCCAACTCCGGTTGCCAAGTTCCTTCGGACGATCCCCGAATGGTTACCATGCGGATTCAACAGCAGCTCCACAGGCAGTTAGATACATGTTGAGATATTGTTCAGAGTCAATGAGTCTTCCTGTGAAGTACAAGGGCGAGCTGGGTATTGTTTGCATGTGTTTGTGTTCCCTCCATTGTTGCTGTCTCGAGGTCAAAGCAACGTTTTCTTATCTTTTTCTTCTCGTCTTATTCATTTCCTATCGAACATGTCTGCACACGAGATTCAGCCCCTCGACTCGTCTCCCAACTACGATGATTCCATACCACGTCCCTTGAAACGATCAGCGTCCGTTGCGTCGCTGCCCACTCCTCCACGTACGCACCATAAACGCTCTCGCTCCGATTGTGATTCCTCCGACGAGGACACCACACGCCCTGCCCGAACCAAGCGTTCCAGGTACAAGAGCAGTGCGGACGAAGCAGACCAAGAAGCCGCTTTCTGGACTGGTGCAGGGCGCGGATCAAGTGGCGCGGCTGCTCGTAAGGAGCCACAACCAGAAAAGAAGGAGAAAGAGCAGTCAGATGCCTCTCCCTCTCCCGCGCTACTGCGCTACCGCGTCAAAGCGCCCGTCTCGCCTCCTCCGTCGCGGCGCCAGCCCCAAGTCCAGCCTAACCGTGCATCCTCGGTTGAGCCACGGGCGAGTCCGGTCACTCCCCCGCGTAGACTCTTTCTCCGCGCTCCTTCCGCTCTTCAGAAAACGCCCACTAAGAAGGGCAAGCCGAGTCGAATCTGGCCGACGCGCGATTCTCCGAACAACCCCTTCCTCAAGGATGACGCAAGTGCCTCAAGCAAGAAACGTTCCATCGAATGGGACAGCACAGATGATGAGGGTGAGGTAGTAGTAGGTGCACCACTTGTACGCCAAGAATCCCCCACACCTGCCCCCGTACCGTCGTACGAGGAGCGACCAACCATCACCTATGTATTGTAAGTAATCCAGATCGTTGTACCACCTCTATCTATCTGACTCTTTCCCCTCCTCTCCCTATTCTTCCCTTCGCCATAGCCGCGGCCAAAAAGCGACATTCGCAAATCCGCTATATAACCTCCCTCCAGAAGTCGAAGCAGCATCCAAGCTGCCAATCGACCACCCCGACTTCGAGCCACTTGAGTCATTCCCGCCCAAACGACTCTTCCTTTCCGGGAGCAAGCGAAAGAGTCGTGATCGCAGCCGAGACAGGGCAGTGGATGCCACTGTGAAACGTGCGAGAGCCGAGCCGGCCCTTTCCAAGCCCGAGCACGCAGCGTCGCAGCCATGTTACGAGGCGGAATCGGAACATGAAGAGGAGGGGGAAGCGGACACAGAGCACGCGGAAGCCGAGCGGCGCGCCCGTGAGGATCGCCAACGCAAAGTAAAGGAGCGCAAGGAATACCTGGCTCCGAAGGAGGGACTGCGTGCAGGTGCTGTCATCACGGAGCGAGACGACCCATTGAGACGGGCCGTGGGACCTCCTCGCAGTGCCTAACCGCATCATGCTCTCTGTTTCATTTGCATTTATTGGCGTCTTGCTTCTGTTTTCAGTTCGCTTATCTTTTGGCTTTGTAGGTTCCATATTCGTAGCGATACCTTATTCCCGCTCCATTATTCTTTTTCTGTTTCGTTTTGTTTCAACTCTGTTCTCGCCATTTTCCACCCCAGATTTCACGCGATCCTTTTACGTGCTCCATACCTCACCTTACCTTAAATCTGCGACACACCCTTGCACCTTATCGATGCACCATTCCATCTACTACGCCACACCTACCTGCTATGCTGCACAATGCGTAAGTCCCACTTCACATATTCATCGTACTTCCCTCGATCTCATTGCATCATGCCACTCGTTCACCGCCCTTGCCCCGTTTCAATTCTCACACTTACAGTTGATATCGCATATAAGTAGTATATATCATACAGATGTACATGGCATGCGTCCTAGTTACTACTACTAGCTTGCGAATGCCGCAAACAGACACAATATAGAGATTACCATGCATTCACGGTGGTCGATGTGGATAGGTGCTATTATCCATATGATACAACCCTTATTCTGATATAAACCATTCCATGAAAATATCTGGATTACGAGGGTTCCTTTGCAGCATCCTGATTTATGATGAACCTGGGAACAAAGTGTGCATACTGCGACAATTGATTTGGGTAACCCACGTCAAATCCCGTACCCCTGATGATCTGAAGCTGGGCGGAATACCACTAAGAACTGCCACACGAGAGCAGAAATCCCGGATCGATGACACGGAAGAAGAGATACTCATACTTATTTCACATGTCCTGGCATTTCGACAGTCGTTGGCAGCTAGTAATATCATTGCAAAGAATTACTCTCTCAAGAACACACCTAACATCACACGGCAGTGGGAAAAGCTTCGCTCGTCTCCATTATCCGAATAATAGGATGTGTAGTTGTGGCCGTCGAAGTATTAAACAAGAACGGACTCGGAGCTGAGTGATCGAGTCATGAAGTTACGTCTTGTCGGTCTTGGTAAGTTCACAACTTCTAACTCTTGCATCGTCCCAGCATTCCGTGCATGGCCTGACATGTACGTCGATATCCTTACATGCCGCATCCATGCTTTCTAATGCTACTCACCTAATGTCGTTATTCTTCCAAACCTACACCCTTCGACAGAGGAAGACAGTCGTTCTCCATAGTGGATGTCCTCATAGTGGATGTAATCCGGCTACATCCCGGCTGAGAGGTGGTAATGAAGAATATCTGGCTGATACAACTAAAAAGTTCAAGACCCTCTTGTGGTCGTCAATTAACGAGTGCGTAGCATACCACAGGCCCCACATGATTCAGGATTTACGCTTCTCGAAGTCACCATTTTATCATCCGACGACACTATGATGCATCAAATCGGTGGACGCGACGTACGTACCTACACCAATTACTTACTTGGATGGCGAAAATATCCAGCTAGATGCACAGGGGAAGTATATATGGTACTATATAAATCAATGGAGGAATGAATCAGAATCAGCTCACGAGTACTTAGCTGCATAACCAATACAAAGGCATAAGCAATGGAACCTAGATAAGTTGGGAAGTGTATTGCTTGGAAACGAGGGTGAATGCCCAGGGTCTTCACGGTCTTCTTCGGAGTAGGCTCCCGTTGGATTGTGGGTGCATAGTAATAGTGAATGTCAAGAAATTTCAGCAGAAGTGAGGATATAAGGGCATACTGGAAATCACAAGAGCAACTGACACATTTATCTCCGCTAATAACGACTTGAAAATTAATACGGACACCTGAAAGGTACGAGAGGTACCCGCAACAGAGAAGGCACCGGAGCTGAGTGAATACGATACTCCGAGAGTAAAGAGAAAAGAAGGGTGCGCCTGCTCAAATTTTCCAAAACGCGTTTAGTGCTTATCACCAATAGTAATACACAACAGCCATTACGCACGGCCACCACCACGTTCAAGTGGAGTAATCTCGGCGAATTATCGTCGCCATTTGATTAGCATTGAATCGACAATAGAGTCATTGCTGTTAATACTAGAAGTATCGTATGCACTTTTAGTATTTCTCCGAAGCTAATGTGCCTCAACATACTCACAAGTTACGATATGTTGCGCGCTACGGAATACAGCAAAATGACCATCGCGTATCACTGCTCTGTGGGGAATTCACATGGACTTTGGGTTGATCCTAGCCAGTCGGTCTGCAAGGATCAGATGCTAGCACGCAAATGGAAGAAATCACGTTGTATCTAACGTTGCCCGTTGGTGATCATCCGGTCCCAATGGACCACCATCACAAGGTTATCGACACCTGGCAAGAATGCGAAAGCATAAGCCAGAGGCCGACGTATCGATAGGAGAAATTTGGATGGTCTGCTTGCAAAGGTAGTGTCTCCGGGAGACATCTAGTGGTCCATTTTGCACTCTGCCATTGCCATGCCTCGACATCTTGGAAAGTGACTCAGAAGCATGCCTAAGTGGAGTTGCATTGCAAGGGATTCCTCTAATCGCGCCATCAGGGTCAAAGCATATGGATCCGGGACCCAAAGGAGAGATAAATGATGGACTTCCAATGATTAAGGAATCGTGGAAGAACGTTCACGTTGAGCTCTTTACTATATAATACCATTCCCTCGACCATCATCAACCCTGGGGTTACTATGCAATCCATTTGCAGTGATGTTCTCAAGGCTGGCAGGACGGCCCCCGTGGATTCAATGGCAACACCATGCTGTTGAGTCCGAGTCGTCGTGCTTTACTTAGTTGTCGATGTCCTGTCACGTTCCGGCACTGCCATATTTCTCCAACTCGGGTACAGCCTGTCACTGAATCCCAGCGCTTCGGACGATCTAAGGTGCAAAATGAATATAGCACGGAAGCAAATCAAGTCCAGGGCTCTAGGACCAATTCATTTCTATCCTGAAGGGTCGCCGTCGATGGGTCAGCACCAGCATGGTGGTGATGGAATGTCTTCAACTGAGGGCTTCACGCAGTAGGTAATGCACTATGTCGCTGGTATGAAATAAATTTATTCTGAAGAAGCATACAGCATGTGCACGAGTTGCAACACGAACGATAACAAACACGACGATACTGATCGATTGTGTAGATCTATCCAGATCCATCCCCACACGCCATGTCAACATGTCAATCCGTGTATGATTCTACAGCTGGTCGAAGCCTAGTGTCGCATGGCACATGATGGGACCTTTGGGACCTCGAAATGCTATTGCCACAGGACATCTAACGTCTGCGATCTGATTAAGATTTCGCACCGACTCTCGGACCTAGCTTGAATGAGTCTATACATAAGCATCGCAGCCTAAAATTCGTAGAGCTCTCCTTGGTTCTTGTGCTTGACTGCCGTTGGGCGTACATCTATTCCGCATAGCGCTTGAACAGTTTTCTCTCCTCGGTTGCGGGTTTGAGGTTGTGTTGGTGCCAAGTCTATCCATCCCGCGTATAGGACCCTCCACCATCCAGTGTCCATCTATATCATCTGGATATCTGCTCGACCTGCGTTCCTAGACACCCCCCAAGCTGTCCCAACTGCACATATTCCCCTGGTTCCTTCGTTCTGCTCTCCCCTGGACACATTATCGACAACATCTATCTACTCGACTTCTAGTTGACATGCCCCTCAGCAATGAGGTCCAAGCGTGAGTCATATCATCCCATCCTTTCGTTGCGCCGACTGCTCACCCAGAACAAAATTACACGCGTGCATAGATTAATACACGCACACATTGGCCTCGTATCAGTTTGTGCGTACGCACCACTCGCATCATCTCTATATCTCCATAACACAAAATCTAATCCCGCACAAACGTTGCAGGCGTACTGATTTACGACCATCTGATCACCTTCGCAGATGAGGTCACGTACATCTGGGCACGCCCAAAATACATCTCCTCCGTGCTATTTCTCGTGAATCGCTACCTGGGGTGCTTCTCGAATACCTTGCAGATGGCTACGTTATTCATGAAGTTGCCGCCAGATGTGAGCGCTGGACTTGTTCAGTGGATTAGCGTACAGCTGACGGCCGCTCCGCGCATGTACCGGCGTTTTATCTACAGAGGTGCAAATGATGTTTTCCGATCTGGGTTTTCCGTGACTGACCTCATATTGTTCCCCCGGCCAGTTGTATGCTGTATCTCCACATTCGACAAGTTCTGTTGTTCACAAACCAAGCAGTGGTGTGCCGTGAGTGACCAGATTTATCTTGGCCGTGAGACGGTACTAAAGTTCTCTGGCAGTTCTCCTCACCCTCCGAATATATGCTCTGTATGGTTGTAGTAAACGCCTACTAGTTTACCTCGCCATATTCATCGTTGCTGGTATATCGGTGTCAACGGTGCGTTTTCGATTTGTTCCTCGACCTTCGACTACAATGTTCAGCACTCTATGTATATCCACCTCCAGTGGTCCCTCTTTGGTCAGCATGCGCAGTGCGTGGCTGACGTGACTGGATGTCAAACGACCTATAATAGTCAAACGTGAGTCTATCTTACTTCATTGTCCACGTAAAGTGTCATCAGTACGCATGCATAGAACCATTCGTGAGCGTCTTTCATATTGCACCTTTCCACCTGTGGTACTTACTCAACTGTTCAATATTCACACAGATCTTGCGGTCCCATATGAAGCACTCTTTCTGTTTGATACTCTGATATTTGTCCTTACGATACACAAGACCTACGAAATGGGTCTGCCGATCAGCGTGTTCGCCTTGAACCGAAGCCCACCTCTAGTGGCGCTTCTGCTGCGCGATGGTGAGTCGTCATTCTGTCACTATTATTGGCGTATTCATCATCATTGAGGACATAGGTTCGATATACTATGCGTAAGGTGGTTGTCTGTGATTTGTAAAGTGCACTCAACGAGAATACAGGCTTATGGGCATCGCAAACATGTCCAATATTATTTCGTTTTACGTATGTCCTTCCGAGAGTACGAAGGTTTGAACGAGCTCACATTTGCACAGGTTTTCCCCGTGCGTGTCTATCTAATGTCAGAGATTATGTCACCGTCTTCTGACTGATGCAACCGTGTAGGCTCTCTTACGAGGTGGTTTGTCAACGCCTTCAATATGGTCAGCCTCGAGGTTCCCTTGGTTTGACTCCTTCCAAAACCACTCACTTCCTATAGTGTCTCCATCGTAATGATATCTCGCCTTATGCTCAACCTCCATCGATCGACTGACATCGGGATTTTCTCATCCAAAACGAGTCGTCCATGGGACGTTCCAGATGATGATGCTCCCGTCCTGACAACGCACTTGGAGCCAGGCCATTGTCATCTGACAGTGCTGTCTGATAGACACATTTGATCTCGGTCTCCCCGCACACGGGCTGATGCACAGCGTTGTACTCTTGCATTTCGACTATTCGACTACTAACAGCCTCATTACATTTTCATTCACAATGGCAAATGTATCATACAAACACACTACTTTTTTTTTAGATACTGGGTCTATTTTATCGTCTATCGTTTATGTATGCTTTACAACTGCGACGAAGTAGCTATTATAATAGCTGGTGCAATTGGTGCGACATTTGAAAGGTAGAAGGCATCCTTGTTCTATCAGATAAAACAATCAGCAGCAGTGGTGCGAAGATGTCTAAACGGAATGACAGAGATAAGGATGTTTCTACTGACATGTCAAGCTCATTACGGCATGTTCTGTTGAACAATCGGACAAATAAAACATGGCGGAGACAAAGAGCCGAAACTATTCGTGAAAATGTCAACATGCCAACGTCCTAACACAGGCTTGCCTACTACATGAAATAAAGATGGTATATGCAGACAGTGATGTAACTTTTTTTTTCACGCGTCCGAGGGTAAAAATGAACCAAGTCCTGCCAACGTGCTCGAAGTCCAGATAGAAACCAGAAGCGAACAAGATGGGGGGATCATTCAGGCGACGACGACACCCATGGCAAGAGCAATCACCATGCCCAAGCCAGTGGGGACATATTGAGCCAGTGCACCGCTGCTCTTGCCTGTGGACGACGATGACGAAGCGCTGCTAGTGCCAGTGGCAGACGAGCTAGAAGTCGTAGCAGGGTAAGATGAACCGAGGGCCTTGATTTCGAACGGTTGGGACGTAGCATAGACCTATTTCAGAAAAATCACCAAGTGTCAATAAGAAACAATCATGAATGGAAGAGGCACTGACGTCAGAGGAGTTCAATGTGTTCGCAAATTGGACGGTGTAGCCAGTGGAGGCGGGTTGTGCCGACTGTTGTTGGGTGATCGTCTTGGAGCAGTCGTAGTTTTCCTGAACAGCAATAATGGCAATAGGTTGCACAAGGACAGAAGGATTAGAGTTGGCGAGACTGGGCAAGACCATAGTAAGTTCAACATTGATGAAGAAAGAAAGTGGGGGACTGACAGAATGGTAAAGTTGGTGTAGGGAGAAGTATCACAGGTCCAAGCTAGAGTGTTCGAAGATTGCGCAACTGTATATACATAACCATTTCAGTAAGAACAGACGCGACGGTGAGCACATGGCAACGGGTTCAGCACGGAAGAACATACCCCACCAAGAATCCGAGGATGGGTTAGTGATCGTCAACTGGGCAGAGGCAGCGCCGACAAGGGCGGCAGCAGCGAGAACGAGACGTCCGAGCATGGCGAGTTGGGTATAGAAACGAGGGAAGTGCTGAATTGAAACGAGCGACGACGCTGCTGGCGAGAAACGTTGCAGACTAAAATAATGTCCGAATACGGCAACTATCGATCTAATTCATTCGTTTCGATCTCCGCTGGAATATGCCGACCGATAGTATTCCCGCACTACGGTCGTAAGTACATGAGGCCGAGACTATGTGTGTATACGGTTATGGTATTGAAAATGGAAGATATCGATAGCTTTCAATCTCTGCACCCCGAACTGCGTGTAGCACCTAATTGGTGACTATGTAGGCGATAAGTCGTCTCCGTTCGAGTAACTCCGTCCTTCAGAGGGTGGATCCGTAAACTACCCAACTTCTCGCCTATGGTCGCTTCAATGCCATAGCTTACGTGCAACTTACGACAGCTCTAGATCTAGTGATGCCAAATGCTGATTAGTAGAGATTGTCTGAGGAGTAGCACACTATGTATGTGTGGATAGGTTGGAGCTCTGAATCAACCCAATTATAATCTTGAGCTGCTAGCCTATCAGTGTATGGAAACAATGTTGGAATATTACCATACAAATGACATGGTACTATTCTTTGTCTGTGAAATTATTCATGTTAGAATTTGTGCACTGGGGCAATTGGGTGATCATGATGGATGGATGGATGAGTGCAAACCAGGTCCAAATTCAATGGCAGTACATAGTAAAACTATGAACTATTTATCAGTAGGTAGAAATCTAATATATCAAAAGATAATTAGCTATCAATCAAAGTCTTGTGAGATTGACATATGATAATTAAATATTCTGACAATTCAGATATGAAGTCACATTGCAGGCTGCAACCTCCCCATACTTGGGTATCAGCTCAACTGTGTGAATGACATCCAGTAATAGGATGATCACCCCACATGAGCCCTACTGCCATCAGGATTGTCAATAAACATACACTACACACTGTACATTGCAATGTTGGGTTGATCAAGTGGGGTTGCTGTAAAAGTGAAATACTGAATATGCCAATGGATCAGAAAAACTGGTGGGGAAAGATGAACCTCTTGCTGAAAATGTGAATATGATGCAAACTTGAGCAATGACATGCACAGGAAAGGAGGGTGAGCACAGTTACTGCTAGTGAGGATGAAATGCTTACTTGGTATTCTGGATAGTGAATCAACATGGTTTTGCATTTTCCATAAGGGTGTTCTGTTGAGGGTGGAAGAGTTTAGACTTGCTGGCTTGGAATGAGATTGCATGGAAGGAGGCATGATTGGAACTGAAATTGGAATTTTGACCATCTTTTCAGTAGGTGCTTGCATAGGCATGGGTGATTGCCAGGAATGGCATTGATATAAACTCAGAGAAGGGTCAGAAAGTCAGTAAAATTATATGTTGTGACTACATGGTTTGGTGAGTTGTCTGCAAAGTCTGGTTTCACAGTGACATGAAATGTGGTAGTAGAGTCCTCAAGAAATTATTCCTTTGAGAAAGTGATTCTGAAAAGTTGTTGGCCAGTGAAAATGGTCCACATCCTCTGAGGCAGCATGCTGAACCCTCCCAATTCACTGTTGGGTCAACATAACAAGGATTGTTGAACTGTGAAGGCAGTATGTTAGTGAAGTTGACATTTCTTTTCTTCTGAAGAGAATAAAGACCAAACTGACAAATGAATTCTTCATGGTCAAGGAGCAGCATAATTTGCTTTATAAAGCTGCTTCTCTGATGATTAGTATCTATGAATGGGTCCTTGCAGTGAGTGATTAGAAGATACTCACTAACATCTGCAGAGTACTGGATGAGGAAGCTGACATTACAAATGCTGTGGCTGAAGGATTGTAGTAACCTGAGTTTTTGGGATCTAGAAATGGATGATCTTCTTGGATTTTCCTTACTGTACACCTATAGCTATAATAGAACCCTTGTATGTGTGGAACTCCTGCAGTGGCTCTTCCATGACATGGTTTGAGAAGGAGGTGAAAGTTGGCACTTGAGCTTGGTAGAGGAAGTCAACAATGGTGTGGATAGCATGGATGAAGTCCAGCTCTGCAAGACCAACTATGGTTGCAATAATAGTATGTTGGAGGGTCATGATGGTCATGCCTGGTCATTTGGTTGACATGTGATATGCCATTAAAGTGGTGAGTACTGACTTACCTGCATTGCACACAATAACAAGTATCAATCTTGTTGTGTTCCAACAGTTCCTTACATCATTTAAATGGATGGTCAAAAAAAATCTTATGTTTGTAGTGTAGCAGATCACCTACAAGAAGCATAGAGGGGTTCAAGCATTGCAAGTCATGTTAAAATGGAAGCTGGACACTACTAAGATGCTGCTTCTTTGCCTCAGCTAAAAGCCCTTGAAGTCACCAGAGGTCTATCTTTTGACACAGCTTGTGTAGCCTTCATAATGTGAGCTTGCCATTGTGCAGCACATATGAAGTTGTATTGCCAAACTGGGTCTTTACAGCCATAGAGATTGGTGATACAGACTTTGTAATGCAAGTGATCATGAGCTGTTTAGGAAGATTGATAATGTAGGCAGTGAGGGGTGTGAAGCAATAATGAGTGAGGTTGTTGGGGTTACTCATAAATGTACTGGTATGTGGAGCAAGTTTCAGGCCAGTACAAATAATGTTCATGCAGTGATGTCAGATGTGGGCTTCCAAAATCAAATGAAGTTCTGGTTTTGGGAGATATGCTATGGATGCCTATAGATGTGGTTTGCCCTCATGCATGATTGGGAGACTTTATGGTGTGTGTGGACAATGAAACCTCAATGCTGGACCACCTGCAAAATTGATTCAAGTGTAATGAGAATACTGCCTTTTCTATCAGCATTTATGGTACAGAGGAAAGTGATCCAGATTCATCCAACAGTGATCATATTAAGGTCACATCAGGAAAATGGTGAAGCAGGGATAATTCATTATGGTCCCTGGCAGAAGTTTTTAATGGGTGACAATTTGATAATTATCTATTATCTAGCCTTCTCTGGCATTATCTACTGTACTCTCTGGTTATAATGGATTATCTTTTCCCTGAGGTCATTGGAATTAAGAACCCAGAGGTCTCTTATTCAAGTAACCTGGAGGAATCTCTCAATAGTGATTCTAGGGTTTCTCACTGGGATGGTTCCAGCAACTCAGATTAGTATGTGATATCTGCCATGAGGTTTGCACATGTACTGATATGGTGATCTTTGCACAGATAACTATGATGTATGACATTTGTATTCACATGTTTGATATCATGTATATCATTCATATCTGCTATACATAAGTGTAATCAGATTGTATGCTTGACAAGTGCTCAATCTGATAAGCTAGATGACTAAATTGCTTTCATTTGCTGACCTTTACTTTCTCCTCTGGATAGTCCAATGATATGAAGAAGAGGGTGCAAAAGCTGCATTCACCCCCACTTGGTGTGAATTTTCTAATCTGAGTTATTACATAGGACATTCAGAAATCAGGAAGGGGCAGTGACCTCAACCTGTATCTACTTCCAAATGCAACCCAGCTTAGCATTGTGAGTGAGTTCACACCAAATCCACATCAAAATCCCTACCTCACCTTGGCTGGGGTTCAAAACAGCAGTCAGGTTATGTCATACTAGGATGGAAATATTGTTCATTTTGTGATGGAGGCCACTGGCTTGTTCACCACTCAAATGCACTCCATCAAACTGTTGAATTATATCTCCTATGCATTGCAATCATTCACCTGCTCAGCTGGTGACAGCAGCATCCATGATCCTAGGGTGGTGATTGGCTCATTCTTGTGTTGAATTATAGTTTCATCCAAGATTCCAACCTCCTGCATATATCTGTCCAACTCTCTGCTTATCCAATCACAGTGTCATTCAAAGTATGTGTGTTTAAGTCCTTGTGCTCTGTTGAAGCAGAATGTGAACAGTTAATGCACATCAGCATAATTCAGGTAGGTTTATGCTTTCATTTTTGTACTACAGAGTTCTAACTACACTTCAGGTGGTGAGTGATGTGGTGATTGCAGGTCTGTCCTGCCAATGCCCACTTATGTAGATCCACAATATGACCATAAACCATTTATCAAGATCTCCCTACAGAGGAACTGACATTCAAAGTGCCCTCAGTTGAAGAACAGGCACCACTTGCATAACCAATCAGTGTAGACAAAAAGAAACAGGTTATATTAGAGGCAAAACACTGCTTTCACCATTGGATCTTAACTATCTTGCCATTATTGAAAGGAAGGGGTTGCTGCAGTGGATCTAAGTGGAAAAAGCTGTAGGTAACTCAGTAGATGTTCAAGCTACTGTATTAGAGTAGTACCTATAGGTAACTACTACATGTTAGTATAGGTAGAAATGAGTGTGTATGGACTACTTACCCTCAGTAGATGTTCAAGCTACTGAGGGACTAATAGAAAATACTACTGTCTATAGTATGCTCTAGCTGCTTATGTAAGTGTTGCATGCTCACATGCCCAAGTACTATGTAACATATGCTGGTTAATTTCCAACAGCCATTCCTTTCAAAGGAGGACTTGATCTCACTTGCATTAATCACAGTGGATAATGCAATCCAAACTATTCTAGGAGGTAATTTATTTAACATATCTTCTTATCTGTGATCATCCCAGATGCTCAGCACTGGAAGATTGACAAGATTGACTCCAATAAAACACTTTCAACAATCATCATGCATGGCATCTCAGTGTGCACATCATTCAAAGGTGTCACAAGATTGCTTGTTCTATCTGTATATGGTTTCTTCTCTAAAGTTTTGAAGATATCATCACTTAGCTTGACCAAAGTTTCTGATCACTGCAAACAGTGAGTTGGCAAGCTGCTCAAGGACTACAAGTTTTTGTATGACCAGGTAAGTTGTTTGAAATGGTGAATGGATAATCTGACAAGACTGGACAGGGAAATTTGAATGCAATATCTTGGTAAAATTACTGCTCATTGTTCTATAAGCCCAGTCAGGTGAACAGCCTGATTTTCCACTCATCAAGAATCTATTCAGAGAGTTGCTTGCTTTGAATACTGCAGGAATATGAAACCAGCAAGTATATTGCCAATGAGTCTTCTCAAAAAAATGTAGGGAAAGGTTTACAAATTATCTTGGATATCATTAATGGTGTTCAATAAGACAATCCTATGCAGTATGTATGTATTGTTGTATTGTATCTTCACTCACTATTGGTGAGTTATGACAGTGATAATCAATGTATTTTCTGCAATCTAAAATGCACATGTACATACATTTTGACTGTGAAAAACTTTGTAAATCAACATGAAATAATCCAGTCTTTGGCATATGCTACCTGAAGGGGTTGGTACAACTTCCTCCTCTTCCTGAATGGCCTACAAGTCTTCAGAACTTATTTCAAGGTCACCACTTTTAAGAGCACAATTGACAATACAATAGTTCCCTTGCATTTACCTTTTTTGGTGTGGAGAATGATTGTCACATTGTACAAGACTTTGGCCCTGCAGCTTTTTGCATTCATGCCACTCTGTATCATCTTATAGATAGTCTCATGGCAGCAGAAGGTCAAGACTCATCTTATGCACAACTATACATCTGTGATCCTCAGAAGGCTACTAATCATCACAGTCAAAGAAACTCTCAATTCCAACATGCAGTCTTGCAAGAATTGCATGACATGCTTGCCAATCACCATCCATATATTCAAGTATATAAGCAAGCTTATCAACTCATGCAGAATAAGCCTCCTGAGCAACACACTGGTGTTTGTGTATAATTGCATTTTAGTCCTGGGACAGATGGTCAATGATACAACCTACCTATAACAGATGAAACTGCTGCAGTCATATGTATCTGGAGATGGCATAGAAGCAACCAATGTATTACAACTTGTCTTTGGCAAGGAGTAACACCTGAGCCTTTAACAAGATCTTCACTAAACATCTAACAGGCATCTAGACTTGCAATGATAATAAGAGGTCTTGGTCCAGAGGGTGAAATACTCACTGGTCCTCAGTAGGTATGAAGTAAAGTGTGTAAATAGCCTAGGATTGCACAAGTAGATAAAAGATAAGATATCTGGGGATATAAGTAAGTATAAGGCCATCACAACTGGCCAGGAAATGTGTCCATGACTCAGAATGAGTCATACAGCATGGGGCACAAGTCAGAACAGGTCTAAAGACTTGGCCCTGAGTATACAGGTAAGATAAAGCAAGATAAGAAAGATAAAGGAGAAAAGAGGAACATACAGAGGTCAATATAGTGAGTCTGTGAAGCATCTGTTGTATTTGTAGGGAAGAAAGGGGAAAAAGGAAAGAGGATGTGTCACTAAACATTTCTGTAGGTGAGGTGAATATTTGGTAACAAGTCTGAGAAGAAATGATGCAAGTCTGTTGAGCAAAATGTCCTTGAGCTCATGACATGAGGTATAGGGGTTAGTGAAATGCTGGAGTACATAGGTGCTCCAAAGGTCCAGGTACTAGGATATAAGGGAAATCAGGGGCCAGGGGCAGTGCAGATCACATGAGGGACATGTGGTCAGGAAAGTGATGAGTAAGGCTGTGTGGGCAGTTATGATGGGTGCTTAGAGGTCAAAGCATGAGACAATGAGAGAATCATAACACAATGAACATTGTGAAATTGTGCTTCACTTGAAAGGTGGTGATCTTCAGAGAATTAGTCACCTTCATCATTCCTATTTGACTCTACATTATGTCTTGCTGTTTCCTTGAGGAGAGGGAGGATGGCACCTCAACATCCCTCTTCAAAATATGTCACACAGACCTTATATGTACAGTGACTCAAAAAACTGTCCACATATTTGCATGTTTTACATTAGGTATGACTAAACACAATAAACCCTAACCCTAGCCCTAACCCATGAGTGTATTGAATAACATACATACTCTTGGCTTTCTATTGATCCAAGAATCAAGTGATCTGGATAAGAATTGATAGAATAGCAGCCATTTGAAAATGACATGTCATGTGGACAGTTGTTTGACTTAAAGTTTTGATTATATATATTGACCCTGGCATGCTGTGATATCATTACATACATCCATCAAGGGTTCTATTATGTTACCTTTATGTAATGAGTATGATCCAACATATATAAACCCCACCACCCTCTGCTCATTTTTTCATCATTATCATGAAATCCATATCCTCAAAGACAAAACATCATCTCTCTTGCCTCTCTTGGCCTGTCTACTAAGAAGATTGCCTCACAGACTGGTCTAGGGAAGTCTACAGTATCCCAGGTTCTTCAGGAAATCCAACCAGAGAGGCCTAGGCTTCATGGTGGTCACCCTGTCAAGCTTTCCTCCACCAACAAAAGAGCTATTGTCCAGCAAATCCTTACTTGCAAGGTCAAAGATGCTGTTCAAGCCATTAATTTCATCAACTCTATTGTTGATAGTCCTGTTTCTTCTCAGACAGTGAGGAATGCCCTCACAGAAGCCTCATTGAAGGCTGTGGTGAAGAAAAAAAAGCCATTGCTTTCTACTGGTCACAAGAAGAAGAGGTTAGCCTTTGCTTTCAAGTATCAGCATTGGACTGTGGAGGACTGGAAAAGAGTTATATGGTCAGATGAGACCAAAATCAACAGGATTGGGTCAGATGGACAAGAGTATGTGTGGAAAAAGAAGGGTGAAGGGCTTATTTGCAGAGAGGTCAAAGGTACAGTCAAGTTTGGAGGAGGTTCACTCATGGTTTGGGGATGTATAGGGTGGAATGGTGTTGGGGTCTTGAGTGAGGTTGAGGGAAGGATGGATGCTGAACAGTATGTGGCCATTTTGGAGCAAGGGTTGCTTCAAAGCATGAAGGAATCTGGAATTCCAAAAGATAACATTATCTTTCAACAAGATAATGACCCCAAGCATACCTTTAGAAGAGCCCAGAAATGGTTTGAAGAGCAGGATATCAAGCTTCTAGACTGGCCTGCATAATCTCCAGACCTCAACCCAATTGAACACACTTGAAATCACCTCAAAAAATCTCTCTCAGGTTATGAGAGTGCTCCTACAGGAGTTCATCAATTATGGGAAAGGGTGGTAGTGGAGTGGGGGAAGATTTCTGTGGAAGAGTGTCAAAAATGGATAGGAAGCATGCCTAGAAGGGTTAAGGCAGTTATCAAGGCCAAAGGAGTTCATACTAAGTACTAGATAGTTGGATTTTTGTAAAGTCAAAAAACTGTCTGCATGACATGTCATTTTCAAATGGCTGCTATTCTATCAATTCTTATCCAGATCACTTGATTCTTGGATCAATAGAAAGCCAAGAGTATGTATGTTATTCAATACACTCATGGGTTAGGGCTAGGGGTTATTGCATTTAGTCATAACTAATGTAAAACATGCAAATATATGGACAGTTTTTTGAGCCACTGTATATGAGTCATAATGAGTCATTATGAATCATTCTTATCTCTTATCCTATTCTATCATACTCTATGATGTTCTATGCTTACTCAGTTGCACAATAGGGAAACTCTCATATAGCAACTCATTGCATATCAAATATATTCAACCCACCAGCTAAAGCAATCTGTTCATATGTGCACAGACCATGTGCATTACACATATAAACCCTATGATACATGGCTATACAGTAGAGACAGAATACAATGACTTCCAAGATTGTTGCAATGTTTAACTCTAATGCAGTACACTTTGTGCACTGCAATCACCTGTGGGAATTTTGCTTAGCTTTGGTGAGAACAAATAAGGTGCTGTTTGGACAGCACCTAAACTGGAATTTGGGATTCACAAATTCAAAATGTAAGTCATATGATACACTCATGTGAGGCTAGTTGCTATACAATTGCTAAGGTGGCACCCATTGTTGACCATCATCACCATGTCAAGCCAATTCAACTCTGGTTGCTCTCTCTGATCCAGAGGGCCTGTGGCTGATGTACCTACAGCAAGAGCAGGTCAGAAACCTAAGGCACAATGGATGGATGAAGAGGAATTTATCAGAGTTAAGGTGCAGTGGGACACTAATAACAAGTACAATGAGTGAAACTCAGCTTTGGAGATGAAGGCTGTATATTCAATACCTAATAACAAGTACAATGAATGAAGCTAGACAACATAATCAGTATTGTACTTATAGTAAATGACAGATAAAGGTCTCACCTCAGCTTCAGAGACAAAGGCTAAGGTGTTCAAGTCAGAACATGATGAACTAAATATCCCACACAAAATGAGCTTGGAGAGCCATACCAGAACTACATGGCAAGGTACATTGTAATAGATAAATAGTAAATTGGATCAGTCAAGTCAAATCAAAGTGAAACAACATCAAGTAAACATATCTGCAGTCATGCTTGATATTTCTTGGACCATAAGACTCCAAGTTCTGACACTCCCCCTTCAACCTGGATGCAGTCCAAGAGCACTAGCAAAGTGCTTTGCCTTTAGGCTAGGTAATGCTTTAGTAAGCATGTTGGTGGTCATGTCATCTGTGAGACAGTATTCAAGACTGAGAGAACTGTTCTGGATAATGTAGTGAATAAAATGATAATGGATGTCAATGTGTTTGATATGAGCATGGAACTGATCATTTTTGGAGAGGGTGATGGCTGACTGGTTGTCACAGTAGAGAGTTGTTGCACCATTGAGAGGGCCAATGATTTCTGTGAGGAAGGAGCATAACCATAAGGCCTTCTTAGCAGCATGAGTAGCCACAATGTATTCAGCTTCAGTCATGGGCAATGTGATGACTTCCTGTGTCTTGACAGACCATGAGATCAGGCCACCATCAATTAGGAACACATATCCTGAGATTGCATGGTGATCCTCATTTGTACTGCCATCTGCATCAGTATATCTCTCTAGATCCTTTATCTTAGTAACATAGGTGATCTTCCAATCAACAGTACCTTTCAGGTATTGAAGTATGCATTTGATGGCCTCCCAATGCACCTGTCTAGGGTTCTCATTGAAATAGAATACAGTAGTAGTGGCATAGATGATGTCTGGGCAACTTTCAATTGCTGCATAGGTGAGGAAACCAGTTGCCTCATAGTAGGGCACATCTTGCATATTGGCAAACTTGTTGGGTGAGGACAGAGAATGAGTTTTAGAGAGTTGGACAGAGGGATTTATGAGAGTGGAGAGTGGTTTTGCATTCTCAAGTCCATACTGTTTCATGATAGAATTAATGTAGGATTTCTGTGAGAAAGAGAGAGTACATGCATCTTGATCATGCTGGACTTCAAAACCAAACAGCCATGAATCTCATCAAGATCAGAAATCTTGACCTTACCTTTCAGCTGGCATTTTATCTCCTGCAAGAGATGGGTTGAGCTGGCAATGATCATCATGTTGTCAACATGGACAGTGATAATGCCTAGGTCATCACCTGTATATCTAAAGAATACAGCATGATCAAATTCACAATATTTGAATCTAACCTCTTTAAGAAGTTGATGAAGCTTCTTGCACCAGTGATGACTGCTTTGTTTAAATCCATAAAGGGGTCAGTGTAGGCATAAGACTTTGCCAGAGTCATCAGAGATGGGAGAACCAGGTGGTTGGCACATGTAGATAACTTCAGTATCTTCAAATTCACCATTGAGGTAAGCACACTTGGTGTTGACCTGGTGGATCTTCCAATCATGGTGGGCTACTAGGGCAAGGATGGTTTGGATTGATGCAAGCTTGACAATGGGTGCAAAGGTATCAAAGTAGTTGACTTCTGGTACTTGCATGTAGCCCTGTGCAACAAGTCACACTTTGTACTGTTTGATATTCCCTGCTGCATCCTCTTTACCTTGAATATCCATTTACTCCCAATCATGTTCACTCCTTCAGGCCTGTCCATAGCCTCCCAAGTTCCCATTGTGTCCAGCTGACATAATTCAGCATTGACCACTTCTTCCCACTTTGGCCAGTCAGGATGTTTTCTTGCCTCTTCCACACTCCTTGGTTCAAGGCCAATCAACTCAGTGACTGCAGCAGCCATCCCAGACTCTTCAACAGCATCACCTAGGGTGTTCCCTTCACCATTCAATGAGTTTTTATTGAGACAGTGCTTGGATTCCAGAAGGTAGGCCAGATTGTGAATCAGGTGCAGTTGCTGATCCTACACTAGCTAGGATATCACACACATATTGTAATGGGTTCCAGGTACACTGTGAGCATCCAGACACTGCCATCACATCCAGTTTCATGCTATGATTATCCAAGTTCAGGCTGGGGGGTTGAGTATTGTGTATGGGTGGGTTTTCATCACTTTTAGCAGGTTTTTCACCAAAATTCTGGTTGTTCAAAACATTTTCAGTGCTGGAAGCATTGCAGTTGCCAGCCACACCACTCTCCCCCTCAAACATGATGTTTTCATGTGTTGGAGGTAAGTCTACCTCACTCATTTTGAATCAAACATTCTGTTCAACAGTTACTGACCTCTTATTAGGCCAATAAACTTGGTGCCCCCTGCTCAGATTATCATAGCCAACCCAGTGCCCCAATCAGGCACAGCTGTCTATTTTTAATGCATCTGCATCATGGAGCCATACTTGCACACCCCAGACTGGCAGTTCAGCTAGGTTCAGCAGATTTCCATGTACAGCCTTGAAAGGCATCTTGCCATCAAGTGCTTTCATCAAGGTATGAATTTTCAATCAAGTAGTGTGATTGACAGCCTCTCCCCATAGGAAATGAGGTAGCCCAGAGTCATGCATCATGGCCCAAACTTTTTCAGCCAAGATACTCACCTCCCCAATTGATGCATAGGATCTTAATGATGGCATCACAATGGTTTCTGACCCAGGCTTCAAACCTTTTATAGGTCATGAAGTCTCTGACTTCTTCCACAGGAGGTAAAGGGACATTTCACACATCTTGTCATCTGTATAGCTGATGTAGTATCAGTGGCCACCCAATGACTTGATTGTGGCTGGTTCCCACAGGTCTGAATGGATTTTGCCACCATAAGTTATTGCTTACTCCCCCTGTCATTTCTTTGTCACAGGTCAATGTTTCAATTTGGCAGCAACACAGGGCTCACAGAATGTCTTTGAGCCATTAGCAGAGTCAGTGAGCACTAGTCCAGTCATGAAGCCTTTCATAACCAGGTGTTTGGCTGCTTTTGATGCAATATACCTCATGCAGCAGTGCAACTCCAGTATGGTGAGTCTTTCAGCAGTCACATTCACACTCCCTGTATAGTCCTCATGTACTATCTTATATAATCCACAAGATGTCTTTAGGATTTGACCTAGGACCTTGCCACTCAGGGCAGAGATTATGTAAACACCCTCCTTAAAGGTGGTTGTGCACTCAGCATCATCAATCCACCCAATTGAAATCAATGTGTACCCAACCTCAGGGAAGTACAATACTTCCATAAGTCATATGGTTGATTCCTCATCACCAGTAGGAACTTCAACTGACATGTTCCCAATCCAGTGACACTAAACAACTGTTGGTTCATGACATCAAACCCTTTGAGGGAATAGGGTGGAACATAACAAAGTGGTCTCAATAGGGTGATGGGTGGTGAGTAGTACCAGAATCATAGAGTTCAATAACTCAGTTTGGATTGTGAGGTCCAGGGTCTGCAGCAGCAGCCAGGTCATGTTCATCCACACTCTTAGTGACCAAGGGGGCTACTGTGGTGATCAACATTGCATCACTCTCACCAGTATTGACCACATGTGGGGTGTTCTTATTGTCCTCTTCCTCAGAGAACCAGAACTCTGAGTCAGATGATTTGTAATCCATTAGTGTTGGTAAGTCTTCACTTTTCTTGAATAGTTCATCAGCTTTGTCATCTGAACTAATTGGAGTTGTAGCCCAGGCACCATCCTCATCAAACTCTACAGCATTGGCTGAGTTCCCTTTTGACATGCTTGACTGGTCCTCTCCTGATTTTGAGTCCTTTGGTGAGTTCTTCTTGCTGGTGCTTGGCTTCTCTTTGCCATCCTGGCTTGGGCTAGTGCACTGATCTTGCTTGTGGCCAATGCCACTGCAGTTCCAGCAGGTTCCCTTCTTTTGTGGTGGCCTCTGATCTCAGTTACCAGAACTATTACTTGAAGCAGCAAAGGCAACCCCTTTATCTCCTTTTGATGACTTGGCTTTCCCAGCATTCAAACAATTGTATTCCTGAGTTAGGTAATGCATTGTGTTATCTGGTTTCAAGGCCTGTTTAAGAAGACAGGCTGACACAGATAGATGAGCAATATAGTTCACATAGTGAGCTGGTAAGGAGTGAATAATAGTAGAAGTGTACTTGTCATCTGATAGACTAGCTCCCACAGCTGCAAGTTCTTCATGCATTAACCAGAGTTTAGCTAGGTGAGTTTGGAGATCCCCCTTCTTGGCACATTTGAGGGACTGAAAATGAGCACACAGGTCAGCTTGGACAAGAATAGTCTTAGACTTGAATTCCATGACAATGGTTGTCCACATGTCAGCAACAGTTTCTGCATGAAGAATCTTCCACAAGGTAGAGTCAGGTAAGGCCCAAGCAAGTTGTTGACAATAGGTAAACTCAGTCTTCTCCCAGGTAGCAAGCTTGACCTTGTAGGTATTCTGTTGCTTATGGTCTGCTGGCAGAGATGAGTTTGGGGCCTTCTTTGCATCCAGGTGTGAGGCAACTCCACAGGCAGCAAGTGCCCACTCAATCTGATTTTTGAAGATGATCCAATTATAGCCATCAGACTCAAGTTTTGGGATAGAGTACAGATCTTCATGGATATTATCAGAATTCATATTAGCAGCAGCAGGGCTCATAACCCTATCAGGGTTATGAGGTGCAGTGAGATACTAATAATAAATACAATGAGTGAAACTCAGCTTTGGAGATGAAGGCTGTATATTCAATACCTAATAACAAGTACAATGAGTGAAGCTAGACAACATAATCAGTATTGTACTCATAGTAAATGACAGATAAAGGTCTCACCTCAGCTTCAGAGATGAAGGCTAAGGTGTTCAAGTCAGAACATGATGAACTAAATATCCCACACAAAATGAGCTTGGAGAGCCATACCAGAACTACATGGCAAGGTACATTGTAACAGATGAATAGTAAATTGGATCAGTCAAGTCAAATCAAAGTGAAACAACATCAAGTAAACATATCTGCAGTCATGCTTGACATTTCTTGGACTGTAAGGCTCTAAGTTCTGACAGAATGGGAACTTGTACATTACTTGCAGGAACAAGGGGTAGGCCCTGGAGATGGATACAACTTTTCCATGACATTCTTTAATGGTGACTCTCAACATTTGAAACAGAAATTCCCAGTACAGCATGGCAGTGAAAAGACTGTCAGTTCTTGCCAAACAAAGTGGTGCAGCATATGTAGATCCTTATCTACATGACACTTTGATTACTGATGAAATACTACAACTCAGTGATAATTTCTATGTAGTTTGTAATCTCAAGCATGCATCTGGATTCACCTGGAGCAACATCAATGGAGTTGGGAAGGATGGTTTGAATAAGAAATGGACAGACTATATGGCAGTAAGCCCAGCAGTTACACTCTAAGATAATGTGTCTTGTTCTAGCTACTATGTAAAAGCACAAAGGTGCAAAACATTTTGGGAGCCAGGGCTTTCCTCTTTTCAACACTGTCACAGATATACATACTCTCATCCCAACCCAAAGGGGCCCATGTCTTCCACCCTGGTAGCAAATGCACCAAGGCTATGGCAGCATCCAGATTCATCAGGAAAATGATGGTGAAAATATATTCCATTATAACCAGAGAGTACAGTAGATAATACCAGAGAAGGCTAGATAATGGATTATCATCAAATTATCATCTATCAAAAAAATTCTACCAGAATTTATAATAGATTATCCCTTCTTCACCATTTTCTTGATGACTTGACCATCCTAAAGTAGCATCTGGATTGACTGTCCCACCACATACCCCAGCAACAGATGCACCTTCTCCCACAGCTTCAAGTTCTTCAATACATTCAACACCATTTAGAGCACCACCTCCAATCTAAGCCATGTCTGGATCTACTGTGGATCCCTCAGCACCATCATCCATGCCATCCTCTTTCCTCAGATCAAGCAGAAATTCTGCCTCTTTGTTGGCATTGACCAGTGTCAGTTGGAGCAAGCATAAGGCATCCATGTTGTCCAGTTCCAGGTCAGTCAAACCAGCATCTGAGTCATCCCACAGGCACATTTGAACTTCCTCACTCATAGCCACAGCATGAGTGGAGGGTGCCAAGGTGATCAAACACCTCTCTCACACCATTGATGAGATCACTTAAGTATTTGCTGCAATAGGAATCACAATCACCACCACTGACATTCATCAAGATGCCATTGCTGTGCTCAAAATGTATGAAAACAACTATTTCACAGATGAGCTTCTGTACCTTGGTGCATAGCTGATGCAAAGTTGAAGCCAGGCAACACTTTTCACTGACATGGGGAAAGTGGTTTAAAAGTGTTGGCTGAAGGTGTGTGTCTTGCAGAATGAGCCACACATAGATCAGTGTAAATTTTACTGTGCCTGTAGTACTGTCAGCAACAGACCCATCTCAGCTATACAGTGAGTATGTGAAGTCAAATTCAAAGTCACAAGTGAATAGGCAACTTTGTGGCAGGTAACCCTTCTGGTTACACATGAATGTGTGATTGTCTTCAGAAGCAAATACATGGATGTGTGAGCCATCAACTGTGCTGATGCACTTATCAAAAATTTTGAATCAATGATCTTGTGTGATCTTGTGTGAAATGGGTGTTTCAGATATGGGGAACTGGATCTGCAAGTTGTAAAATGTTGGCAATGAAAACAAAGATTAAAAACTTTAACCAATGGAGGTTAAAATTTTTAAAGTGAAGTAATAAAAAGAGTTAATTGTTTTTATAATTTTATACTACATAAAAACTTTAGGCTATGGTACATACTAAAAAAATAACAAATAAAATTCTGTCACTATTTTAATAGGTGTAACTATCCTAGGATTATATATACATAAACCTCATTTTTTCTCATTCTTCATTCCTTTCATTTGAAATAACTGCTGACTACAGTGTGAACAGAGTTTAGAATGTTAAAAAGTTGTACTCACTTTGTAATGATGTCTGCTGAGTGTTGGAATCATTCTGCAGTAAGGTGCAAGGATAGCCCAGTCATACACATATATAGAAAGATTCTGAGTTGCTCCTCTGTTGATATTCCATTCCATGAGTCCATGATGCCATTCTCACTAAGAACATGTAAGAGTGTGGAAAAGGCATTGACAGAAACACCAAAATTGATCTTCATGCAGTCTAGATGATTCTCCATGAGCTCTAATACCCAAGTGTAACTGGTAAGGTTTGAAATGTGATGAGGGACACACAGGAGAATGGAGAAAACTTGGCAGGTGAGCTGGGCAACTTGTGTCAAAACTAGCATTAAGAATAAAAGCAGTCATTTATGGTGAATGATGATATTTGTGATGGTCTGGTACACTGGCCCTTGCACTTCCAGATCTTGGTTGATGTTGATATCCATGAGTGCTGTAGTGATCAATGAGGAGTGGTATGACCTGCATCACATGTCCCTTATGTGAGTGTTAAAGCAAAGTATGATAGTTGGGAAACAGGAGTGGAAGCTCCAATAGGCTTTGGGCTAAACCTAAACTACTTCTACTGCACAGTGGAAGTTTCTAGATAAGGACCATAGATACTTACAAGATGTTCACTTGGAGAGATCTTCTAGTTGAGAGGATAGAACAATGTAAGAGTTGAGAAAACAACTGTTACTATTTGAGGACTTAAGGGTCCTATATATATATGTGCTAGACATGGTCTGTGTGCAGGTACATGAGTTTGCTTCAGCCCATGGGTGTTAAGGCTTTGCAGATATGCAAGCCTTGAATGCCTTTGAAACTGACACACACTAACCCTAACCCTAGACATGCTGACCAAGCGCTCTACAAGGCTTTTACAAGGGCCTGTCCCAATGTCTAGGATGCTGACTAAGCAATCCTCTGAGCCTTACAAGGTGACACTTGGCATGGTGAGAATCCTTGGTCCTAATATAAGTGACTGATGAGGATTTTAGAAGCAAGCCAGTAGATTTGTAGGATTGCAAAGGAGATGAAAGATGGGGAATATCCTGCATCTTCATCTGGACTATATACTACATGAGAACAATAGAACTACTGGCTATGGGAAACAATGGGGAAGTGCCATATGAGGCATATGATGTATGTAAGTCCATATTAGTAGAACAATGTGTGAGAAGAAATGGAGCTGAAGTGACTTGTATGTGCGTAGGTAGGAGTCTGTGTGAGTAGATGTGTCATGATCACATGAAAGTTAACACTCATATGCCTGAAATGAGAAAGGGTGTACAGCATGTACACACAGGTATAGTATCATATTGTAGAGAAGGGGAAACATACTGTTACATGAGCCAGAAGGCTCAAGTCTGCTGAGCACATCCATGGATAGGGGTCAGCCCTGTAGGTAAGAGAAACTTGTCTGCAAAGCATCTGTTGGATTATGTAAGAAGAAAGTGTGTGACCATGGGAAGGTCATGTGATTGGTAAAGATAAGATAAGAAAAGAAAGCATAACAATGGGTTGAGCTACATATGGTAAGTAGGAGTTTCCATATAAGAGAGTCTCTTATATTAGAGTAATCACATAACATAATGGAACCTCATAGAACAATGATGTCATATATGTTTGGACACTTCCATATAAGTATAAATCCACAGAACATAGAAGAAGGTGTGAGAACAACACTGGTAATGTCCTATAGCTGGTCATAAAATCACATGTTGTGGTAAACACATGCAAGTGCTTGTTTCATCAGTGGCATTGCACATGACAAATCTCTAGAGCATAATAGTGAGTGTCTATTAGCAAAGCCAGGTGCTTAACTCTATTTGCTCAACAAGTGTATCATGTGACTTGCATGTTGAATTTTGAATCCCAAATTTGAATTTAGGTGCTGTCCAAACAGCACCTAAGCTATATGCTCTTGGCTATAATCTACCCCATAGGGTCATGTGATTTTGTCCAATAGCTGTGGAGATACATATTTAAAAACAGTAATATCATTGCAACAGTTTTGCACCACCTGCTTGAGCAAGTTGTCATGTGTTCATCATGCATCCCCATTTGTACCTAGGCAAATGATCTTGCATGCATCCTTGATAATCTTCCCATCAGCATTGCACAGGATAAGACAGCCATCATCCTTATTAATGGAGTCAGACACATGGATAATCCATCCTCTTCCTTGCTTCCACAAGACACACTCCTCTGGATGAAGCCTAGAGAAAACATCTAAGTACTTGATATCATGACACTATGTAGGAATCATACCTTGCAAAGTGGGGCCAGGCAAATGTATGGTAAGTATGTATATTTCCATCTACCATCTACAATACAATACAACTCATTATAGGCCACTCAACTGCAAAGAACTCTTCAACCTTCAACATGCCTCCACTCAATGTCATCAAACACATCTTCAGTGTTCTAAGATGGCACTTTCACATCCTCCTCATACCCATTGAATACAATCTCAAAATCCAATCTCATTTACCTACCACCCTTGTTGCCATTCACAATTTTATTCATATTCATGACCCATTTGACAATGACTCCCCTGATGATGCTGATGAAGATCTTTGTAGTGACAAGCACCCATATCAAGCAGGAAATGTGCCTGTAGTAGCTGAGGGTGGAGAAGTTGATGAAAATGAGAATGTTGAGGCAAGGGTTATGTGGGACAACATTGCACAGTGTATGTAGGACAATTACCAGGTGGTTTTATCAGATCATCAGGACTTGGATGACTTTGAGTTAGATGTCAACTCTGACACTATGTAGTTCACAATACCAATCACACTGATTGCATTCATTCACAATTGTATGTGCAAGAGGTTCAGATGCAGTGATGAGGACAACAAAATGTAGCTATCAGTGATACTAACAATACAATCAGGCCTGGGCTGTGCCAGAAGAGTGCTGAATATCATACATGTCAGCTACAAATGAAAGGTGGGCACTGTTATTTGGTAAGGACAGGTAGGTGACAGCAGAAGTGGGATTATTAGTAAATTGCATTAACATAAAATGGTGATACTTGTCAGACATTGTTGCATGTGTTAAGGCTTTGCAGATATGCAAGCCTTGAGTGCCTTCAAAACTGATGTGCACTAACCCTAACCCTAGACATGCTGACTAAGCACTCTACAAGGCTTTTACAAGGGCCCAACTCTATGCCAATACAGCCTGCTTAGTAAGCAGCTTCTAAGGACTTACAAGATGTCTCTGGCAACAGCAAGAATTCTTGATATTGGGTGGAAGTGACAAGCAAGAGTTTTAGCAAGCTAGTAGATCCATGGTATTGCAAAGGAGATGAAAGATGAGGAATATCCTGCATCTTTGTCTAGGTTATATAGTACATGAGAACAATGAAGCTACTAGCTATGGGGAAGAATAGAAAGTGCCATACTAGGCATACAATGGTAGTCCATAAGTAGAGAACAAAGAGAGAGAAAGAATGGAGCTGCTATGACTCAGAATCACATAGTTATGAGTCTGTGTGAGTAGATGCATCACAATCATGTGAAAGTCATGTGATGTGAAAGTTGTCACTAACACACCAGGAAAGAGGAAGGGCATGCTGTGCATACACATGGGTATCATAGCATATGGTAGAAAGGGGAAAACATACTGGTAAGTCATGGGAATAATCCCAAGTCTGCTGAGTGTTATGGCACAAACAGTAACACCTTTCTTTTCTTATGTTTTCTGTTTTGTCATCCAACAGACATTTTGTGGACTATCCAATTACCAGTATGTCTCACTCTGTGTCTTTTCCTTATGTTTTTACCTTTACATGTGTGTTACTTATGCAGGCTTTCACCCTTCACTGATTTTCCAGTGAAAGCCCCTATGATGTGTGGCACATGACCCAGTCATGTCACATCAATTCATACTTACAATTTCTCAACTCATTAATGGATGCAGCTGGCTGCAGACTGTGTGCTGTACCCACAGCCCTTTTACTCAGAGTATCTGTACTATTAGTGCAGCCAGGATATGCCTGTGCAGTTTTTGTACTAGTATATAGAGTAGACAAAGATGGGATATTCCCCATCTTTCATCTCCTTTGCAATTCACCTAAGCTTGTCTGCATTGTACCCACTGAGGACCTGCTGTCAAGGAACCTTAGCTTTGAACCAAGAGCTCTGCTGCAAGAGGAACAACTATCCAGTGAACCCACAATTAGCACTAGGTGCTGTAGGGTTAGGGTTAGTGTTTGAGCACCAGTTCTGAAGGAATGTTTTCAGCTCTTGAAGACTCAATGCTTCAAGGCCTTAACAGCAGACAAAAGATCACCCCATTGTGCATTGACATCACCATACACTGATGCTCCCTGTTGCCACAAGCAACAGTCACCCAATTGTCTTCAAACCTCTGTGCCACACTGGTGTAGTCCCCCTGTCTATATTAGGCAGTCTATTACTAAGCAAATCTCTAGCACACCTCTTTCTCAGGTAGCTCCCACTAGTCACCCTTTGGCCCATCACAGTCCACAAGTACTACATTAGGTTGAGCTCTAGTTCCAACACTAAGTTCCAACCCCCTGTTCCTAAGAGAGCAAGTCACCCCCAAACTCCCCATTTTGGTTTAGAAGCTAGCATCCCCTTGCCACCTCTTTTGGTTACCCCAAAAGTACCCTCAGACAACTCTGATACTGAACAACACATGCCCAGTGTCTTCATCACCAGCACATCCACCCCTATTCAAGTCAACATTGATCCATCAGAGGAAGGTTCCAACTTCTCAAAGTACTGAGAACAGAAGGATCCAGGTTTGGATAATGACTCCCTTGATACACCATTAGCAGGTCCCCTTTTCACATCTGTCTTGTCAGAAAAGTCAGATCTCCCAATCCCAACTCAACAAGATGAAGCAATGGTGGACACCCTCATGAAAGCTTTAGCAGGAGCTTTGATTATGGACCCATTCACAGGTCACCAGCCATCCCTGGCTGAAATAATCTACTGATACCAGATGAAGGTATTGATAACTGCCAAAGAGGGTAAAGGCTGTGCCCAAGGGCCAATCAGAGTGAGTGGTCACAACTCTACAGGCAATGGTAAGGCCAAGGGCAGAGAGCTTGGGCTCAACAAACCCATCATATTCAACAGCGATCATCAACAGTATTCAGGATGGATAACTTCCATCAAAGTTTACCTCAGTATGAATCAACACATATATGATACTGACAAAAAGCACATAGGCTTTATCTTATCATTCATGAACAAGGGCTCAGCCCTAAGCTTCAAACAATCCTACATCATGCAGTGCACCTTTGAGGGCACAGATGGAGAAGACAGAGGAGTAGTTTTCTATGACATGTTAAAGGAGTTCAAGCATAAGCTCAAAGACTGTTTCCAGATTGGAGATATTAAAGCAAATGTGCTAATAACTTTATCTCAGATCCAGCAGGGGAAACACTCTCTTGATGAGTATATCACAAACTTCAAGAACCTCCTTAATAAGGCAGGGCTTCTTGAAGATGACCTTGTGGCAGCCACCTTCTTCAGAAAGAGGTTGCACCCCACACTGAGCTGAAGAATCTTAGGACTTGGATTGATTCTCAGAACAATCTCAGAGTGGAAAGAAGTGGCTACCAGAGTATGCACATCCCTCACAACAATGAGGATGTATGAAGGAAAGGCCTCAGAGGCCAACAGGAATTTCCTCTGGAAAAATGAAGGGTATAGTTCCTACCCTAACTGGACTAACCACTCTCACAGAAAGGAGAGAGACCCAAATGCTATGGACATAGATGCAACAGCCAAAGACAGCAAGGATTGCAGCAGCTATGGAAAATCAAAGAAAGCTTGTGCATGCTTTAATTGCAACAAAGAAGGGCATTTCACCAAGGATTGCCCAGATCCCCCTAGGCCCAGAAAAGGTGGCCAAGCAAAAACCAGAGAGGCAAGGATTAAAGAACTAAAGAAGGAAGTGGAGCATCTAGAACAGGAGGATGCACACTCTTCTACTTCTGGTGCATCCTCCCAGGATTTTTAAAGGGGTGAGCTACCACCATGGCTCATGTTCCCACTACTGAAAAATGTACTTTTAGGCTAGGCTGTCTGGAATGCAATGTGAACACCATTTACTGTTACAAATGGGACCTGTGTGTGTTGGCAATTAACAAATCAGCCTACCTAATTGATCACAGTGATTCTCCAGTGAAGACCTTAATTGACTCCAGAGCCAAAACAAACATAGTCAATGAAAGAACCATGGATCGAGAAGGACTCTTGACCTGGAAGATTCAAAACCTGTGGACACTCTGAAGCATTACCAGTAAAACAAATCAAACTGTTGACAAGATAGCAATGTTCCGAATTCAGATATGGGGTAAGAATATGTGAGTCTGAGTGTACATTACCAGGATGGGGAATGGAGAAGGACTGCTATTAGGAATGCCCTGGCTCAAGGAGCACAATCTGATTATCAACTGGTTCACCTGCAAATTGGTAAGTTGGGGAACTGATGACAATGCAAGCACAAAAGTCCAGCAAATGTCAATCTTGACACAATTGGAAGCAGAAATGCAAAAACAAGAAATAACCCTTCCAAAAGAGTATGGACAGTTCACTAATGTCTTCTCAGAAAAGGAAGTTCCACTCCCAGAACACAAACCCTTCCTGAATCACAAAATAAAGCTTAAAGAAGATTTCATCCTAAAGAAAGGTAAAATCTACAAGTTAACACCTCCCCAGCTCAAGGAGTTGGACAAATTCCTAGAAGAAAACCTAGCATGCAGAAAAATTTGACCTTTGAAATCTCCACAAGCAGCACCAGTTTTCTTCATAGGAAAGAAGAACAGCAAACAACAGCTAATTCAAGATTACCAACACCTCAATAAGTATACAGTACAAGACTCATACTCATTACCAGACATCAAAGAACTTCTAGATGAGCTAGCAGGCTTGAAGTATTTTGCTAAGTTTGATATCCAGTGGGGGTTCACTAACATCTGTATAAAGGAAGGTGACAAATGGAAAGGAGCCTTCATCACTCCAAGAGGGTTGTTTGAACCCCTGGTAATGTTCTTTGGACAGACTAATTCACCACCAACTTTCCAGTGGTATATGAATACTAAATTTAGTAGTATGATCCATGGAAGAAGAAGCATTATTTTTATGGATGATACAACAATCCACACCAAAACCAAACAGGAACTCAAGGAACAAGTAATTGAGTTCCTCCAAATCACACAAAAAGAAAATCTACACCTAAAAATCTCAAAGTGTATCTTTGAAACTGAAGAACTCAATTTCTTAGGCTACATCATTAAGGAGGGTAGTTATGAACCCTTGCCTGTTAAAACAAAAGCTATTAACAAGTGGGCTGTGCCCAAAAACTTACATAAACTTAGAAGTTGTCTAGGCTTCTGCAACTTCTATCAAATGTTTGTCAAAGGGTTCTCTCAAGTAGCCAGACCTCTGCACAACCTTTCAAAGAAGGACATCCCTTATGTGTGGGGCCCTGCACAAGAAGAAAGCTTCCAAGCACTCAAGAAGGCCCTTGTTTCAGAACTGGTGCTCAGGCTACCAGATTTCAAAAAACCTTTTGTAGTCCACATGAACACATCAAAGTTAGGCACCAGGGTGGTCCTCAGCCAGGAAGATGAGAATAAGGTCTTACACCCATGCACCTATCTTTCTCAGTCTCTTAATGGTGCAGAACAGAACTACTAAGTGTACAACTTGAAGTTATTAGCAGTAATATACGCTCTTAAGGAGTGGTGAACTTATCTGCTGGCACCTGTTGTGCCTACCCTGGTGTATACTGATCACTAGAATATGATGTACTTTAGAGAACCCCAAAAGCTCACACCCCAACAATCACAATGGCAGGCTACCCTGCAGTCTTTCCTGATTCAGTTCATGTATATCAAGGGCAAGAGCAATGTGCCACTGGATGTTCTCTCCTAGATGGCAAATTTTGAGACAGAAGATAGGCCCCCAACCACCCTTTTGCCAGAATCTTTTGGTTTCAGGCTCAGGGGGGGGTAGGATTCCCTCAAAATCCAAGTATTTCCCTCAGAATAGTGGGTTTTTCACCCAAGACCACCAATTCCCCCAACATTCCACAGAATCCATCAACAGCCACAGCAGATAGGCACTCACATGAGGAAACATCAAAGACCACTGCTTGCACAAAAGGCATCTATAATCTGTCCACAGATTTGATGGGTAGTATACTAAAAGAAACAGAACATCTATGGATCAAAGAACTTGAGTCAAAGAAACAAGAAAACAGAAAAATATACATAAATGAAGCAAGAAGAAAGGAAGTATTAAAGGAATACCACAACTTGTGACCTTCTGGTCATCCAGAAGTCAGAGCAATGATGAAGATGTCCCAACACATCTATTGGCTGCATATGCATGTGGACATCTGAAATTATGTCAGAGGATGCATGGTTTGCAAAGCCAATAAGGTCAACACCCACCTGGTGATGCCCCCTATCACACCACATGACATGGCAAAATCCTCTTTCCCCTTTAAACTGATCTTGATTGACCTGATCATGGATCTTCCCAACTTTTGAGGAAATGACTCTATCCTCATGATTGTCAACCAAGGGTTGACAAAAGTGGTAATATTGCTGCTGACTAATAAAACAGTTGACTCAGTAGGAATCACCAACCTTTTCCATAATCATGTCTACCCCAGGTATGGGGTCCCTGATGCAGTCATTTCTGATTGAGGACCACAGTTCATCTCTGCATTCATGAGAGACTTGTACAAGTCACTTAGGATTCAGATGAAGGCTACAACTGCATACCAGCCACAGTCAAATGGAGAAGCAGAACAAGTGAATCAAGAGGTTGGAACTTTCCTGAAGATGTACACATTGAAGGACCCAGACAACTGGTCATAGTATCTAGCAGATGCTGAATTTGTCCATAACTCCTGAATCCATTCCACCCATGGGCAAACCCCATACTACCTCCTATATGGCTATGAGCCAACCCCCTATCCCATGGATCTGAGTCAATACACTCTGTTATCAGAAGAACAACTTGAGAAGCTAGCAGCTGTGCATGACACAGCAGTCATCATGCACAAAAATGCACAGAAGGCTATGCTAGCATGACACAGAGGACAGGGCTACTCGGAATTCAAAGTCAGGGATAAGGTTTGGTTAGAAACCACTAACCTCCATTTGGACATACCCTTGTGGAAACTAGCCCCAAGAAGGTATGGACCATTTGAGATAATCAAAAAGATCTCACTGGTGAACTACCAATTGGACCTTCCAAGAACCTGGTGCATTCACAATGTCTTCCATGCCAGCAAGCTGACTTGGTATATCATTACAGAGATCAATGAAAACACCCCTATTCCACAGCCCCCTGAGCAGATAGAGGGCCATGACAAATGCAAAGTTGAGAAAGTCTTGAAGCACAAGTCACATCAACAAAAGTTGAAGTACCTGGTCAAGTGGCAGGGATACCCAGATGCAGAAAACACCTGGGAACTGCCAGAACACTTTAAAAATGCACCCCAAGTTCTGATGGAGTACCAACTTGCCCACTCCCTCCCCCTCATATATCCCACCACCACCACTACTGTCTCAATGTCTTCTGGCTACAATACCCCAGATAACTGCCATGAAGATGTGTACCAAGGACTTCTCAATGAGCTCAATGACTACACAGAGACTGATTTCCCCTCATTTATTCCCCAGGTACAGTCCTCCATGGCTGATTGTGCCCAACTCATTTGCAACCCCAGAGCATCTCACTCACTCCACGCTGCTCCCATGGTCACCCCTGCCAGCATTTCTCACTGCAGGCAGACTGTGCAGCACAATCAACAGAGGAGAGCCACTGTCCCCTCTACTCACACCATCCTCACTCCCCAAACATGTAATACAGAAGCTGCTATAGCTGCACCTGGCAATGATGCTCTACCCCCCACAGCCAACAAAAGCACCTCAACAGTCAGCCAGTTCATCAGCTATGTGCAGGTGCTTAATAACTTTGAATTGTGGGACATGCTCAGATGGAGAGCACATGTACAGCATGAGTGTCTATGGGTGCTGTCTGAGGCTTTCAGGAATGCTGAAGGTATAGCTAATTGCACTGGCATCAGCATCATCTCTGACCTCACAAACACCCTGCTACCATATGGAGAAAGGAAGGTGACCAGTAAGGAGATATTGGAGGCAATGGACACAGAGAGAGGAATAGTCAGTATGGTCCATGAGATTTTTGGGCCAGCACTATGTTAGAATTTGTGAGTTGGGGCAATCAGGTGACCACGATGGATGGATGGGTGCAAACCAGGTCCAAACACAATACCAGTACAGGTAAAACTATGAGCTATTTATCTGTAGGTAGAAATCTAATATATCAAAAGATAATTACTGTCAATCAAAAGTGTCTTGTGAGTTTGACACATAGTAACTAAATATTCTGACACACTACTGATAACCTTCAACTCCTTTCTTGAGCAACATAGAGGAATGGCAGTGGAGATTCCTCAAGGTACTTCCACACTGCCAAGACCTCCTACTCCAATGCCTTGCTGAGTGTGATCCCCAGTGTGTTGGGAGTGAGCCCACCTGGGCTGAGCTTGCCCACCCATCATGGTGGACTTCACCTCAGATGACATGGATTCTTCAGCTCCTTGAATCTGGTCTGCCCACCCCAGTGGTGCAGCCACCCTCACCACTGCCAACTCTCCCTGAGACCCCACTGCTCATTGACCTTAAATTTCCCCAGCTTGCCCAAGCTACTGTTGGAAGAGCTCCTCTCACCAATATATCCCCTATCACCAATGAGCATGCTGTGGACATGGACTATTTCAGGGCTGCCACCCACCTGACTGACTGCTATCAACAGATCACTGGAACCAGTAGGGACAGATGGCCTGCTTTCTTTGCAGCTGTCCAGACTGACACTCTGGACTGCACATTGTACAATGCCACAGCCACCATGATACCTATCCCAAACAGCACATTCATCCTGATTTCAGTAGACTCAGACCTGTGGTACTACCTAGCTGAAAAGAAGGTGCTGCTGGTAAACCACCCACTGTTCAGTTATATGTACATCTTGTGGACATCTTCCTTGGTCTTGTCAAGGAAGAGATGTCCCATAAATGATCTGATGGGCATAGTGAGAGCAGTATCATTCACTAAGTTATGGTACACCATCACTGAGTAGTCCATGCTGGGGGGTTCAGCATTTGGTGGTCCAAGGGCATTTCCAATAATGTCACCCATCTGATTGACAGCACCTGCCATATTCATCACTGCAGCCACTTGAGAGATTCTGGTGGACAAGCCAGACATACAGCCCTACTTGCTGGCATGGATGGAAGAAGAGACCACTGACTGGTGGTCTGTGCCAGTGTGACAGCCCAGCAATAAAGTGGGGTTGCCCCACACTGGCCCCAAGAAGAAGTAGACATCACCTTGCAGAGAGCAGGGCTCTTGAAGGATTGGGCAGGAGAAGTCAGGTTCCAGCTTGTCTGGGAGGATTCTTCAACAATGTCAAATGTGCATTTCATGCTTTGCAGAGAGTCAGTATTGATGGTGGATGAAGGGGCATGAGACTTGACTCTGGAATACAGCAATACACTATCATGAATGGCATCAGCTTGCTCCCCAGCATTGGTAGAAGTGGTCCTGTGTGCAAGAGAAAGGAGATTGTCAAGTGATAAGGCAGAGGTGCAATCAGTCATCACCTGCACATCTGATAGTGAGGCACCTTCTGAGATGTTGAGGTGGGAAAAGGATGCAGGGTTGGTGGGACTGGTGGGTAACAAACAAAGGGCAGGAAGTAGCACAGTGACTCTGTGCTTATCTGGAGGTTTGTGCTGAGTTATGGAAGTGCAAGTATGTTGCGAATGAAGCTATCCAATGTTAAACACTGAAGAGCTAGCAGTTGAAAGAGAATAGTAGATTCAAACTGAGGGACAAGAGCCCTCTGGGTACAGTATATATACATACTGTACATGGTCTGTGTGTCCAGAGTAATCTCAGCACATTGTAACTACAACTACTACTAAAGGAAGGAATACTATCTATATGGAGATAGAACATTGTAGAACATAAGAGAAGGATACCAATAGTACAGTTCCATGTGATAGTCCAGCTATCTGAAGTAGCTGGTCACATGATAGCTAGGTTGTAAGTAATAAATGACAAAAGAATAATGGTCACTGATACAGTGAGCAACAAAAACATTGCAATGTTTGCAACATTTTCATTGTGTGCCTTATAACATGGGATGGAGTGTGGCTGTGCACTTGCGCTAGAGGGACATTTGTGGGGTGTGGTCCTGGCTTTCTATTGAGCCCTGGGTCAAGATCTGAGATGCAGTGGTTCCCATTCTATGAGCCAAATACTAAGGCCTACTCATTGCAACATTTTTGTTGCTGATGGTCTGTGAGATCAAATCCAGGCATGGAGCATGTATTTGTGGTGGAAATGCTGATGTAATATGTCACATGATCTGCTAAATGGTTCACCAGATCACAAACAACACCAAACAGTAAAATTTTCACTCACCATCATGCCCAAAGCTATCCACTCCTCTACAACTGATACTATTATTTCTCTACTTCAGCAGGGTCATTCTCTCAGGGAAATCTCCACTACTACTGATGTCCACTATAGCACCATCAATTGAATATGTTCCCAGCATTGTTCTACTCTTGAAAAATGCTCTCCTGGTCATCCTTCCATCATTACCCTCACTAATGTTTGGCATGCCATGCAATTAATTGGATCTGGGAAGGCTGAAAATGCTGTGGAGGTCACTCAATCACTTCAGGACATGAAGAACATACCTATCTCCTCCAAAACTGTCTGTTGTCACCTGAGGAAAGCTGGCATGAAAGCTGTGGTGAAGCAAAAACAACCTCTACTTTCAAAGCATCATAGGCAGAATAGGCTAGACTTTGCTCTGAGCCATCAAGACTGGACTGTGGAGGACTGGAAGAGGGTTATCTGGTCAGATGAGACCAAGATCAATAGGCTAGGGTCAGATGGCAGAAAGTGGGTGTGGAAGAAGCCTGGGGAGGGCCTCAGTGATAGGCTAGTGCAGGGGACTGTCAAGTTTGGTGGAGGTTCCTTGATGATGTGGGGCTGTATGACTTGGGAGAGTGTTGGGATGGCCTGCAAGATTGGTGGTAGGATGGATGCTGATCTCTGCACACAGATTTTAGAAGATGAACTTCAAGGTTCTCTTCAATATTTTGACAAATCTCCTGAAGATGTCATTTTTCAGCAAGACAATGACCCCAAGCACACCAGTAGGAAGGCCAAGCAGTGGTTTGAGGACCATGGATTTGAGGTCATGAGTTGACCTGCACAATCTCCTGACCTTAACCCTATTGAACATCTATGGGTTGTACTGAAAAGAAAGGTGGCATCCTACCCAACCCCCCCAAAAGGAATTCTTGAGCTATGGGAGAGAGTTGAGAAGGAATGGGAGGAAATAGATGTCTCCACATGTCAAGGTCTTATTGAAAGCATGCCTAGAAGGGTACAGGAGGTGATAAAAGCTAAGGGAGGATACACTACTTACTAATAATTGTCACTTTTACCATATAATAATGTCAGCAACAAAAACATTGCAATGAGTGGGCCTTAGTATTTGGCTCATAGAATTGAAACCACTGCATCTCAGATCTTGACCCAGAGCTCAATAGAAAGCCAGGACCACACCCCACAAATGTCCCCCTAGTGCAAGTGCACAGCCACACTCCATCCCATGTTATAAGGCACACAATGAAAATGTTGCAAACATTGCAACATTTTTGTTGCTCACTGTACATGACCTATAGACACAGATAGCTACTGTGTCAACAGTAGGATCATCCAGCTGGATGTCATCTTCCTCAGACCAGGAAGCAACATCCTGCATTCCTTGATAGGTGCCAGCTCCCTGCATGCCACCTGCAGGAGCTATTTGATGCATGAGGTGGTAGTAATTCCAGCCTTGATTCTGAAAGGATGCCATCAACTTTCCCTCCTGGCATGCATAAATTAGAATTGTATACTATGAGTGTACATATGATACTGCATGCATACCTTGGTCATCACCCATTCCTTCCAATTTGCCAGCTCAGATGCAGACTGGATGTTCACCCCACTGTTGATGTCTCAACTCATTCCTGAGTGATTTCTGTATGATTCAATAGCATTGTATGTTCTTTTTAACTAGTTACATGGTCAGATCAGCAAAATTGGTTCATGAATCAATGGAGGACTCACCTCACACCATTTGTACTCCACATTTGTGGCAATCTTGGGTCTGGTAGGGAATTCCTGTGTGATATGAGCAGCAGCAGCCTCACAAACCATAGTAGGGAAAGTTGATGCATCCCCAATCTTTGAGCACATTTTGACAAGATATTGCAGTAAGCATAGCACCTCTATGTGGTTCCATGTAATGTGCAGCTTGCCAGGATTTCTGGTAGGTTGTTTGCCCTTGAGGTTGACTGGGGTGGACATTATGTCAAGAGTGTAGTAGCTGCACAAAGAGCTGAAACATGCCACAGTGATGAGGAGTTGTCTGTGATGGGAGGGTGTGAGTGGTGGTGGTATGGGGTTGAGGGTCATGGTTAGGAATGAGGCAATGAAAGTTTAAACTCTGCACCACAGGTCTTTACTTGGTACTGAATGCTGCTGGATAAGAAGTTCTTACATATCATAAAATGCTAGTTAACATGGTTTCCAAGCAGACTCTTAGGCACCAGCACTGAGCATTAAGTCCCCACAGCAATGTGTGTAAGTACTTAGCTGAGTAAAATAGAAAGAAAAAAACTCAGGAAAACGTATATTTGTTATACAAAGCCACCCATCCAACCTGTAAAGTGTCTCTATGAAATCATTAGGCATCAACAGAAATGCAGAAAACTCAAGATTGAACCTGCAAATATCAGTAGAGTGTGAGAACATGAAATAACCTACCTCAATACATACAGCCTGTGCAGCCTGCAGAAACTGCTTGAAGTGTGCCTGTGAAGATTGCTAATAGATCCAAGTGGAGAATAGCTGTATCTAAATGAAATCATCATATGTACAGGAGAGGATAACTTGCCATGATGGAACCCCACCACATCTTGAGAGTAATTGAAGATAGTGCATTACTCACCTGACCCTAATGTAAATGACTGTGCATAGACAGCTCATTTTTGAGTGGGAGAAGGTTGCCATAGTCACACATACTAGATTCAGAAAAGAGCTCCCACCTGTGTGGCATATGTAGAAACATCACTGCCACAGGATTAGTATTTGATTGCTGTATGAAATGCTCATGGTTTGTGTACTTGCTAGTAATACCTGCCACCAAGATGTGAGTGCTGAGTATGTCCTGTACACAGTGTATCAGGAATTCTAAAGGGTGATTCATTCCAATAGGCATAATGGACAATGGAATGTTTCTTCACTCCCACGGCTTATGGCAATGCACAGGATGTTACCCATGGAAACATACATATCAAAACCTCGTGATCGAGATAGGTAGAGCAAAAAGGAATGTTTGCTTGGTGGCGCGGCAACTATTGCCTACTTAATCATATGGCACTCATTCCATCGAAATACAGTAACCGGTGCTAGCAAGGTCATGGAACTTCACTCTTTGCGCTTTTCCAGAGAAGTATCGCCAACACGAAGCCACGATCAACTTGATTAGTATTTCCTACGACTAATATGAACAAAAGAAACATTTATAACAATACAATATTAGATGGTATATATACATTCCAAATCCCATGAATGAGTGGCACCCAACAAATGTCCTGGTATCATGCACAATAAGATACACTACTTCGAGTCACCGGACTCCACGGCTCGTCCGTGAACGTTGAATCTACGGATCCACCAACCTGTATAACATTATCACAGCACGCATCACTTCATGTTCAGCGGGTAGGGTGCACATCCATCGAGGAACGTAACTTACCACTGGAAATAACCAGTAAATTCGTTGTACAGAATGCATAGAATGCAAGAGCGATGACACATACCTCTCGTTTTTGGATCTCGGAGGTTCAGCATCAGCCGCGAAATCAGTGCCACACACAGCCTTGATGAAGATAATCCATTAGCACTGATCAGTGAATCTACTTTGCAGGATCCTCACATATTAGTAGGGCTAGAAAGCACCGACTTGACATATGGCTGCATAGCAGCGGCGTTAGAACTCCGCTTATTTTGGCATGCCAAAAGTACGCACTTCCGCCACCTAATTAATGGAAAACGCAAGGTGCTGAGATGTGTACAAGAAAAGGAGACCATGTGCATATACGTACAAGAAAGGTAATGATATTTGCAATATTGATAACGGACATCGCTCTGTGTAATTCGGACCCTAGATCAGCTTTGAATAGACAAAACCTCTATCCAAGATACGAACGCAAAATACAGGGCGCCTGGAAGTGTGTTTTTGGCATCGATTAGATTTGTGATGAGGTGGGCTCAAGGAAATATAACTCACCGTCACGAATCAGCCGGGTTATGAATGTACGTTCTCCTGTTGACCTGATGTGCAGTAATCTAGAAAGGGTGAGGGCGAACACGAAACCGTCAAATAGGAGCTGTCCACCCCATGCTGCAGCGAAGCCTAGATGAGACACGTTCCCGTCACGTCCAATGAACTGAACGAGAGAATCCGCACGTACGTGAGGCTCTATAAGAAGCGAGAACATCAGTACGAGTCACAACCACATACGAAACTGTGCGCACTGTGCTTGTGTAATCGGTCCAAGACACCCTACCACCCTTGTTTGCAGTGGATGCATCACAAGTGAGGGTGATTTCAGTAAAAATGCCCACTAGGCGCTGAATCAGCTTGGACCTTAACTCAGCCATCATCCAACTGGCCCACGTACACAGCAGATTCCTATGGAAATTAATGCCACGAGAATAAGGAGGCCTAGAATCCATCGGTTTCGATCATAGAAGGCGTAAGCACGCATGATCATAATAACTGCGATGCGACTATTATTATGGAGAGGTATATAACTATTCTGAGATGCTCACCTCCCCCAATAAGCTGGAGCACCGCCATGATGACCTGATCCCATAAGTGGACGTTGTGACACCTTGAAAATAGACAGATCAAATGGTAACTGAAATTATTCCAAGTGAAGCCTACCACTGAAGCAAGCCGATATCAGATTTACAGGATGACATTTTTTGTGTAGACACGCACAGGACTGTCAATACCACCACTATGCGGAAGAAAGTTATCCAGAAGGGCGGGAACGCGTCCCAAAAGGGCGATATAACGGTTGGCGATGAAGAGTGCAAACGCCCACGTCCGACGAGGCTGGTTCCAGAAACGGTCGACCTCCCTTGTGAAGGTAAGTACGTAATCGTACAGGAATATCGCTGCCAGGGTGTATATGGTGAGCCTCGACGGAAATTGAGCGAATGGAAAATTTCCTCACTATATGCTACGACATTGAATGTGGCAGCGATGTCGCTGTATGTTTATTAGCTGAGATGCACACCAACGAACGCGACACGTACATTCCGGCTGCCATACGATGTCGGGCATATAAAGCAGGTGAGGGCTGGACAGAGGGACACGACACGAGAGTGGTTGAAGCGAGGTCAACATTTATATAAGGACTGGGATGTACTAATTAGGGTAGCTTCGAAGTGTGAGAAGAAGGGTAGGGTTATCTGAGTCGTTCCACAGAGTATCTGTCCTGCAAGGGACGCAAACCTTGACAGACGTCTCCAGAGAAGACCCGTTGAGCATCCAGACGCAGAGTTGGGGACGTTGGAATCGTGGACAAAGTTTCGAAGTCTGATAATAATAAGCGTACATTACGTACGTGGAGACAACGACCGGCGCCGACCCTTGCTGTGCCGAGTGGGAGCAATACGCCACACACGCTAATGCGTATATGTACTGATAGTACTTGTGGAAGTTCCGCGGTGCGCCACAATCCTGCAGGAAGCCCATCTCTACCTTGGATCCTGCGCAATGCATACGTGGTTGCCACGACCTCCATCAGTTACAGCATTAGACAGGAGTGGCGACGCGATTTCCAGCTTGAGGCCACTCCTGCACCCAGGTCGATGGAGCCTTTTCCTTTCTTCTCCGCCAAATATTCACATATTAGCAGTTCTCTGGCTGGGTGCTGAGACGCCTCCAAGGCGACCGGATGTGCCGCGGGAAAATGTTCGCGGCACCCGAAATGGCTTCTGAATATGGACAGCGACGAATCTAGTTTGTATTCCGGAGATGCACAAGCAATGCTTCGGAGGAGCACCCGCGCTTGAAAAGATGTTCGTATTTCCGATCTGGATGGGTCTGGCCCGTGCGCCTGTAAGCTCGCGACTCTATAAGCCTGCGCTCTTCTGTGCTCTCTCATGTATTTCCCCTTGACCACTTGCTTCCTCCTTCCCAGTCTGTTCCAGTGCAGTGGCGGCAGTTGTGTGCACAGTTTCTTTTACTTCCATCTCTACGGAGCACACGCGTGATATAATTATCGGCCGCTGAATCCGCACAGATTAGGCTTCTTTCACGTCACATTAAGTCGCCACTATGTCTGTCTCCTCCAGATCACCAACCAAGCCACTCACAACAAGAACTACAGAAGAGTCTAGTCCAGTCAAATATCCACCTACCCTAGTCCCCTCTTCGCACCGTACATTTGCGCCACCCTCTCCCCCTGATTTGTCGTCGAGAAACAGTCTTATTCTTAGCAATTCCATGCCTTTTTTTCAGTCCGATAATCAGCCTAAATCTCGCTCGCAAGGTACGTCGCATCCCCTCTTTCTACGTCCGATAATATTTACACGACCACCCCCACAAGATAATACATGTGAGGTTTCCCAAAAGCCCCTCCTCGATCAGTTTGGATCAAGAGTGGTAGATACTTCGTTCAATACCGCCAACGTCCAAACGCATACCACAGGCAAGTCCTCACTTGTGACTTACAGATCCTATCCATGCGATCACGTTTCGTAGCCTCCTACAGCTTGCCGAGTGCATCTAACACCGGCATGCCCGACGCTGCAGATATTGCACCCTTTGCCGGTGTCACATCGCCCTCTAGCAGTGACTCAGAGCAACATACCTCTACCCCCCATGCTCCCAACGTCTATATCAATGGCCTTCCACCACACTTCTCAGAACAGGAGCTGTTTGCTCTCGCGCGACCATTTGGGGAAGTCAAAAGCGTAAGAACATTCACCAGACACGTTAGCGAGAAGCCTACGTCAGTACTGCTTGCATGTTATGACTTGCATGTTCCATGCTGACTGACGAACGTGACAGTGGCTATGGTTTTGTCCTGTGAGGCATTACCTGAAGACTTGTTCATTGCAATGGCTAAATCTTAACCAGATTCGACGATATCGAATCGGCAGAAAAATGCATAGAGGGCCTTCGCAAGTACCGTAACCTTCATCCATCCTTTTCCAAGGTTTGCAGCCCTTTCGATCGCATCTTAACTTCTATTGACCGGTATTTAGCAAGTACACCGTATTCCGGGAACCATATATGCACAGCAAAGTATCGCACAACCCACCGAGCAAGATCCAACCTCGTTCAAAGCACGAATGGAGAAACTAAAGGACGAATCCTCGACAAATCTATATATGGAAGGGTAAGAGATCGACAATTTGCCGGTTTATATATGCGGTTGACGTTGAGCACTAATGGTAGTCTTCCACTTTCAATCGATGACGAGGTGATTGTTTAATGACTTGTTTGCCCACTATTAAACCTTCTCTAGACCCTGGCTTCTCTAGTGGCCCCATACAAGATCAAAAGCAGTCGATTCTTCAAAACCAAATTGAGTGACCCACCTCGTATAATCGCATTCGTTCGGTATGCCCTCCCGCTAGATCCAGGCTTTCCCCTCATCGACGTCTCCAGACTGGAAACGCGTACTGCAGCAGAAGATACGATTGAGCGTCTGCACGGAAGGCTGGTCAGGGGTTGGAATGACCCCGGATGCCGGATTTCTGTGCGCTTTGCAGACAGTGCTGAACAACGAGAGCTCCGAGTGGGTTTATTCGCATGTGTTCTCGAACAAAGCTAACGTCCCTTCTCTCCCTCTCATAGCGCACTGAGCGAGTGCTCAAGGGTGGAGACCACTCACCCTCGCGATTAACCATTGCACAGGCTGCTTTGCTCAACCTTCGTGGCCAGGAAATGCAGGCTGACTCGCACAAGGCGTCTAACTTCTCCCAACGTGAAGATATTCACCCCGCTGATAGACGAGGTACAACACCGTCACTGCGGCAATGTCAGGGGCCTCTCGATTATCTTTCTGGATCGGGACCATTGTCTACCTCTGTTTCATTGCCTGTCAACTTGGGCCATGGCCAGTACGACCCACCCATTCTGCCCGTCAGAAATCCGCATACTAGCGCTGAGATAAATTCCCTCATGCAGTCCATTCAGAGTGTTGGCATCCGGGATGGGCTTCTTACTAATGTCTTGGGAAACGCAACACTCAGCATTGACTATCCTGCTGTATCACAAATTCCGCTTCAAACGTTTGCCAATGGGAGTTTACTATCGGGTGCACCACCTGTGGTGCCGGGGCATCCTCGGGGCCAGACCCAAGCACGGAACGGGTTCACTCCTGCGGAGGAAGTGATTCTCCAGGCCCACAGTCGACGACTCCAGCTACAAACGCAGTTGACCAACAAATCCCAGGTTCCTGAGCAAGACGTTTTGCATACAGATTCATCTACACCGATAGGACAAGGATTCATAAGAAATCAACTTCTCCCCCAGAATGGGGGCCGTCTGTCCGCTGCGTCAACTCAGATCCCGCTGGGCAGGTTACGCACGACTAAGTCTTCACAGGACTTTTTGCCAACTATATCTGAGGATGATTCGCATGTCATGGGCGAATCCTGGCATGAGAGCGAGTCGAAACTCATTGTGCAGAATTCGTTCCGTGGATATCTGCCTACGAGGGGAGTTGGACTTAAATTGGCCAAACCAGCCAATTGCGATATTATGGTCACCTCGCCCTTGTTTCCCGACGACAAGGCAAAGTGCGCAAGAGAATACCAGCAAAGTGGGACAGCTCCCATTGCCACTGATCGTGCTGCGCCTTGTGCTTCGGTGCCTTGCGTCCGTCTGCCGGTTTTATCCCGACCACCGACTCTGACCGGGAGTGACAGCCAGTCCTGTCCATCAGCTATATCCTCCAACAGCACTATTACGTCTATCACTTCGCTCAGTAGTACCCGATCCGATAACGGGTATTCGCAGGACAGTACACAGACTCGAAGAATGAACGTTGACAGGGACAGTGGCGGTGATCGGAAGCATACTGGGTTCGGTGCACGTACAGATGCGAGCGGGGTGTCACCACGAATAGATGACACGTCAACGACCAACGAGCTCAAGTCGCCTCCGGTGGTTTCTCCGGCACTTACCTTTTCTTCGCGCACACCGTCTACGCTGAGTCCAGCCACACCATTCGTCGGTTCACTTGGATGTGCGCACGATCCATATGAACATGTGACCGTGGACTGCGAGGATGGGGTGGATAAAGACTGGAAGATAAACCCGCAGTTGAGGCCGTAGCCTGCCCTTGCACAGTGTGTGCAGTTTTATGATTGTAATTTTCCCCGTACAGTCGAGCTATCGGTGTTAGCATCCATGTTTTCCTTTCTCGTTTCCTCCACAATGTTCACTAGCGCAAATGTTCTTGTGACGATGTAAGCGTACACTGTTTCATTTGTATTTGGTTGTAGGTAGAGAGTGTTTTTGGTAGTGGGTGTCGTAGAGTACTTGTTGTCTTGGACAATCGTGTTGAATCGCGATCGATATTGGTGCAGTTGTGAGGCAATGATTGCATCCGATGCCACGGAAAGCAATTCACGACTTGTCGTCAAGACGATGCGAGGATTGTCGTGGGTCCAAGGGAAATCACGGCATGCTAAAACTACCAAATACGGCAATTTTTTGATTGCGTGCGTCCATAAAAGTCCACTTTCCACTTGAATTGCCATTCTTTTGTGTGTCCACACGCAATCAGCGACTTGATTGCTTTTCGTCTCTGTGGGGTATATAGCAGACCCACGATGCGGACATCATCCCACCAACTCCCGCCCCGCCTTGGACATCACACCACTCTCAGATAACATGAACTCCTCCACTTCGTCTGTCTCTCGTGTCTGCAGCGTTGTCGGCCAGTGGCAGCGCACCTCTTCTACTGTGGCTTCTGCAGACAACATCGACCTGGAGGCGCAGCTCGTCACAGGGACACATGCTCCCATCACACTTCCCGCGCTTCCCTTGCCAGCACGCCCAGCTGCTGAGCCAACCCGCACTCCTGAACATGACACGTCTGTGTCTGATCCCATCGATGACTTTTTCGGCGTCACATGTCCCCGCGCGACACAGGAGAGCCGCCACGACGCAGTCTCGTATCCCTCTTTGTCCTCTCGCATTTCTGCAGGCCTCGACGGAGATACTCCTCCACCTCCGTACTACCAAACCAGCGTGGATGGCAACGAGCTGCCGGCATATACCGTGGCACCACATGAACCGTCCACGCTTGCGATGTATCTGTTTAAATTTGGATTTTGTGAGTATCCGTGCAAGGCTTGTACAGTTGTCCCCTGGTGCTCATCAATCTGCGTACAGTGTTCCCCCCATTCTGGATTATGGGCGCGCTCATCTTGCTCTCTCCACTGAACCCTCCCGCCGACTTCGAGCCCACCAAGTCGGAGGCCGAGCGCCGCGAGCTCGTGGAGTTGATCAGGAAGACGGAGCTCAGATGGGCAAAACGCTCCGCGTGGGCATTGCTCATTTTGATTATTTCGCTGGGCGTTATCTGTGGGATCGTTGTTGCCGCTATGAAGAGCAACCCTTGAACGATTTCGATTTGGTTGGGGAATGGAGTGGATGACTGACTGGGGAGGTATTGGGGTCGTTTGGGGGTTGCGGCGCGCTTGGGACGCTACTGCTTCTGCCACACTGTTGGCTGACTTGGAGAATCGACACCCTCTATCACGCAAGTTGATCGGTGATACCCCTCATGTCGCGCCAGGGCGCGGATGCGTCTTTTTGGCCTTGTAGGAGTACGACCTGCCCGAAGCATGGTCTTCGTGTTCTACTCTACAAGGCACTACGTTTCTACCTTTTATTTCTGTTTCTTCATCTTGTATATCGACTTTTTTTTACCCCTGGTTTTCGATACAGCAGACCTGACATTTGCTATGTACTCTTCACGAATAATCTTGGACTGCTGCCACGCACTGTACGAATGTATCATTAGTTCTATTTATGAATATCATGCTGGTGTACAAGAAGGAACTGTTGGCGAGATCTTGAGAGGGCGGTCTGCAGAAGACCACCACAAGCATAGCAAAGGTGGTAACCCTATACCTCTTAACCGCATCGATGCAGGGGATGCATGGGCCGTCGAGCTCAGCTGGACACATCTTATTACCCTGGGCGCCACCAGGCACGTGGTGAGAGGTGGACGGGCCCCGCACACTCCCTTGAGCAGTGGCAAGGGTGAGCGTGTAAAGAACGGATAACATGGAGTAGGAGACGTCAAATTCGGAACAACCGGAGGTGTATACACCTGGTTCTCCCATGGTATTTTCGCGGTAGAGTCCTGGTCTAGCACTTGTTGCCGCCGAACCGAAGGATATCCCAAAGTGCAGGAGTTCGTACAGTTCTATACAACGAACCACAACAGCGAGCATGTAAGTCATTAGTGTTACTGTGCAGTAATCTCAGATTCGAAGCTGCCAGCTGTGCCTTTGGTTGGGCAGCGTGTTCCTTTTCGAAAGGCAAAGTCAAAACGAACTTTCGACTTCGTTTTGATACTCAGTCGCGGCAGCACCATCCCGGCCCCGTGTCTCGTTGCCCCATTAGCCCCATTTTATACCCAAATCACAGGGACGGTCCATGATTTGAAATTATACTCGGTGCCAATCCCGTAGACTCAGATGATGAATGTTTAAACGCTTCTAACAACAAACCCTTGCCTGCCAACCGGGCCATCCATGGTGAGGAATTCCACATGTGTCACGTGATAGTGGTCATCGACGTCTATTCCATCATGTGCTGCACTTACGGAAGTACTAAAACATAGGGAAGGACGTGCACATTTATTGGAAAATTCGGGTCGATGCTCTTGTAACCCTAGCTGCATTGAGATGCTGCAGGTAACATTGTGGCCTCTCAAACGCCTGCAATGGTCGGAATTCGGAAATGATTTTTCCGACATTTAGGCCGTTTTTATTGATAAACCTTTTCCCTAACACCGCGAAGCTGTCTATTAGGGTCCACCGCCCCGCCGATATAACATGTCTCCAGGTGGACTAATACCCGTCGGCCTCCAAGAGACCTCAGCAAAGTATCAATCTTGTGTTTAGGCAATGAGTTGATCAGCTCTCACTCTCTACTAGGTTGCATGCCGACTGCATGAGCTCGAAGCTGTGCAACTCAGACATATTCTATCGATTCTTCCTTGTGAGAATTTAGCATAATGTCAAGCTGAGATCTGATAGGTACGTGTGATAACCGCCCCTCTGTTAAGTTCTAACTGCGATTACCAGAACTTCCTTCCTTACCGTACCGATAGGTTGTTGACCAAAGGTACGTAAACGGGTCCTCTGATGCGTTCATCGTAGTTACGGTAAAATACAGATCGAGATCTCACAACGTACCTTAAGAACTGCCATAGTTTGATTCTTCCACCTCTCTCTTCCCCCAATCGCATGCTCCGCCACCGATGGTCGCTCAAATGTGGGTGTCCGTAGCTCCTCTCAGTGGCAAACTGACTCGCAGGAGGTAGCAGCATTACCGCGATCATCAACGTGTCATCATACAGTGAGCATTTCAGCGGCTCTACAATTGTGGTTGATTCAATTTCACAATCTTGGTAGCGATATTCGTGTATGATTATATGCTCACCTTCGGAAAAGAGATAGACCGATTCTGGAAAAAGCCCCGTTTAAGTTGGGCATTCGCATTTTTCATTATCAACCGTTACCTCACATTATTGGGGCGCATACCGGCTTTTATGGCCAACTTTGTTCGGACAAATGACGACCCTTACAACCTGGTATGTAGTCAACTATTGAGATGTAGATGTCTTACTGATGTGCCTCTAGCTGTCCGTTGTGTCCATGAGGTTCTTCCATATGATTGCTGACCTTCGTGGTCCAGGTGTAGACACTTGCTTTTGGCAGACCATTTTACGATGGTACTGACTCAGATCACAGGTGCTGGTGAGTATTCTAAGACCGCAGCAAGACCGTCTCTTCTGACCTTGTTCAAGTCGTCATGACGTTACGTGTCTACGCAATATTTGATAGCAACCGACGGATATTGTACCTGCTTGTGTCGGTTCTGGTCACTACAACCGCAATTAGCTTTGTGCGTGAATACCTCAAGTCCTAACGTTGACGTGGTTCTCATACACAACTAGTATTTTATCTTGGACATATCTCCCAATTACCCAAAGGTTTCTTCAGTCCCGCCACAGGGGTGTCTCCGTGCCATATCACAGCAAGAGTGCGTTGCGTTTGGTATTGTCCGTTGTGACTTCTTCGTATCGGACTTTCTAGGGCTTCTCGTAAGTGTTGAATTCGTTGAGCTGTGCCTAGTTGACGTGGCGTTTTGCACAGATTATGCGACAGCTTGGGGTGGACAACTCGTCTTTGATGTCATGGTGTTCGGACTTACAGTGTGGAGATTGTTTGGTATAAAATCTTTGGGCAGCCACTCATTAGTGGACATTCTATTACGCGACGGTGCGTGAACAAATAAGCATTCCGAATGTGTTGGATGTTGACCATTGTCTCATTGTAGGCGCCATGTACTTTGCGTGGGTCCCTCTCGATTGGATTATCCGTACGGCCTGTGGATCTGACGGCCTCTACATGGCAGAGTGATGACAGTCATGAACATCGCAAACATCACCACCTTCCTAGTAAGTCTCCAACCCTAACTTCATTCGTTTCCTTTTTGATTGATAGTTTAATCTTAGGTAGCTAATGTGGGTAGACGTCATATTTCTGTGGCAGACTATGACCTCACGTCGCCATAGCCAAACTTGAAGTCGATCTTCTCCAGCCCCACGAATATGTGAGGACCCTATAACACTTCTATCCTCTTCTCGGATGGACTGAATTTCTGGTACACAGGATCTGCTCTACGATGATCTCTCGACTCATGATGAACATCCGAGATCCATCAAACGAAGGTGGGTGAAGTCTGTATACTCCCAATATAGAGTTAAATGCATACTAAAGGTGCCGGAAGTGTCCGCCAGCAAGCATCCAGCCGAGCGGCAAGCTTCAGCAGAATTGGACACTACGTTTTCTTCCCAACTAGCCCACAGACCAAAGCTCGTGACCTGTGTCCATAGCTGCACCCACCCGCCATTCTCTTATTTACTGGTACGGACTGTAGTTCCCCCGCATGCTTTAGATTGCAATGAGCACACAATGCATTTTTGTTCATCGTCGAGCTTGGGCTGACTGGTCGCTTCAGATTGGACTATTGAGGCCATTTGAACCTTGCTGAGGACTGCTCCATGCAGAAAGGGTCAACCATGATCTACTTACAATCTTTCTGTGGCATAGGACTCAGAGAAAGTCAGAGCCTAACGTCTCAGTAGCGTGACGGTTGGAGTCCGAATATTCCTCGCTACCTTTAACACTAGTAGTCAGTGAATGATTATCGAATGGATTGAAAAAAAACACTTTACAATAATCACACCAAAATCTGATTATGCTCTGGATCTGAACAGTGAAATTGTCACATCGAAAATTGTTCCTGGAAATTGAGTTGTATCAGAAGGGCTAACAATTTGAAATTCGAGAACCGTGGTACAAACTCCTGCTAGTGCTCAGCTAATAAATGTTTAACGCGAATCTTTGCCTCCCAACTGGGCCACCCAAGGCGAGGAGCGGAACCATAGACTTCACGTGTTCTCAAATACGTCGTGTGGCAATGGTGATAGATGTCACTTGATGAACTTGCGGAAATCAAGCATAGGGAGGCGATGCTTCAAGTTGGGCTGTTTTATTGGCCAACTCTTTCCTTCTCACTACGATTTTCTGAATTATGGGCTTCTATAGGGGCATACCCTATATACCAAACATGCTAATGTGGTGTAGGTACTGTACCGCGACAATGCCCACTGGCGTGCACTGCCCCACTACATAGCATAGTTTCTGGACTAACACTCATCAATTTCGTGCAAGATACCTCAGCAGAGGCATCAATTTCGTGTTTAAGGCAACAGGCTACTTAGCTCTCACTCTACTACTCACCTGCTCTGACAGGGTTGCATCGCGATCGCAGGGAGAATCTAGTGTTATTTCAAATTGAAATCAGTTACGTGCGATGAGCGCCCCGTTTCAACTGCGATCACAGGAACATCCTTCTCATCGCTCCGACGTCGTTTGATCAAAGGTATGTAACCGGGCTCTTTGATGCGCGCTGGTCAGAATTACGGTTAGTCTCCCCCAATAGGCAGAATTGAGTATCATAATATACCTTAAGAACCACCACGGTTCTTTTCTCCCGTCTCTCCCACCTGCCATTCACTTACTTCGCAATCGATGGTCGCTCAAATGTGGGTATTCGTAGTTCCTTCCTGCAACAAACTGACTCGGAAGAAACAGAAACATCACCGCAATCGTCAATGTTTCATCATACAGTGAGCATTTCAGCTGTTCTACAACTGCGCTTGGCTCACTTTCCTATTCTTGGTAGCCATATTCATGTATGACTATTTGCTCACCTTCGGAAAAGAGATAGACCGATTCTGGAAAAAACCCCGTCCAAATTGGGCATTCTCATTTTTCATCATCAATCGTTATCTTACATTATTGGGGCGCATACCGGCCTTTATGGTCAACTTTGTTCAAACAAATGACAACCCTTACAACCATGTACGTAGTCAACTATTGAGATGTAGACGTCTTACCAATGTACTTCTAGTTGTCCGTTGTGTCTATCAGGTTCTCTATGAATACTGACCTTCATGATCCAGCTGTGATCGCCTGATTTTGACGGATGAGTTTACCATGGGATGTGTTCAGATCGCAGGTGCTGGTGAGTATGCTGAGACTGCAGTAACATCATGTCTTCTGACCTCGTTTCAAGTCGTAATGGTGATACGAGTCTACGCTATATACAATAAAAGCCGACGGATATTGTGCATGCTTGTTCCGGTTTTGGTCATTACAACAGTAATTGGCATTGTGCGTGAATGCCTGGAGCGACAACGTTGGTTGTGGTTCTCACACACAACTAGTATACCCTTCTGGTCGGGTCTCCCAATTACCCAAAGATTGCTTTAGTCCCGCCACAGGGGTGTCTTCGTGCCATATCACAACAAGAGTGCGTTGTGTTTAGTGCTGTTCGTTGTAATGACTTCTTCATAACGAACTTTTCTAGGGCTTATCGTGAGTGCGGGATTCGTTCAGCTGTGCCAAGTTGACATGGTATCTTGCACAGACTATGCGGCAGCTTGGGGTGGACAACTCGTCTTCGATGCCATGGTGTTCGGACTTACAGTGTGGAGACTATTTGATATAGAATCTTTGGGGAGCCACTCATTAGTGGACATCCTATTACTTGACGGTGGGTAAACAAATGAACATTCTGATTTCTGATGAATGGGATGCTAATTATAGCCTCGTAGGTGCTATGTACTTTGCGTGTGTGCCTCTCCATTGGATTATCCACGGATAACATGCACCTGACGTCCTCTACACAGAGTTATGACAGTCATGAACATCACAAACATTACCACCTTCCTAGTAAGCCTCCAATCCTAACTTCATTCGTTTCCTTTTGATTAACGGTTTGTTCTTAGGTAGCTAGTGTGTGTATACATCATATTTCTGTGGCAAACCGTGACTTCACGTCACCATAGCCAAACTTGAAGTCAATCCTGTCAAGCCCCACGAATATGTGAGGGCCCTATAACACTTCTATCCTCTTCCCAGATGGACTGAATTTCTGGTACACAGGATCTGCTCTACAATGATCTCCCGACTCATGATGAACATTCGGGATTCATCAAACGAAAGTGGATAGTGTTCAAAGTAAATATGCATATAATATTACTGACTGCGACCATAGGTCTGCACATGCACAACATGGACTTAGGTGCAGTGTCATCATCGTAATGATGGATGAACCACCAATATTGCTGGGACCCTGGGGAACGAGAACCTGACAGGTTTATGATAGGATGCCATACTATTGTGTGGATTGAGGGAGATTCCTTTATTCCTAAGATATGTACTACCAACCATTGGATTAGAATATAATGCATGTAGTGGGATCTCGCTTAAGAAAAGACGACTGTTGTTACAGTACTCATCAACAGTTGTCACCTGTCGATTTGTACCTAGCCTAGACCAAAGATAATATTCAAGGAAGCCAGTTGTTTATACTTTTTGTTTTCAAGTTGGTGTTGTCTTGGCAAGGAATCATGAAGGTTGCGAATTAAACCGGAATATGAGTATGGCCTACTAACCAGAGCTATCCGTGTCAAGATCACCACTTATCTCCAACGATAATCAAATATGCATGCACCATATCTGAGATCCTGTGCAGCGGTGTTTCCAGCGAAGTCTGTATCACATCACGCAGAGATATTTAGGTCAGTTTTACCTCGTCTCACGTTCATTCACAAGTTGCAACGACTTTAAGCATCCCGTGAGCATACTCACAACTGACACGCCTGTCCACTCCACTGCATCCACTCCGGAACATGCACCGTCACCTGTCCGCCCACCCGCTATCAAACCTTGTTTGAGGCTTGCACCCACCCTCTCGCCCACACCCATGTTTTCACAAACAAAACGCTTAATTTACGTCCATTTTAACTCTAGGATCTCCTTTAAGGTGCCCAGACTGTATGATGAGCGCGTCTCCACTGCATGTGTAGTTCCTTTGACCACTCTGAACCTCGCTTCCTTTTTTACATGTTGGTTCGCTATTTGATACGAACGGTACATATGATCGAAGTGGTCAAGGCATCCACGTTATGTCCGAACGGCATTATATACATGTGTCTTTTGTGCAATTGGTATATTCCCAATTCTAACGGGTATCCGGATTGGTTCTTGCATGGATGGATCCTTCAGGAGATGGTAGCGCCGTGTGACCCCAGCTCCTCGCAAGGATTGGCAGTACATCGGCGAAAAAAGGACACTTCGAGGTACCTACCCCTTAGGATTCGGAAGCGAGTGTCGGCACGGCGACACTTCACATAATGGATCGATGCCCCAAAGATGGATGGTTGCCCTCTGTTGGTGTCTATTTTCTGTCTTTCTCTCCATCTTCAAAACTACCCGAGGAAACCTCGAGACATGACATTTGGATACGCGCTCTGCTGTCCATCGGATTTCGTCGAGTGGAGGCCCAGATGATGAATAGAACCGATGGGCTCAGCCTCAGCCACAACATCGTTGATACCAACCGCCCAGGCATTCGAAGTCGACCGACCGTGACGGCTGGGATATTCATGCTCGAAGCTTCCTTAGAAACAGGCTAAACAGCATGCATCTGCATCACCTCTGATGTGGCTACTATCTAGTGCGACTATACCATTCTTGTAATTGCCAGTGACAGGGCGTTCAGCCGTTGCTTGCGCTGAAAGCCACAGGGCTTGTGCCAAGACATTCGGTGCATCACGTGTTGACCCTGGTTCCCAGCACCATCGTGATCAATCATTGTAGTGTGGTTCACCAGTTTTCCTCCGCCATTCATCTACCATCTCAAAGTCTTATAGTCACTGCCCAACTGGAGAGAACTGACGCGATCATATCACCACAACTTCATTTGTATCCACTCGTTCGAGCACCTGTCTGACTTTTGGTGGTCGTCGATCCATTTAGAAGAGGTATGCAATGATTCCTCCAGTCTAAGATTGACATGTATGGACCTTTGTAGGATGTACCTGATCAATGTGAGAGCCTTTCTCAGTAGGGAGAATTCGATTGTCAAGGGGAAGGATGTGGACTATCGAACCGAAGTCATCGAATTCTGCGATGATGAAGCTAAAGAGTATGCGATCTTATCTCATCGGTGGATCGGCAAAGAAGTCAAATATGAGGAGATGGTCGAACTCACTGAGATGGATACGAGGAAGAGAGATGAGATTCGCCAGCGTGACGGCTACAAGAAGATCCTTCATAGCTGTGCACAGGCTGAGAGGGACGGGTACGAGTGGTTATGGATCGACGCGTGCTGCATAGACAAACGAAGCAGTGCAGAGTTATCCGAGGCGATCAATTCGATGTACCGGTGGTATGAAAACTCAAGGGTGTGCTATGCGTACCTTCACGATGTCTCCGGCTCATCCTTTCCCATCGTCCGCGATGAGGAGACATATCCAGATTCCAACGGGTATCCAGTATGGTTCTCACGTGGGTGGACCCTACAGGAAATGATAGCGCCGAATGATCTCCGGTTCTTCAACAAGGATTGGCAGCCCATTGGGGACAAGAGAACGCTTTCACCTGTCTTAGCAAGTATTACTCGAGTTCCGCAGCATATATTGACAGATGGACTTTCCGGAAACCGACCCTGCGTTGCTCAAATCATGACATGGTTTGCGAATCGGAGGACCACTCGAGTCGAAGACAAAGCATATTCCCTGATGGGTCTATTGGATGTGAATATGCCAATGCTATATGGGGAGGGGAAGAAAGCATTTCAGCGTCTTCAGCTAGAGATCATCCGCATGTCGAACGACCACAGTATCTTTGCCTGGCATTGCCGCGGAGAAAAAGGGTGGACTGGCAGTATCCTTGCGGATGACCCAAGTTACTTCCGTGATTGTTCTACAATAGAGTTGGTGGACCATGACGAGTTTATTCAACAAGTCAAAGGATTCTTCCCAGAAGAAAATCTGCATTCAATTGATACACATCTACTTGATGTGTTCCCCGTCACTAATTGTGGCATCCAAATTTGGCTTCTCCTCACTCCTTGGGACAACTCACACTGTCTTCGAAGCCTGGCTGCCATGCCGCTCTCCATCAAAAGGACTAATGTTTATCACTTTGGCTTTGCAGAAATCCTATTACTACAGATGTATTCCGGCGGGAAAGCATCGTACTCCAGGGCGGCCTCTTACCTGTCGTCAACTCTATCTCAGATATCAAGATACGCCGCATCGCGGCACCACGTTTGAAATCGACGACAGTGCGATTACCCAGAATGGTCTGAGATCTTGTGGCACGTACCCATCAAAACTCACACAAAACACACTCACACTAACCAGCACCAATCCTCTTTGCGTCAAAGTTTATTCCGATAGTCAATCTGACTGTCGCTTTGCAGTGGGTTTTGGACAATGGTTTGGCCAGGCTTGGATACATGTCGTTTGCGAGGAACATGCCAGTCGACGTCCATGGGAGAACTATGCGAAAGAACAATACCATAATATGCTAGCAAAAGGAGCAGAGCATGCCATAATCTTGCGTAATTCGCGTTCTCTAGGTGGCCACTATCCCCAGTTCTGTGTCAGGCATACCGATCTCCCTGGGTCAACCTGGACTGTGCGGACTTCTTGTGTCATGTGGAAAAGCGGGAACCGTGGAGTAAAGGTTGAGGCATTTCAGTACCCCAGTTTCTGTAATATATCAAGTGGATGGATAGGCTTCGATGTTGAGGTGGGTGGATTCTTCCTGATGCACATGCGTGACATCTATATTCTCGCTTATAGGGAACCGACGACCCCAATTGTGATATGCGGGGTCTCATGATACGCGATAGTAAGAGTGAGGAAAATCAATGTAAGATACTGGTAGATGGGATCTCCATGAAATTCTCGCCAGCACCCGATGGGATAAGGGTGAGTTCACACACCTTTCAAACTCATTTTGGGTCTGACGAAAACAGTTGGGGGACTATGGTCACTTCACGGATTCCGATGGCTTCCGTCAGGAAGGAAATATCTTTACACTTCTTTCGCAGGCGGTCGTCACACCAATGAAACACGAAATCAGCTCAGAGGATGGGTATAATATAGCTAGCAACTATGTGACATTCCAGTTGAGAAATGGCCAGGTCAATCTATACAATCCAGTTGGCCTGTCACTGCCACGAGACCTCCAATTCAACTCATGGTTGGCTTCTTTGTCTACTCGACTCACCGACAAACATCTCGTCAAAAGAGTCATACATGGTGTCACCCAATATCCAAGTGGACCCACGCAGTATAGATGTGAGTCCGTGTGTGTGAAACCAGTATTTCGTACCTTGTGTTTAACGCCGTCATCCTCAGACCCCAGATTGGAATTGGACCTTAATGACGCTGACGTCACAACACCTCTGTGTACTATTTCAAAGCCATTTGTTTGGCACCGGAGTTGTTCTGTGTAGTTGGAACGGATACCCCATGATTTGACAGCTGGGATGCAAGGCAGCAAGTCACAGATGGCAACAAGACTGACTCGTTAGTTGCAAAATGTGTAATTTTCGTTGGCTGCTCTCTGACTAGTGTGTTTGACTACCCTTCTCTACTTTGTATTCTTCCATGTGTATCGTATCCATTGGAATCTATCATCTGGTTGAAACACGTTGATAGTTCACAACCTTACAAGATATCGCCTTGTTCCTCCAATTCAAGTATGTATGTCTCGACCTTTGGCAACCTTTGCGTAGTCTCCTGCAGTCCGAATTCTATCCCGTTCAGGTTCTTGTCCTGTTCCACCACGTCGCTCTACTGTACTTGATCTTCATCTCAGAACCAAGTTAGAGCTCAGTTAGCGGTGTTGCCCAAAGTGCTGTTGATCAGGGTTACAGTTAGACTAACATCCGCCCAATTTCACTTAGTATACCTTCGGAGGCAGGGTATCGCAAAAGGATGACTCGTGCCTCCTAGTACAATCAAGCCACCGTGCTAACTCATGTCTATGGCACGCAACTTATTTCATACCTTGTGTTCAGTGTCTGATCGTCGTATTAGCCTCCACCGACAATAATAACATCTAGTATTACAGTACCTTTGCATACTTGACGAGGCCATTAGTTTGGCACAGCGGTGAGTGCGCTTGTTCTGCATCAGTAGAGTGGACAGGTGACGACGCATTCGAGCGGGACGGAAGACGAAAAAATTTCAAGTGTGCTCATGAGGTAAACTCGATGGTTTTCGGTCACCGGTTCTCCGATTAGTGGGTTCTTGATTCTTGACGGGAATTTAAATTTCGAGATCATCCTATCCAGTAGCGTGTCGTCTTACACAGAACCTAGGTAGACCAAGGTCGACGATATCCGTCTGATGCCTAGTATGTAGTGGCTAGGGTCAGCGTGGGACCTTGCTTCTGTGGCCCATAGTTACTGTAGACCATTTCCTTCATATTAGAATTACTCATGGCCACCAAGATGCCTATTGAAGTTGGTGCTTGTCTAACTAACTGAAGAGGCTCCTGTGTAGGTACCTATAGGGAATCAGTAAGTATATGATAATAATGACACCCTCAGTAGGCTGTAAGCTACTGAGAGACTAGGTAAATTATCCTAAGTTGTATGTACGTTCTACGTGATGCGCTGAGATGCGCAAGATTTAGGAGCCAACGACCAATGTCAACCCATACTCCCCATACCTCGCGACTCACTCATGAATGCCCACTATGCTCAATACGAAGGCCATCGAGTCTGCTGAGATCACCACACTCCAGTTTTAACAAGTTTTGTGGGTGGGATTCAGGATGTTTGTCTAGCTGCGTACTATGTGTGTATGATATGTAAGAAGAGTCACCGGCACCTGCGACGCGCTACGGAGTACGTTGGTGGTGCTGTCGATCCTAGAGGGGTTGCCTGCGCTTATTCGCGATACACCACGAACACCACATCCAGTTCCGACGCACGTGTTTTCATAGAAAGAGCGCAGGACGAAAATTTGGAAGGGGGTGGATATTGGAGAGCTGATATAGAATTCGGTATATGTTTGATCGCATGTCCCACGTGGACCTACAACTCTCTCCTCAGCATTCTCACTCGCAAACCGGACATCAGGAAAATACATTTATATTCGATGGGGAGGATAATAAACATCTTCTACAGCGGGCAGCTGGGGACCAGAAGTGAGCACATCTCCCTTATCGTTGGTAGGCTGGTTCCATAACATGTTTACCAGCCCACAATCCTTTAAAAACATGCACAGACCTCAGCTGTCGTACTGATAGACTCACTTCCCTACCACTCACCGTCTGCTGCAGGTAATCCCCACCTAATCAGATGTCCCAGACAAAGTCATGATCGTCATGCAAGGCAAAGTTGTCGACAACATCGTCATCATGGACTCTCACGCCACAGACTATGCGATCTTACACCGTCGGTGGATCGTGCAGGAAGTTGGCTATGTCGAGATGATCGCGCTTGCAAAGAAGGATGGGAGAGAGATGAAATTCGCCGACGTGATGGCTGTCGGAAGATCCTTGATAGCCGTAAGTAAACTAGGATCGATGGACACGAGTAGGTGTGGGTCGTCGTGTGATGTATAGACAAGCGAAGCAACGCAGGGCTATCCGAAGGGATCGTCCCATGTATCACCAGTACGAAAACTTGCGTATGCTGTGTGTACCGCCATAATGTCACAGGCACATCTTTCCCACCAAACAGTTGATAGCATGTGTTCCAATTCCAATGGGGGCCGGAGTGGTTCTCACATGGGTGGATCCTACAAGAGATGGCAGCACTAAGCAGCACCCAAATGGATAAAGGTGGACTGGATTGTATAAGGCGATAACTCGTAAATCGAAAAGCGTACCCGGTAAGGAAGATTTTGGTTCACACTGGTCGCGTGGTTCCATGGGGCTTTTGGGAATTAGGACATGTGAAAAGGCTTGGAAGATCAGAAATAAAGACAAGAGGGACCCTAGTTTCCCAAAGGTGCTGGCAACGTGATTCAAACGATCAATACTGCCTTCGTGTGCCTTGTCCATTACTGAGCTCAGGCACAACTACGAGCAACGTTGGGTGTGATGGGAAGAGCACCTCTTCTGATGCACAGCCAAACCTGTTGTTGAGTCTTGTCTCGTATCAGCGGTTCCATAGTTGACGGGTGACAGTCGTACTGGAAACGTTCCACTATCACTTAGCATGGAAAGTCTTAGACCGTAGCCAAGCTGATCATGCTATCAGTAGGAGTGTTCTTGGTAGACCGTGCAAGGAAATAGTCATGCCCAAGACAGTGTGAAAAACTTGCCATAGATGTGGCACCTAGGGTCGTAAAGAATAACGCTAGATACTAGTAGCTGTGGTAGTCTGTAACCGCCATGCGGTGCACCGATTCCAACGTTCCAAGGTAAACACTAGACCAAAACCAGCAGCGGGGATCACCGTGATCGGATGAGTCTGCTTAGCCATCATCGGATGCCGCTGGGGTAAATATTCCATTCAGTCCTTGATATACAGGACGAGATGATGCAGTCATCATTCTTTCGGTTCCTCCATACCCACCTCTTACACCCAACCTCAACGACGCTCGATGCAATTGTAAGCTGGGGTTATGCGGTTATCGTGGTTCTATTGACCCAGCTGACACTTTACTGGACAGGGATCTCAATTGTGTTACTGATGTCGTAGCGAACGGTGAATGCGCTTTCATTATGAATAGGATCATCTCGGGTTAAAATCGCTTCGTAGTGGTGCTCTGCTATGATTATACCTTGACACTCTCAAGAGAGGTAGAACTCTTCTGGAAGAAACCTCACAGCTCTTGGGTTTTTGTACTTTTTGTTGCAAATCGCTACATCCCAATCATCGCGCGCATTCCTTTTGTAATCGAAGTATTTTGGCCAAGGTATTTGGGAGTGGATGGTCCCGTATGTGTCCACTATAACCTGTGTACCTCAAGTCGCTGACCCCCTTGTGCAGTTGTCAGTTACTAGTACATCAAGAACCCTTGAAGCATTCTGACACCCTCTTAGCTGCAGAGCAATTACTATTTACGAACAATTTGAAATCGTTATCGTACAACTTATAGGAGGAGGTGTGTCTTGATGCCATCTGCTCATTGCTGTCTGACGTGAAGTAGCTATCATGATAATGCGTATTTATGCATTGTACGAGAAAAGCAAGCGGGTCCTATTGTTTTTGTTGGTATATGCAATGCTTTGTATTGGAGTGGGCTGTGTAAGCAACATCTTTTCACGGTCGTCTTTTCACACTCTTTCATTGTCGTGCAGTGGGCTATACTATCCCCAGAATCCTCAGGATCACCAATTGTCCCAAACCCTCCCCTACAATACGGATGTGACACTCCTCTAACAGTTGATCAGTGTGTCTTACTGGTTTTCCTGAGTATCGTATAACTAATATTCATGAATGTCAGGGCTACACGTACGTTGTCAGAGTGTGCTGATTGTCAACTCGTCATTCGTGATCTGATGAAGCGTGCAGACTTTGCCATTACGTGGAGTGGTCAGTTAGCTTTTGATGCAATAATTTTCATTATGACGTTATGGAGAAGTCTGCGCATCAGAAAACGAAGCAATCGCGCCTTGCTGGACGTCTTAATACGTGATGGTGAGTCATTAACTAATATCCTGACTTGCTGGTTCAGCCTGATTGTTACTGATATGTATGCGCGCATAGGCGTTTTATATTTCGGGTCAGTAATATTCTTCACCGAGGACTGGAGCCTTACACCTTGGACACGGCAGTGTGATGTGTGTCACAAATGTTGTTAATATCATTGCCTTATTGGTAGGGTTTCGAAACATATTCTCATTTCTTCCATGTCTCACGATCTGACATACTCAGGTATGCCGCACGGTAAATGCAGTAATTTGCCTTGGCTGAGCTATTTGTTGACAAATCTGTACTATTAGGCAGTGATGAAAGTATCAGTCACAAGTTTCACAAATTTGTAAGAACCTGCAACATTAGCCTGCATTATCCCTGATCTTCCCTCCCAGAATATCAGTTACAATGATTTCACGCCTCATGCTCAATCTCCGCGACCCAAAAATAGCTGCATCGTCCCGGTTAATCACACCCACGAATCTAAAAGATGGCACGTTACTTCTAACGACAATGGTTTCTGCAGACTTCACATGCCCATCAAGATACGTTGATGAACCAGGTCTGGAGCTGCAGTACATAAGTGTACGGTCGTAATAACATCGCATAGGAGAGGGGATCCGAGCTGGACACTGGAGGGAAGTAGGTACCTCGACTGATGTCAATCCATCGGTTGCTTTTGGAAGAGCCTAAGCAGGATCACCACACAAATGGGTTTACAGACACATAATGGGGTTCACCTACGATACGACAATATTAGTCCTTACCATGTATTGATAGCACTTCTTTCATTGTATTTGTCATATATCTTCTGGTGTTCTTAGGGTGGTCGGATACTTGAAGTTGCGTATGCAACATTGCAAGTATCAGATGTAGGTGTGTCCCCCGATTACGCGTTCCTTAAAGATACTAGCTTTGAAAACTGAAATAGCAGCTGGTTCAGTGTGTGGCTGTAGATATGAAAGTTATCAGCCAAGGTATATACTAACTTGTAAGTACAATCTACTGGCAGCTGTCAGTTGGCAAGGTAACCAAAGTTGCCAGTGCGTGGATGCAGTGCAGAGGCGCAGGCACCAATTCCTCTGGTACGTTTCCATCAAATCGACGAATCCACGTTCTTCCAGTGTATGTACTATGCAGGCTATGCCATACTTTCGATAGAAGATTGATGATCATTCTCCAGTGGAGTCTGCGTACGAACTGCCGTGTGCCGTGTTGGCATGGATATGTCAGTGGAGAGTATTAAAATGATATCGCGGGTCACTCTTATGAAGTGAGTACTGTCTAACGCTTCGAGTTTACTTACAAGTTCGAGGATATCAAAAAGAACAGTGGTGCATGCACATCGATAACGCCATACCTATCTGGGATTGATTACGCCCACACTATTGTTTAGAAGTTTGGCTTCCCCACAGCGTTGCACTCCTTGCTGTCAATCATATTTGTTCAAAGGTCTCTATACCTAATTGTGTTCATTCTGGCGAGTCTTCTATCAGAGTGTTGGCCCTATTTCTGGATCACCGCCACTACTGCTGATGGGCTTACCGGTTCCAAGGCATTTCTAGGAGCACATGAGTGTGAGCCACCGAAGAAGTGCATAGCGACATCTACATCGTGGCTGTTTCCCTTCGTACTCACATACAGGATCTGTCTGTTGGAAAAAGGGTTTGTTCATTCTAAACGAATCAAGTGCCTTAAGGTGTCCTATCCAAACACACACAATCGAAGGATTGCTAGGATACTTTGGCCTGCTTGCTCCACGATTGCGTAAGTGCTTGGTTGAGATATGTCGATACACTGATTCCTACTGTATTAAGACACGCCACCGGTACTTTGATAAAGTCTTGTGGCTCGTAAGAGCTAAGCATTCCCTCCTCGAGTATTTCTGACTGTCTCGAGCTTCTAATGCCTTTTCAACTGTAACTACATATTTCGTTTTTGTTCTGCATAACATCCGATCTAACCCATAGGACAGTGATATTGACATTGCCTTCAATGCATTCTCATTCAGTAAGAGACACTACCATTCTGGCTTTCTTCACTGTGACAGTGATTACGACCAGCAATCTTAGTGTATGAATACTTGATAACACTCATAAGAGAAGTGGGACTGTATTGGAGACCACCATACACTTGGGGATCAGCCTTATTTTTCACCACGCGCTATTTCAATCTCCTCGGTTATGCTCCTACCTTGGTCTGGTCACTTTGGAGGTTATCTGAGGCGAATGAAAAAGTATGTGATGAATTTTGGAAACCCCTCTTGTTTGGTTGAGCGACATTATTGCTCAGATGTGCGGTCTACTCATCTATCACCAGAAGTTGGCACTTCTGAAGTTACATACCTTGTTGCAGGTGCAAAACCATGCTATTATTTGACCAAACATCAATCATTGTACTTCAAATTCTCGTACATAGTGCGCATGGAAGCCCCCTGGAAAGGTGCACTCTGACTGCTAACACGACCTTTAATGAAGTTATTATGATCGTGCGAGTGTATGCCTACTATAACAGGGACCGACGCGTCTTAGTCTCTATGGCTGCTGTTGCAGTGATTGCAATTGCCGTCGGTTTGGTACGCTATTCGATTTGAATTTTCCGTTTGGTGATTGGTCAACCGCATTTGACAGTGGGCCGTCGTGTTTTCTTCTCCACCTAGTTCCTCAGTTGTTTTTCAAGACCCAATTACAGGACGTGTCTTAGCATGCAACAACTCTCTCACATCAAAGCAGTAAGCCTACCTAAACCCTTCACCTTTTAGTTCTTGCTCAGCACATTATTCAGGGGCTTACGTGCGTGTCACCATTGGAGGATCTGACAACATTTACGCACCAGAGATTGCACTTCAGATTTGGCAATTGCATGGAGCGGGCTGCTGGTACTGGATGTTATCATCTTTGTGCTCACACTGTGGAGGTCATGGATTACTAGAGCTGGTATTGGTTCAGATCGGCCCACAGGAGCACATGAAAGTGTAGAAGTAAATGTAAGTATCGGAGAAGGTAGACACTATTCCTTGGCAGATGTTATTTTGCGTGATGGTAAGCTAGATGTTTCCAATGATCCTGGTTAGATTCATTGATAACGTCATTTCAGGTGCTATGTATTTTGGGTTTGTATATTTCGTGTTAATTGAAGAGCGTCATAGCTCATGCGGGAATAATAATCTTAGGGTGATGGCAGTTGCGAGCGCTGCGAATATTACCATATTGCTGGTGAGATATCGTGTCCACTATTCACTATTCCGAGTAGGTCTCATTTCAATTCATTCAATCTACTCAGGTGGAAAGCGTGAGCTTTACTCCTTACCCTGAAATTGTCACTCAGAACATCCACGCCTGTGACAGGCATACAAGAAGGGGATGGGAGCGTGTTTTACCAATGTGTGAGTAGTATGGACGTGCCAGAGATATGGTGCGATCCATCAAGACTCTCCTACGTTGTAGGTGAAGCTGACTTCAGGTTTTTGTTGCACATTTGCGATGATTATAAAGAATCTCGACGACGATGGTGACACGCCTTATGTTGAACCTTCGAGAAAGATTTAAAGAGCCTTTTGGGAATACTTACCGCTCTGATGCCATCGATACCTGGAGTGTCTGCATCAGAACTGATTCGAGTGATCCCATTGAGGAAGGCTGACTCCGAGGTGATTTTCTCGGTTACACTCGCCACGGAGCTCCTGTTGGGCAATTTGGAAACACCACATTAACAAAGCCCTATCTTACTAGTGTGCAATAGTCCTCTGAAAGCGGGTTGGTAGACGATATACGATGGCTGGACCATTTTAGGAGCGCTATATCTCATTGTATCACCTACCACCGCTTTATATAATATATTGCTTCAAATCACCTGTGATTTGCAGCTCGCATGAGGGTGTGATTGTTCTTGGGACATTGATTAGTATAATGTTGACCGCCAGTACTAGTTCCACTCCTGGTATTCCAAAGCATGCTTTTGCATCAAACGGGCGATGCCATCAGACCCAACAAGATCTTGATTCTTCACAACCTTGAAGCTGATGGGCTCCATTTTGATCACTGGGCAGTTTCATATTCCATCACGAGCTCTGCAAATAGTTGAGCTGTTTTGAACGGCAAGCTTGATGCCCCGCTGTGACTACGTGGCATACATAGTTTGGTGGTTGTGACTGGAAAAACCGACCGAAAGGATCAACTAATCATGAACAATTAGCTTGCGAGAAGCGTTCGAGCATCACGTTTCGCATTTTGCAGGTAACCTGATGAATCGGTCAGCGTTCGTTTCACTAGTTATATGCAAGTTAAGTCGACGACTTAGTCAGCGGCGTTTGCGGCGTTTGCAGCAGTGCCACGACAATATATGTGAAGTGATGCCCGCAAGGGTAAATATTTTGCTCGGCCCTATATACGGGACAAGACGATGCAGTCATCACTCTTTCGGTTCCTCCATACCCACCTCTTACACCCATCCTCAACGACGCTCGATGCAATTGTAAGCTGGGGTTATACCATTGTGCTTCCATTGTCCCCTGTTGACACTTTGCCGGACAGGGAGCTCGACAGTGTTACTGATGTCGTAGCAAACGGTAAGTATAGTTTTACCATGGATAGGATCATCTCGACTTGACATCATCTTGTAGTGGTACTCTGCTATGACTTTATCTTGACACTCTCAAGAGAGGTAGAACTCTTCTGGAAGAAACCTCACAGTTCCTGGGCTTTTGCACTCTTTGTTGCTAATCGCTACATCCCAATCATAGCGCGCATTCCTGTTTTGCTTGGCTTATTTTGGCCAGGGTATAAGGGGGAGGATGGTTCCGTATGTGCCTACCACAACTTGTGTGCCTCGAATCGCTGACTCCTGGTGCAGTTGTCAGTTACTAGTACATCGTGAACCCTTTCAGCAAACTGACACCCTCTTAGCTGCAAAACAGTTACTGTCTACGAGCAATTTGAAATCGTTATAGTACAACTTATAGGAGGAGGTGTGTACTGACGTCGCCTGTTCATTTGCTGTCTGATTTGAAGTAGCTATCATGATAATGCGTATTTATGCATTGTACGAGAAAAGCAGGCGGGCATTATTATTTTTGCTCGTATTTGCAATGCTCTGTGTTGGAGTGGGCTGTGTAAGTAGCACCTTTTCACGGTCATTTTCTCACACTCTTTCATTGTCGTGCAGTGGGCTATACTGTCCCCAGAATCCTCGGGATCACCAATTGTGCCAAACCCTCCGCTACAATACGGATGTGACACTCCTCTAACAGTTGATCAGTGTGTCTTACCGGTTTTCATGAGTATCGTATAGCTAATACTCATGGATGTCAGGGCTACCCGTACGTTGTCAGAGTGTGCCAATTGTCAACTCGCCATTCGTGATCTAATGAAGCGTGCAGACTTTGCCATTACGTGGAGTGGCCAGTTAGCTTTTGATGTGATAATTCTCACTATGACGTTGTGGAGAAGTCTGCGCATCAGAAAATGGGGCAATCGCGTCTTGTTGGACGTCTTAATACGTGATGGTGAGTCATTGACCAATATACTGGTCTGCTGGTTCAGCCTGATTTTTACTGAATGTATGCGCGCATAGGTGTCTTGTATTTTGTGTCAGTAATATTCCTCACTGGGGACTGGAGTCTTACACCTTGGACACGGCAGCGTAATGTGTGTGGCAAATGTTGGTAACATCACTGCCTTATTGGTAGGGCTTCGAAGTGTAGTCTCATCTCCACGTCTCACGGTCTGATATACTCAGGTATGCCGCACGGTAAATGTAATAATTTGCCTTGGCTGAGCTATTTGTTGACAAAGCTGCACTGTTAGGCCACTGGAAAAGTGGCTATGGTCGGCTTCACTAATTCGTGAGAACCTGTGATTGTTGGTCTGCGTTATCTTTGATCCTCCTTTTCAGGATATCCGTTACAATGATTTCGCGCCTCATGCTCAACCTCCGCGACCCTGAAATAACTGCATCGTCTCGATTAATCACACCTACTAATCTAAGAGATGGCACATTACTTGTAACGACGGTAGTTTCCGCAGACTTCACTTGCCCATCTAGATATGTTGATGAATCAACTCTGGAGCTGCAACGGGTGAGTATACGATCATGACAGCATTGCACTGGAGAGGGAAGTAGGTGCCTCGACTAATCCTCCATCCATCGATCGCCTTTGGATGAGTCTAGATAAGATCACCATGTAGTGTAAGAACCCGTTTACACGTACTTAAGACGACTTTTACTTTCTCCACCTCCGATGGTAGAACACTAGTTCATATCATTCATCTTACATTTTGTGGTATTTGTCGATGCCGGTTTACTGTAGTCTTGGTCGAATATTTGAAGTTGCAGTCGTACTTACTATGTGAGCATTGCAAGTGTCGGATCTAGTTGCGCCCCTCAATAACGCATTCTTTCAATACTCAGTAAGCAATTTTAAGTAACACTAGCTTTGAAAGAGCAGTTGTTTCACCACATGTCCTTAGGTTTGTAAGCTGTTAGCCAATGCACAATCTACTGGAAAGTGTCAGGTGGCAGGCTAACAGTACGTAGCTGTGGGGTGCAGGGGTACAGACACCGAGTCCTCTGGCACGTTTTCATCAAATCGACAACTGCACGACCTCGGATGTACGTATACCACCTTGGCAGATGCTATCCTGCGTGATGGTAAGCTGCATGTATCCAATGATCCTGGTTAGATTCACTAGTAACGTCATTTCAGGGCTATGTATTTTGGGTTTGTATATTTCGTGTTAATTGAAGAGCACCATAGCTCAGGCAGGAATAATAGTCATAGGGTGGCGGCTGCGAGCGCTTGCTGGTAAGATATCGTGTCCACTATTCCGAATAGATCTCGTCCCAGTTCACTCAACCTGGTTGGGTGGAAAAGGTGAGCTCTAATCCTTACCCTGAAATTGACATACAGAATGTCCAACGCTTGTGATAGGCATGCAAGAAAGGGATGGGAACGTGTTTTACCAATGTGTGAGTGATATGGACGTGCCAGAGATCTGGTGCAATGCATCAAGACTCTCTACGTTGCGGCTGAATGTTTTTGTCCCACCTACAATATTTGCCACTGGTATAAAAGGGCCTCGACGATAGCGGCGCACCTCTATGCTGAACCTTGGGGAATTTTTCAAGAACCCTTTTGGGAAACCCTGGTGTGATCAATACCCGAAGTGTCAGCATCGAAACCGACCCAAGTGATCCCGTTGAGGGGTAAACCAAGATGCCTTTCTCGGCATAGCTCTCCCGTCGGGGGATCTGGGGAGACCACATTAACCAAATCCTACTTTGTTGGTGTGCATTAGTCTCCTGCAAGCGGGTTGGTAGATTGACATATGATAGCTGGATCACTTTAGCATAGGCGGCGTTTTATCATGTGAGCGCTGTGTCCTGTTGTAGCACGAACCGCCACTTTGATATGTCGCTTCGAACCGTACTAATTTGCAGTTCGCATGGGGTTGTGATGGTTCTTGGGAAATTCCCTTGCTTGTCAAGGAAATCGATATTTCATGTTACGACGGAAGAAATTGCCTTATTCGGTAGCGTGTGATTGTTTGGCATGGTTGGTGAACGAGTGAAGCATAGCAATTAAATAGCAAGAGTATCGCGCCTCTCGCAGCTCATAGAATGGTGCACCAACAGACAGGCCTATGAGACGAATGAATACGACCAACTGATCCGTTGTATGAAGAAAAATGAATTTCGTGACAAACATGTTAGACCTGTCTATAACATTCGAGCTCGCCCCAGTTTTTCCCACCAATGCTTTGTCACTTCAAGATCTCTTAGTTGAGACTGTTGGAATTTGTACCTTATTAGTGGCTGGTCAGCCATGCCTGTGCAAATCTGCAAGCAAGGGTTCTGCCGGCGCAGATGGCATTTCGAGTTGATTACATAGTACTTATAACGTTGACCGCCTCTAGGTCACATGGCGTACTCCAAAGTGTACAAAGCAATGCATGTGCTTTTGCATCAACCGGATGGTGCCATCAGGCCCAGCATACTGCTAGCGAAAGGTTAGTCACGATAACCGGATCTAGTCCGCATGATGCCTTCGTTACAAATTCCCCTTATTAGCGCTTCAGGAGTTGGTTGCAAACAGTGTGTACATTTCTTCAAACGAACCCGGCGTTCTGCGTACAAGTCGATCATATGATTGACCATCAAGTCAATCAATGTTATTTCCATGATAATGGGATCCCCCGTCGTCGTGAATTCGGTCGTCGTGAGTCACAACTTTTGAGGGGAACATTGCCTCAGTCTTGAATCTGGTGGCTCCATTTTTATCATTGAGCAGTTGCGACGCAAGCTCTGAGAATGTTGTACAACGAATGGGCAGCTAGTTGCGATTACGTATTCCATCACGAGCAACGCTGAATTCTCAGACAGTTGGGCTGTGTTGAGCGTTGAACCTGATGCCAGTGCCTCGCTGTGGCTATCATTACATAACGGGCCTAGTTCGGCGGTTGTGAATAACGACCGAAAGATCGATCAATCACAAACAGTCAGCTTGTGAGAAGCGTTCGACATCACGGTGTTTGGTATTTAATGAGGTAACCTGACATCAACCTGCAGCGGTGTTCGCTTCAGTTTTAAGCAAATACATGCTTGATTTAGATTGAATATGGCGATGCCTGTATCGCTTACCTGAGGGGTCTCAAGCTACTAATCGAGAGACCCATATATTGCAAAGTATCACTTCCTGACCCGTGGTTGTTGTCCGTGACAAGTTGGACTCAGCACACGCTTGGAACTCACGAATTCATCTGTTTCCTTCTCTGCGTTCCAAGTATTGGGACCGCTCCTAGCCCTGATGCATTCTCAATTGTGGGTATCGTTCGCACCTTCCGGATATTCGTAACACTGACCATCGAATCGTGACCACCAGAGATATCAGCGCATCGGTCGAAGTCATGAATTGCAGTAAGACGCCCGCCCCCACCACCATTCGGGTGCTGACACTCTGCAGCATTACTGCTTTATGATTACGCACTTACATTCGCAAGAGAAATCGATCTCTTCTGGAAAAGGCCTCGGCGATCGTGGCCTTTTGCCCTTTTCTCTGCGAATCGATATATCACCATGCTGGGCCACGTCCCGTTGTTTGTTCGTTCGTTCTGGTCTTCAAATGTTGCCGACGATAGCGTACGTCGCACCTAATATGTTAAGCAATAATCTATGGCTTATTCTGACAACTTCAGTGGTGAGTCGATCCCATGTGTTCCACTATTGCCTTATGTGACTCGTATCAGGTGTACTTCTGTATCCCTATGTAACCAAATGATAATCGTGGTAATCCAAATAATCGGGGGAGGTGCGTGGTCGACCATCTTCCCTCACGTTCATCACAATAATGAACTGAAGTTGTCATGTGCATGCGTATTCACGCTCTTTATCAAAATAACCGGTCAGTTTTGATCTATCTTCTGGTGCTTGCGCTTGGCGCGATAGTTGTGGGCTGTGTATGTGTTACCTCACCCAGGTGTGCAAAGGCTGACAAGATAACAAGTGGGCAATCTTCTTCCATCAATTTTCTTCATCCACTGGTTCAATGACGCCTTCATCTCCATTGCAAGAGGAGTTGACGTATGCCATTGGTTGCCCAGGTAGTGGATATTTATCATCTCAGGGGTGAGGCTTCCAGTTCAGTAAAGTATGATCCGGTACTCATTAGCATTAATCACAGTGGCCTGTGTATGTGATGACTATTCTATCTCGAGAGGAAACTGAATGCTGTCCACGGTATGCGCTCATATGTAGATATGGCCGTAGCATGGAGCGGGCAGCTTGTCTTCGACTTTTCTGTGTTCCTACTTACGCTTTGGCAATCACTTCGCATTCGGACGGTGGGAAACCGGAATGTAACAGACATTCTGCTGCGCGACGGTGCGTTCAAATTTATCCTATCCTGCTACTTACTGATTTATTCATTAGGCACTCTCTATTTCGCGTGCGTTGGTGTTCTAGGGATGAGCCAACGCTTACTGATGAAATTTCCACTTTAGGATAATATGCGGAGCCAACATTGTGAACATCGCAGTGCTATTGGTGAGTTTGTTTGCGACACCCCGCTGACTTCGCAATTCAACCCTAGTTAGGTGGGACCAGTGAGTTATAGCATCTCGTGATGCTGAAGGTGGGTTGACCTCTTCCTTGATCTAACAGGACGCTGTCAAATCAGTCCCTGGTAATTTCACGAATGTGTGAGTTTTCAACCATAATTGATGATGTGGTTAAGAACCAAGATAATCTACATCAGGATCTCTTCACTGATGATCTCGAGGCTCATGTTGAACCTTCGTGATCCAAATATAACCACTACAACATCCTCATTTCCCCCATTATCCCATGCCAGCATGTTTGCTACACCTGTTTGTGATACAGATGGTGTTGGCATTGGTCAAGCATCAATGTCAATGATATTGCCATGATTATACTTTGATCGTTGGTAGGTGCAGTTATGTTTCTCACCAACCAGATGATTATTCAAATGTTGACGTGTTAGCACATTCCTCTTCCCCTGCTCTTCTGTGAGATGCTTTCCAGCTGTGATGAAGTCATTTGTATGACACAAATACTACTGCATACTTCATGTTATCACGAATATAACTTATTTACAGTAGGCGTCTAGTCTGGCTAGGATGTAGGTTTGATGTAGATTGGAGAATACCCTGTATGGTAGGTTTAGAGGATGCCCATATCCAGCAACACCCAAATTGCACACCACTAAACATAGACTAGCTGGTCAAGGACATTCGGTATCATCTTTCATTCCCACTTCGCTAGGACGAACCACTTCTGCAATGTTTGTTCTGAAGCATGCCAGACAGTATCGGTAGCCCTTCCTCTATTTGTTGCCTGGTCGCAAATGAGCTATCAGATAATGTCAGGGAATCGCTCTCTGTCGTGCGTCGAGGCAAATAGATATTGTCGACCTAACGTACAGGAGCTCATGGAAAAGATAAAAGGGCTATAAACTAAGGTTAACAGGGGAGCACGCATGCCTGATAGAAAAGAGAACGAGACTAAGGTAATGATACAACAATGGCGAGTATATATATGATGCGAGTATGACAAGTCAGGAAGATGCATCACATCAGCAGGTCAATATTAATGCTGCTGCTGAGGATGGGCCTGTCGACCAGGAGTTTTGATTGTTAGACACCAGTGTTACAGGTTACCGTACATGTTCCGAGTCGCGTCAACAAGTGTCAATACAACGCGCCATTTTGTTTGACGTTTATTTACGCGACCGCGTCTCTCCACGACCAACGATGCTCTCCAGCTATTCCGTGCACTCTGCCAGTCCACTCTACACTCACTCGCCGTCCACCCCAACTCGATCTGCCACAGAAGTCTGGCGATACCAGCCCCGCAACTCATCACCCCTTGTATTGAACCACTCGCCTGCACATGGATCCTCACACAGAACATCCTCTCCACCCGCCGTACCAATGTCCTCGCCCACGACGGCTGCACAAGAACGCAGGAGGACTCAGTATAAAAGTCTAGTGTCGTGTAGAACACCGGAAGCATCATCTGCAGCGAGAAGGTTGTTTTCTAGTGGGGCAAAGACCGCTGCATGTAGCAGCAAACGATCTGCACAAGCATTCTTTTCCCAGATAGCTTCTACTCAAACACAAGATCCCGCAAAGCTCTTTCTGCGCGAGCAGTTCCAGGCGCGGTGTCGTGAGCGTGCAAGACAAGCCAGACAGCGCGCTGTCAGTGAGAAGCGTGTATGCAGTAGTGATGCAGGGGGTTTCGGATCTGGCATAGGGGACGAAGAGATGGACTGCGATGATGAAGAAACGGACGAGGATGTTATGCAAGACGAGGTGTGTTTCCACTCTGCACTGTACCTGGTGCAGGTCCTGACACACTGCTTGCTTGCAGTTGTTTAGGCGTATTATGCAGAGCACAACCCATCGTACGAGACATGCCTATCGGTTGAGTTACTCGCTTGAAGTTGGATCGTCGTTCGACCCGGACCTGGAGGATGTGAATGCTTGGGAGAGCGAGCTCAAAGGTATGTTGTTCTCTCCTTCCCCTATTCACCCTTTTATATGTACGCTTACTCCCGTCTCACAGCCGGTCCCCCACCCTCCACGTCCACAACCTCACTCTCTCCAATGTCCATCTCAACGCCTCCACCTTCAATACCGCTCTCATCACTAAAAGCATTGACCCCGCCGACATCTTCCTCCCGCATATCAACGTCAACATCAAATATGGCATCCTCTGCAACGCATTCAATCCCCGATGACATCGACGACGAAGAACTACAAGCTTATGCCGAAGAATATACAATTTTTGCTGACTTTGCTGATATTGATCCGAATGCAGATGAGTTTTCGTCGTTGAGCGATCTCGAGGAGCTGGAAGGAGGTGGGAGACAACAGTATCGAGATGAGGACCAAGATCGGGATATGGATATATCCTAGCAATGTCATCTGTGGTATGTATACTACTATAGCGTACAAGTATAGTTTGCTGTGTATTTACGTGGTATTATGTCGAGTTGTATTCATTTCAGCGGTCTGTCTATGAAACAACTACAACCTAGCATATGCAATGTCTTCTATGACACTCCCGGCCGTGATTCCGGTCCAGACACCTTTTGTCTCGATTCGTTTTCTTACAGTTCAAACAGCTTCCTCTTTCCGTCTGAGAAACATTAGTGTTTTCTATCATCGAGTGTGATCTATCCCTTGTCAACCAAGGATATAATGCTGACCAAAGAGACGAATGTCTCATTTTTGACGATGGATATCCACTGTCGAAGAAGCTCACGACGAAGAACCGGGAGAAGTGACCACATAAAGGAAAGGAGTTGATTGAAAGGGGGATTTCGGGTTTCTACGTTTGCATCTGTACTCGTTGTAATCCGTCTTCGAAAAGGCGCATGCGTTTCCTTAAATGTTGCCTCCTAGCGTATCCCCGTTGACGACTTCCGGTGGCATAACTCAACTTGAAGGTGATTGAAGTAGTTCATCCCGGTTGACGAACGCGAACTTCGATATCGAGATGATGACGACGAGCCAGGCCCAATGCCAACTCTCTCGTCCTTTCTTCCGATAATGTTCCATGTAGTTCATGTGTGATCAGCACAAATGATCCTACTGAGATGATAACGAATGAAGTGTCGTGTACGATAGCCCAAGGCAATGTCACAGATGGCTAGGTCCAGCTGGTCCCGGCCATCTGTCATGGTAGGAGGAAGCCGGAGCTAGACGGTCGAGATACCAGACTGAATCACACTAAGACACAAGTTCAGCAAACAGGGGACGTAAACTGAATGTGGAGACACGGACCGGAACCTTCGTCACAGTGTGGGGGTTGAACACGTCCGATGATGCCAGCTTTCTGGGCCCTTGCAACTCGTTTCCTGCCTATTCATCACAGTTTCTGCATCATTTGTCGGTTCGTGTTTCCGCGCGTCTCAGCCAAGGCTTGTATTGAGCGTCATCCTGTGATTGTTCTCCCCACCAAAATGATGTCAGTACAATGAGATGCAAGGTTGGAAGTGACCATGGCGTTGGACTGAAGGAATGTATCACGACTGCGAGCCGGGATGTGGGTGGGTGACGATACTGAGGAATCGTCAGAAGATGACAAGTCGAATTGGTTCGCTGGAGCTTTGGAGGATAACCAGACAAGCCAGCAGTCTGGCGTTGAACACTGTTATCAGCAACGACCTACTACGCGCACGATCATCCCCAAGTCGACTTAGTCGATGTCTCGTCTCGTGGATCTAGAGTCGCCTATCAAGCTCAATCCCGTGAGCATTGAATGAACGTCCCACCATACCACGGTAAATAACGCTAAAGCGAACGAAACCAAGAAAGGGAGTGATTAGGACAACGACCTAGTCTTTTTCAGGGATTTGAGTGCGGGCTACGACTTACATCCATCCCTGTTCAGGTCTTATCGGCTGGGTATCAGCTTTCGAGAACACCTCTACGCGTAGCTGGCGGCGTATTTGGCGTATCCACACTCCGACTTCTGAGAAACCTAGGCTAGACGACTTGAGCTTCGGGTACAGTATACTTCCTGCGGTGTGCTTCGTTTCTGCATGCGTCACAAGTATGTACAACTCGTACCCACGGTGGGGTGAGCGTAGATGCCACATGCACACGTGCTCCGATGTCATCGCCATTGATACCGCTAGCTTCACTACTATGTCCATCACCGGTGCACCGTGAGTGGTTCTTCTCTTCGGCATTTTTTACTGTAGACAGCTGCTGCAACCATACTCTTCCCTTCCGAAGAGTAGCTCCTAGCGTTGAGCTTACATATGCGACATCATGGAAGGCATTATTCCCGGTATGAATCTCCACTGTCTGGTATACGTTTTATGCATAGATGCATCATGGCTGTACCCATTCGATGCCATTGATTTCATCATTTTCTAATACCACGCATCATTGGCACACTGAGTCCTTGATTTTGTCCTCCCCTTCTACTTTTTAATGGTATGATAGAAAATAATTGTTACACCACATTCCCTCATCAAGCTTTGGCTGTGGCCTGAGGAGTGTGCTTCTCTGGCCGTCTGGGGGAGATTCGACAGAAATCCTCCCCGAGTCTAGTCCTTGGGAGGGATGAATGAATGTCGGTATAGATGAGTAAAAATTGATGCCATCATGTTATACATTAGTAATGGCGTGGACGGTATCTCATTTATGGGTTCACAGATAACACCCGGTGTGTTTGCTCAACATCAAATAACTAAGACTTATCGCCCCCCCCCTTCACCGGCTCTCAGACAACAACGCCGTTCCTTCCATGCATGTCAGTGCTTCGTCATAACTTGATAAAAACACCGCGCCAACCCGATGAAAACGTGACCGATACTATGGTCAAGATTGACTCCGTTGGTCATGTTATAAAGTACAGTATAATCCCCGTGTTTCAATCCCCAAGGCGTAGCACGTGTACTATACTCCTGCGGCGTGGCGTAGACCGCCGTGACTGATGCCCAAGTACACGTGCCCCTGTGCCAATTGCCATCGACACTGCTACCAGCTCCACTGCCAACGCGGATCATTACCGGTAGAGTAGTTCTGAGGAGCCCCTTCTTCTTCCTTTTTATAGATGACAACCGCTACAACCATATTCCCGATACTCTTCCCGACCAACTTTGTTTCTTGGGTTTAGGTGTTTGTGAACGTGATGGCATTGCACCTGATGCATTGTACAGGATGGTGTTGGAAGTGAGCAAACACACTGATATGGTCGCCATCTGCGAGATGCTTACTTTCTTTATAGATAATGTCGTCACCTTTCGTTCGCTGTTCATCATTCGAATGACTATGGTGCTATCCATCGCATCTGCTGCTAGACCTCTCATATGGATCAATTAGTATTTATGTCAGAAGGCAGCGCCACAGCTTTCGTGGAGGTCGTCGTATTCCCATGCTTACCAGCAAGGAATACCCCCCCCTCAAGAAGTAAGCATGGAATGCAAAGCAACCCCGTCGGGCCTACTTGGTACACGATACCACCAAAGGTTTTATTCTCGATATAGATTACCACATCCAGTACGCGCTCGACGAACGGATCATTGGTTTTGTACCGCAGGCCACTGTGACTGATGCACATATGTTGTGCACGCCTTGGCATCACTTCCTTCAACTAATAAGTAGCATACGCGGCGAGTGCTTCTTTCCCTTCTTCCTTTTTATAGACGACTGTTACGATCATATCTACCGTCTTCCTCACATCACGCTTCTACTGCGGCCCGTGGCGGGTACTTCTTCGGCGTTTGGGCTGTTGTGAACCGATGACGTCCCGGAGTCGAGCCCTTTGTGGACAGGGAACAGGAGACAGTTGAAGGAGGAGTGTTGGCGTTGTACGATTGACGTTAGGGCTTTGGTGAGTGTGGGCACTGATGTGGATATCCAGTTTCAACTTGGTGTTCCCACTGGATCATAGAGCCTCGTGCATTCGAGATCAGGTAGGATGAAATGATGTCCATTACAAGCGTCCACGGGATCCTGTATCTTTGCATCTTTCAGGACAGTGGGGTATATAGGCTGGGCAATGCTCGTTCTGGTACTGATATTGATGCACAAGAAGACTCTACTGGTTGCACAATTTTTGCTTTCCAAATTCCAGTGACTGTAATACTCCACACATACCTCAATGATTTCACGTCCGACCATCCGAATCTTCTAACCTTCCTCTCCGCATCTAGATAGCGTCACCACCACTGTCATCATCGACATCCACACAGATGTGCTACTTAGAACCAATGACACCTTTGCTTACTCCCTTCTTTTTTGCTTCTCCTTCCTGCCAGGATACCAGGCCGGCAATACATCTATGTATATCCGCAGTGCTTCGTCGCCCCGGTTATATGTTTTTCCGACTCATCCAGCAAGGGTACGTCATATCAAATGCTGGGTGCCAGTTGGCACCTAGCACTTGGCACTCATATTCAGTCCAACTTCCTTCTGCAGCCTTTCACTGTGCATTCTTGTGGTGTTTCTCCACAGTCTATATCATATTGCATCATCGCTTATACTACATTCGCAGCGCGTGCGTGCTTCTCCATCCCTTGCTCGACCGACAACTACATATCTGCATTGTTGATCACGCCCGTTATATTAAGCTGCACTGGGCGCAATGAATCGGCCAATGACCGATGCGCAATGTTCATTAGTCCCACTTCCCGCGTCGTCTGTTCCGCAATTTATACGTTTGAAAATTTCCGACCCAAGCCAACTGGGTACGATTCAATGTATATCTCAATTGAAATGAGTGAATCAGATACCTCGGTCATGGGTCAGCATGCAGCTGCTGCCTCGCCGGCCCTTGTCTCAGCAACCATCCTGATGACATCTATCAGACCATGCGTCAACTCACTGAAACTAGGCTTGGATCAAAACAAGCTACTGTGTACGAGCGAGCTGACGAGCACCACCACAACTTCTGGACAACACGAGGCCATTTACTTGAGCTTCGATTCCACGCTGACCAGTTCTGGTGAACAACGGCTGCCAACTTAACCTCGTATCCACGGACATCCGCGGACGAAGAAATACTATATTTTACAGTGCTGTAGACGCCATTACGCCCTAACATGAAACGTGGACAGCATCGAAACCGTCTTGCTCGGAAATGAACTATTAAAAAAGGGATTATTACACCACACCAGCGGTACGTATATAAATGTAGATACTGATACTGACGGTCCGCATCTTACAGAGATGTTGACAACTTTTTATGTGGTTTGCGGTCTAGATGAGCGAATAATGAGGGTGTTCTTCAGCATGAGCGCTTAAGATGAATGTATGTATGTACGCTATTCGGAAGCGAGTGTGAGCTTTCATACGGCAGTTAGATAGAGCGGGGTTGGCAGTTGAGATAGACCACGTTGCAGAGGGGTGAGTTTGCGTTGGAAGTTGGATTGGCGATTCGATTCGAGGCTGCCAAGTATGATGTATTTTTGTGGCTGATGCCGATCCCCGCCGCTGGTCAGATGATTGGTGCTGTACTATAAGGATATGCGAAGTTCCATCACTAGGTCAGTCTGGGGCAGTGAGGAGGGGTTGCAGGTCAGTCGAGGTCGAGCGCATGTGTTCGTTGCAGGATACGGATAACTAGGGTATCTGATTCGCACGTCCAACTGTGGACCCATCAAGGGAAGCATTTGGGCTGACAGCGAAGGGAGATCTGAAACTGGAAGGGGGACACACGGAACGCGCCGCAGTCTGCCACAGTTGAAAACCTTGAATGGTTGCGTTATGGTTCCTTTCTTACTTGACAGAGCACAACAGGGCACACATGTATGGAATGACGGGTCCCGCAATTTTTTTCAAAGGATAATGCATATATGGGATGGATTGACCTTGATTTAATGCTTGACCAAAGATTACTTATGTACATCTTGAATGGGCGCTAGCCTTGTTTAAAGGCACCTTGACATGCCTGTTTTGGTCAGAGTACAAGTTGATTAACGGCTCAGAGTTGTGCGGTCGGTACTAAATATCTCTTACTGTCTCAGATACTCTTTCAGGGGAGTTCTATGCGTACTTGGAAGTCTCCGTCATGAATATTGTCGTGTAATCACAGTATCGCCGTAGTTCTACGAGGGGTAATCTCGAGCGCCCTGTGGCGTCGGGATCCAATTGCGGCAGTACAGGAGAGGTACAACATCAAGTCCTTTTTTTGAACCCTACACTTTCATGAAACGGACTTCCGCGCTGTTTCGGAGGAATGTGGATGTATGTATTCGTTCATGTGATAGGCGTGTGGGATGAAGAAGGCCAGTATAATTTTGTGTTTGATAAGCCTATCTAAGTATGTTCTCAACAAACATTTGGTGACCATCCACAGGGTCGGCGACCAGGCCTTGCCATACATATTACCATTCTTTAGATATATAAAGCGTCTGACAGGAGCTAGAAGACCTTGGGCTGCTGTCACTGTTTTTGGGCATATCATTGTCAAGGAAGAAAGGTCATACGACGGTGACCTCCGTGCGGGGCCTGCGCTCCATGGCACTATAGGTGAACCATGTGTTACTTCAATCATTGGCTTGACAGACCAACAATCAGACCAACAGCCCATCAGCCAGATGAGCGCGGGTGGACAGAAAAATGAATAAGCCGGAATCAAAAAACCGGAGGCAAACTGTCAATTCGAGGAATTATGGAATCAGATGCCCCTGGAGTATGTCATCTCCTGATTTGGAAGTTTGCTTCTTGAGTGGTGAAAGTGATGATTTAAATGACCTCTCTGAACCCGCTGCCTTGTCATCTCATTCTCTGCTAACAGTAGTATTAGGATGTTCGGTCTTTCTCCTCATCGTCGTGACTGGTGAGCAGCCTGGAATCTCTGCCACGTCTCACCGTGCTTAATAGCCACTAACAAGTCGGGCAAAACAACTGGAGCGTCAGAACCAGCTCGATGCGCTTCCTTCTGCCTACACAGAACCGTGCACAGAAGAGGATAATAAAATCCTTGACCTCTCACTCACTGACCTTGTCCACAACCATGCATCAGGTTCTCTCTCCACAAGATCAATCCTCCAAGCATACGGCAAAAAAGTAGTTGCTGCCCAAAAAGCAACAAACTGCCTCGCTGCCGTGCTGATTCCTGATATACTCGACTCAGACGCCCCACCCCAAATCCCATCTACATTCCACGATTCGACGAGCAACACGAGCGATACTGATGTGTCTTCACCCGTGCGAGAGAAACCCTTGCTCTCCGGTGTACCCGTCTCCATCAAAGACTGTATCGACATACAGGGATATGACACTACCATTGGCTACTCATCCCGCGTCAACCAGCCCGCTTCCTCGTCAGCAGCCATCGTCAGGCTTCTCCACTCAGCCGGTGCTATTACCCACGTTAAGACCACTACTCCACCCGGAATGCTTGGCCTCGAAACCTCGTCAGACCTCTTTGGGCGTACATCGAATCCATACAACGCGGACTACGTATCTGGCGCATCGACGGGTGGTGGCGGCGCCTTACTGGCTTACAAGGGGAGCATGATTGAAATTGGAACAGATATCGGCGGAAGCGTGCGGCTGCCAGCTCATTGGTGCGGTATTTATGCAATGAAGTCCTCTATAGGACGGTTCCCAGGTTGGGGTGCTACCTCACCACTACCGGGCTTTGAAGGTGTCGAGACTTCATGTTCACCCATGTCAAGTCGTCTCGATAATTTAGAGGAGTTCTGGAAGAGAGTAATGATGATGCGTCCGTGGGAGTATGATCATACTGTGAGTCCATTTCCGTGTCTTGTTTCATGTTCATGGCAGGGACTTGAATAGTGGTCTGATCACTACGTTACGTGTTGTTTACTATACATGGCGATCGCGTGAACAGTGTATCCCAATTCCGTGGAGACCGGTGAATCTGCGTGGCAGAAAACTCCGGTGGGGCGTCATGTGGGAAGACGGTAGGTTTCTACATAATGGACCATTGTGTCGATGACATCTTCGGCAGATCTTGTCGTCCCCACTCCTGCATGTCGACGGGCGCTGCAAATGACAGTGGATGCACTACGAAAGCAAGGCCATGAAGTTGTTGATTTGTAAGTGTCCACCGTGTAATAAACGACTACCAGGCGTGCAAATGATCGAATCCACCCTCCAGCACACCACCATCGATCTCCAAGGGCATTCTGATTGGCCTTCAACTGTGCTTCTCCGACGGAGGTGTGTCCCCTCACTCTCACTCATGTCAGTCCTGCTGACTCTCCTACCATAGGCCAAGACTTCTTCAGCTTTGTCCGTAAAGATGAAAAACTCGATCCTCTCTTAGTGGGCACAAAAACCCTCCTATCCATACCCCTCTTCATCAAGCGGATCCTCGCTGCAGTGACACCCGACGCACTTCAATCGGCTATTCTCACCTCCGTGCATGCCAAAACCCCTGCGCAAGAACGGGCACTCGTCGTCGAGCGCGAACAATACCGTGCACACTGGCGTGATGTATTGGAAGAGTCTGGCTTCGACTACATTCTGTGTCTTCCCCATCCCGCGCCGGCGATTCCAAGGGGAACGTCGGAGAAGGCAACATTCGCAAGTTGTGGATCTATGATGATATGGAATATTGTGAACCCTCCCCTTCCCTCCCTGTATTACCACGATCGTCTGACCTCGTTTCCACAGCTCGACTACTCTGCTGGCGTCCTCCCCGTCACTACCGTACAGCCGGCACTCGATGCACTACCTCCCGCTGCCGACTTTCCACGCACACCGGAATATGCACGCATGGGCGTCGTCGCACGGGACGTGTACGCGTTGTACGATGCACAGAAGATGGAGGGGCTTCCTATCGGTGTACAAGTCGTCGGACGGCGGTTCGAAGAAGAGGCGGTGTTAGCGGGAATGCGGGTTGTGGAAGAGGCATTAGCTGCTGATGGGAAGGGGTTTAATAGTGGAAAGGTTTTCTAAATTGCGGGCGTGATTCGGTCTATCGTCGACTCACTCATTGGCTTGTCTATCTATTTATCCTCACGGCCTCTCTTCTCTTTCCCTTATCTCTCTCTCATTATTATGCCCTCTCTACATATCCCCACCCTCCACGCCTTATACCCCGAGCATCTCCCTCTTTCCATTTCCCTGGTCTCATCTGTTTCGCCCAATAGGCTTGGATACGTATAAAGATATGTTTGGATAATCCACCTGGGATGGTTTGTTTGTTTCATGTACCCAACTCCTTCTGAGCACTCCCTCTCTATTACTCCTCTCTGTTTTTATGATACCCCACAATCCACTATAGTAGTCGTTTGATGTAGTCATACATTGGCTGTAATATATATAATACAGTGCAATGACTACACGTGACAAAATTTATAGTAACAGCACCGATCTAGCGGATGTATATTCACCGGTTGATCGTGATTGCGCTAATCCAATCGATCCACCTAGTTCTCCTATACTTGTGTTCATCGGTTCCGCAGACTCATATTATGGAATTGAATGCGTAAGGCGGTCGAATTTCAATGAACCGCCGGTTGTAAGTAATTTGTCAAATAGCACATAGTAATCTAGCATTTAGATCTCACCGAGTCATTTGGAGGTGAGCATGAGCCAGTACCAGCTTGTGAGGGTTTGGGGGCGGTATTATTATATAGAACCTGAAGGGGCAAGTTAACGACCTTAAGAGGTCGACAATTAATAACAGGCACCACTTTCCGTTTGCATATCTAAGCACGATGAAACTAGAAATTTGATGCACTGAGAACTTAACTGATGGTCTTGAGCTCGATCTTCTTTCTAATAAGACTTGACAGAGATGAAATGTGGGGCATTCAATTGATTATCCCGTTCCAGGGTGACTTACATAAGTAGAGTCTAAAGGCGGTATATTGTAAATGATTCAAGGCAAAAACCAAAGCCAGATCATTTCGGGCTGAATCATCCCATGGTGACAGTTTTCCAATGACTGTGCAAAGTTAGGGAATGGTTTATCTGCCTGGGAAAAGAAAGAATAAAGTGGAAATGGTTACAAGAGTGTTAGGGAACACCTGGCCATGTAGAGCACGAAGACAACTATACGAAATCAGCTATTGTGAGCCAGAGGAATGAGTCTGCACATACGACATCTTTCCAGAGGTAAAGTAACCCTGCAATATGCCAGCTATTTTCGGAGGGAGCACCTGTACAAATTCATACCGGCGAAGAGAAAAGGGGACTCTGGGGGATAACTTATGCCACTGATGAGCCTGGTCGAATGAGGGTAAACTATACAGAGAGAGCGAGGGTGTTACATAGCGACATGAGGATTCTCTCTATAACATTCATGATCTCCTTAACAACTCGGTTGAAACAAGGATTATCTTCCTCTTTTTGTAAATTGTCCCGGGGAGACTACCCTCGATATAGGGGTTAAAACCAGAGTTCTTCGATCAAAGTGGGTTCAACTGGAACAATGATGCATAGTGGGAGAGGATTAATATCGTCCCAGTGGCGAACCTGTCGGCATAATTGTGGGATGGACTCCTTTCGCTCTCGACCGAACCAATTCGAATCCATGGTTTACGATCAATCCGGGGAGTTCGTAGTGACCAAGCCATCACTCTGAGCCTTAGACAACGGTACTTAGTCTGTGCAGTGAGGAGTGTCGCTAGTATCGTCCACTGTTCGGCTGATTAATCAACGAATTGAAATCGGCACGTGATTATAAATTCTGGCTGTGGTCTGTCATCTCGAATGCTGGTACTACCACTGATGGTCCTCCAACGCGAGCCGCTGCGGGTGAAAGGAGTGTTGATATGACAATTGTTTAGCTTTTCCACATCTTCGATCATACAGCTCCCCATGATTCGGACCATTATGGTTTACCTACCGGCAGGAACGATACACCTCGAACAAGTTGAGTGTTTCCTTTGGATCATTGTCCGAATGGACTTGGTTACATCTCCATTCTATCTTTGATGTTCCAATCCATCAGAATCACTCGTTTTGGCTGTGTTTCTCCGTTCTCATTTGAGGAGCCACTGTAAAGCCGTCAGTGGAGCGCCTTCAATGAGTTCTTTCCCAGCGGACATGAACCCCCAAATTGTCTGCGGCACACCAAACCTACTATCATGCCATGGGCGGACAGCGGCGAATACCAGGACCCCCGTTTCCATGAGCACTGTGACTTTGCCATGGTTGTGGTTCAGGGCCCGATGTGCCAGGTGTATGAATATGGATGGCTCTTCACCCTAGCATATCGAAACGACTGACACGGCGATCGTGTATACAAAGATGAAGTTGTTGAGGCACCCCCAGTGCTATCTACGTCTGTGTACGGCGTGCAGCAGGGTATGCAGATCGGTAATCTCTAATACTTGTGGTGGTCGATAGGGATTAGGTCACACGGGGATGAGTCTCTATCGCATGTCTTCAATCATGTCGCTATGAACAGGTGACACGTGTTATCGGCCTTTTCAATGACTTTGATTTTCATTTGACAATGCTAGAGGTTAAATTTCACACCAGGGGCAGGCTGCTTTGTTTTTCTGACCACCACAGTGCTCACCTACAGCCACCAGTATCATATCCACCTTCATCCTCTCTCAATAAGCCACTTCGTTCTGGGAAGAATCATGACAAATCTCGGAAGAGGTCGAGTGTGCAGATTTGCTGGCACGCTCATTGTCTGTGCTGCCCTGGTTCTCTTGCTTACCCTTCCGACGTTTTGGGCACAGCCAAATGCATATGTCCAGGTGTTCTCCGTAGTCGATTTTTCTTCTTCACGTGCATACCATGATATACTTCCTGCACCCTTCGAAAAGCCTCTTTCTTTGGAGAAACACTCCTACGCCCCCAATGGCCTCCTAATCGTCAATCCAAATGGCCCACATCCAATCTTCGAGCTCATGCGAGATGCAGAGGCCGCATGGAATAGGAAGCTTTCTCATGCAAGTAAGACCCTGGCGGAGGCTGTCACGGAGTACAGGCGGCGATACAAGCGTGCTCCACCATTAGGGTTTGATAAGTGGTCAGTAATTTTTCATTAGTTTTGCTGAGTGATTGTACCTTTTCGTGTGCAGGTGGGACTATGTCGTTAGTCATAACGTCCAACTTCCGGACGAGTATGACGAGATATATCACGACCTTGATGCATATTGGGGCCTTGACCCAGCAGACATCTTGGAGTCTCTGGAGGAGTTAGAAGCCCGAGATACTTTGTTTACTCTCGCAAAGACACCCTCGAACTCCGGACTTGAGATTATCCATTCGACGTTCCCTGACACTGATCGTGGTTCGCGTAAGCGCATTGAAGAGATTATCGAAATGACCAAAAACTTTGGTGGCGACCTTCCACCCATGCGCATCTTATTTTCGCCCCATGACAACCCCGTTATGCATACAGATTGGAGCATCAAACACTTAGCCTTGGAAGCAGCCAAAAGCGGCACTAGTGCGTTTCTTTACCCTTAGTTACCAAGACAGATGCGAACAACCTGGCTCATGGGATCCTCATCCAGCAATTGGAAAGAGCAAGTTACCACCTGTTTCAGAAGCAGGCTGGACGCAGGCCTGTGCACCTGATTCCCCAGCGCGGACCAACCCCCCCATCCTCCCATCAGTCCATTCGACTCCGACGTTCCTTAACACGAATTCATCGAAGACTTTTATCGCGTCACACCGTTCTGCAATGGACCCTTGTCAGCACCCCGAGCTCCTCGTTACGCACTCACAGTTCCTTTCACACCGCAAAGGGCCATTCCCACATCGGACACTCGTACCACGTTTCTCACACTGTGGTACACTGCTCCACCACGACATTCGGCCACCCATACCGTATGGATGGACCTCTGGTGACGGTGCCGAAGCCATGGGCGACGTTACGTGGTCACAAAAGGTCGATGAGCGGCTCAACTGGCGGGGCAGGACGACAGGCATGTATGCCACCCCTGACTCATACTGGATGCACGCGCAACGACAGCGGTTAGTAACGCTGACAAACACAATAGAGGGAAATGTGAGCGTCTTGCGTGTACCTGTGGACCCATCGACTCCTGTAGGGGAGCTGCTGCAGTTGCGGATGGCAAGGGTGAACCCGGCATGGATGGATATCACTTTTGTGGAGAAGGCGCTTGCATGTGAGGAGGGGGCGGGGACATGTCAGATTATGGAGGATATGTTTGAGTTCCGGAAGTCGCAGGGTCGTAAGGAAGAAGGCAAGTACAAATTCATACTTGATGTAAGTATCTGCGCGTGGGTCTTACAGGTGTTTCTCCTGAGCATGCAACGTCAACTGACTCTGACTCTGGATGGGGACAGGTCGATGGCAATGGATGGTCTGGTCGTTTTAAGAGGCTCATTACGAGCAACGCACTTATCTTCAAAGCAACTGTGTATCCAGAGTGGTACGCATGATACAGCACACTGTTGCGTTATACTTCTCTGACGGTCCTCTCATGCAGGTACACGTCGCGTATCGCCGAATGGGTGCATTATGTGCCCATCCAAGTCACATATTCAGACTTGTATGACGCCATTGCCTTCTTCCGCGTGCACGACGAGGCCGCGGCCAGGATTGCCGCTGCAGGAAAGGAGTGGAGCCAACGGTTCTGGAGGAAAGAGGACATGAGCGCCTATTTATTCAGGTGAGTTGAGCTGACATTCATCATGGCGTGCGTTGTCAAACATTCTACTCTAGATTACTCCTCGAATATGCTCGCGTAACGAGCCTAGACCGTGAATCGATGTCGTACGATGGTTGAAAATTGCCTTGCTAGTACACGAAAAGAATGTTCCCATCTTTCCGCCCCTCATTTTCTGCGTAAATCGTTCGTGGGAGGTATTGTAGCCCACTTATTGTATAATCATCCTCCACTTTTAGAATGTACCAATAGCATACTATGTATGCCACTCGTTCAAACTTCAATGCGTATCGTTCGATAATATAACATTAGACGTATGATGAGACTTAACGATGTACAGTCTCCAAGCTATGCACATGACCCGATGCTTGATACCTTCCGATTGACAGTTTTATCGCAAGAGAACGTCTATGCATCGCGTCGAGAATCCGACAAACAGCGAACTCGTCCTGGAGAGCTTGTCACTATCGAAGAGCTTCTGCCTCTTTCAATCCCGTGAGAGCCATAGGACGTAGACTGATAATCGGATGAGAAGTATGGGAAAGCAGGTTAAACACAGACGTGGAGGCATACCCTATTATACTAGCTAAACTAATAATGTGGACAGGGAGATTGTTCATCTAACGACCAGAGAGCATCCCTCCCCATAATATTATCATGTCGAACCATGTTTCATAACCTTTTTAGCAACACCACAGCGACACCGATCCTAGTCGACAGTTGATAAGACGGTGGACTCTCAGGAACACTGTGTACTCACAATCTTCAAGCCCCGTATTATTGCTCCTAAGCCAACATCGATCCTCTGAAGTGCCTGCCGGTTCTCTACAGACAGCATGGGCTAGGCAACAACTATCAGCTGCTGCCGAACGTAGATGGACTTGGTCACGCACCCAAATTGCATCACATACGAGCCTTATGGAGTTGGCGCAGAAAGAGATCGCACGAGAATCAGCATCTCGAAGGGTAGCACGAACTAAGGGGTTTTTCCGCTCTGTGCTTGTGGCAATCCCATGCACACGCCCCAATTCCCTATGTGAACCGATCGGTTTATGTCCCTGACACGAGATCCGTTATTCGGGGGACTGCTCACTTTGCGAACATACCGACCGCCATGGTCATTTCTGGTTTCAAATGGGACTTCTGCGCGTGGTCGCTTATGACACCAATCAATACTGTGGCGTTTTCGACGACTTGGAAAAGTGCATGATGTGTTCCTGCCATCGCCTGCATTACGATATCAGGATGCTCTGATGTTCGTGGGGAAGGACTCACCTCGATAGACAGAGCAATGCCAAGGGATGCCACAATAGCCTCCGTAAGACAAATAATTTGAAAGATTTCTGCTACGCTACGGGCGAGCTTTAAAGCGGTGATTGCACCTGCTAGAGCACCTTTGTAGCCACGTTCACAACAAAGTCCAAAGTGGCTAATACTAGTACTGGCAGTCCAAACTGATCCATCAGTGGTAATATCCGAAGTGGGGACACTGGCTGAAGAAGGTATCGTTTGAAGCGTGTGGCGTTTCGGAACTGGAGGTGTTTGGCCATTTCTACCGCTAGAATGCCTATCAACTCGTCTGATGGACCTCTTGGGGATCAGGGAAGGGCCAGTGTAGGAATCAAGAACGCCCTCCTTTGTTGAAGTCTTGTGCATCGGAATACGTTCAGAGATAGTCCTGATAATCTCCCAGCCGGACTCCTTCGACCCGGTGAAGCGGTGAGCAGTAGAACCCAGCTTAATCATCCTATTCCAGAAGGTGTTCCGCAGTTCTTCCTCACGCTGAATGCCAACGACCTCTGGTACTTCATCCCACATTGTAGTGACGAAAACAATTTTCTCAAATTCTCTTCCACACAGATCTCCCAATTGATTGAATGGAGTTCCTATCCACCATCTGTTATCCGAGATTCGGTGGAGATATAAGAGACCATCAAATTTGGTGTGGTCATGACTAGATGGCAATGAGGAAGGCTAGCCATGTTGTACGTCATGACGACTTACGTGCTCTTCATCCAATCCATTATTTCTCGAAGGACTTGGGTATTGGACAGGGTGTCATGACAAAATCCAGGGGTGTCGACTAAAACGATGTTTCGAACACCGTCCCAATGTCTGACTGCCCGAACATCCTTGGTGCACGATGTCAATTGATGACCGACATTAATGTCAGGCAGTCCAACTGCGCGGTCGATGAACTATGCAGAGTCATTCACGAACAGCCGCGGGATGTGGTTCAAACTCACAGTGCTTTTCCCTGCGCCAGTAGGACCCATAACACTGTTACAAACTAGATCAGCTTCAAAATGCAAACACGAACGCGTCCAACGCACGCGATAATAATATCCCTCTCCTCTGCTACAGTATTTTCTTGGGGTGACGGCACAACCACGGCGGAGGGGTCTACAGCGGTAATGGATACATTCTGTGCAGGGATTTTCGGAGATGGAACATCGAAGTTACTTGCATTTGTGCCACTCTCGCGTACGCGGAAGGTGTCTGGAGTAGCTGACGTGGTCTCATTGTCAGTAGGAACTTGGGGTGGGAAGTATGACGGGACATCAAGGACGATGCTGCCCTCACTAGAAAGAGCCTTCCGTTTCTATGATCAGTGCAGAGACGGATGGATACGAAGATCGTTTTACCTTTATTGGTACGTCCAGTAATGGCAGCTCGCCGACAGCAGGCATCTCCGGAGTGCACTTAAAGTTACTGAGTGGGTCCTGTTCATTTAGAATAGCTTGGGTCTGGTCGGGGTGTCCTTCGGCCACCGGTATACGAGCACCGCAATTACTGGTAGATGCATCATGATGTTCAGACATATTCGTGGACACATCGAGCACCAATGCATCGGAGCCTGCACCAGGAGGCACAAGTGTTGTGAGGAGAGATAGAGAATTTCCTCTAGAGGATTCAGAAGTATTGGCTCCTGATATTGTTGGCCCATACTGCGAGTGATCATGCGATGTCATCATTAAAAGGAATGAATACTGTCACAATCGAACACCTGCCATCATCTGATCAGTCTTCTGAACAAGGTACGCAATTTTGGGACGTCTTAAGGGCTCTCGTTTCCAGCACGAAACGCACAGATCCCACCACTCGTCCGTCAGACGAGAGTAGGTGGACTCGTCAGTGGGGCGATCAGGCGGTCCTTTCAAAATACGGACCAAAAGAGCAGCCAGACTTTGGGCTTCATTGAAAGGCCTTCGTCTGGTGAACAACTCCTATGACAAATTGAGATGATTCTAATGGGCTTGGACCAGTCATGACCATACCAACGCCGTCATTCCGAAGGCCCAAATATCCCCTTCGGGAGATATCTTGTAATCGTCGAGATTCTCTGGCGCAATCCAATTCAGGGTACCCCCGCGCGGTTCAGCGACTTGAAAAGTGCATGAAGAATTAACAATGTACGAGAGTCCAAAATCAGTGAGCAGCGCATGACCATCGTTGGATATCAGAACGTTGGGCTATGATACATCAGTTAAATGGCACGAGAATTACGGCAGAACCAACATACGCCCTTCAAGTCACCGTGGTAAACTGGATTTGGATCGCGGCTATGGAGATAATTCAGACCATTTGCAATTCCTTGAAGCTAAGGTGAAGGCATCAGGGGCACGATACCTTCAACAGTTCTGTACTGGAAGTTACCAAAGGGCGAGGATCTACGTCAGTGTTTTGGACGTATTCGAATGCGTTCCCCTTGTGCATCCACTCAGACACAATCGATATAGTGAGATCGAACTGAGTGACGAAGCCGAGGAGTGGAACGACATTTTGATGACGGAGCTTTGACCAGAGATGGACTTCTCGCAGCACCCGCTGCATGCACAGATCATCAACTCTATATACATGAAAGAAGCGTCAAGAGGCCATACTTCGATAGTAGGATCATCTCCCGGAGGACCAAAACCGATTGTTTTCACTGCTACTTTTATGCCTTTGGGACGAAAAAATCCTTCATAAACGCGCGCTTGACCGCCGCGAAAGACGCGAGTCACATCTCGGTCCACGGACCCATCAAGGTTGATAGAGTACCGAACTGCGTGTTGGGCGAATTTCTCCAGTGAATGTCTTGCATCCATGCGATTAGCTGCCCCAGCTGGGACAATGACTGAAAGGACGGAGGACAAGAACACTGCTCAAGGGGACGAAGGGTACTTGAGTTCCTCATGTTCACCACGCGCTATGATCAAGCGCCGTAGATTCATGGCCATATCGCGTAGCGTCCTACCATCTAGTGGTATCTGCCAATGAATGCTGCTGGATCAACATCTTCTCCACGGCACTCAGAGGATGTATTCTTGAACGACGCCTACAGTAGGAAGTCCACTCTAGCAAGTATTCCGGACCGTCCCAATTCAAATGCCCCGCATAGTAATACCCAGCTGTCCATCTGACACAAAATGGGCCCCCCCTGCACATCTCCACCCTCCCGTCTGCTGGATCCAAGGAAATCCTTGTACACAAACCCCCATCATCCTTAGTCGCTGTTGTGCCTCCTGCATCTTCCTCTGCCTCTCTGCCTCCTCTTGCTGTCTTCTCCTCAGCTCAGCGGCAGCCCTCTCCCTCGCAGCCCTTGCCTCTTCCTGGCGTCTTCTTGCCTCAGCAGCTTGTCTCTCAATGTCAGCCAGCTTCCTCGCAGCCTCCTCCCTCCTGCGCCTCTCCTCCTCCTCCTCCTGCTTCCTCCTGAACTCCGCAGCGGCTCTGTCTCTCGCAGCCCTTACCTGGGCCTCACGCCTCCTCGCCTGTGCGGCCAGTCTCTCCATCTCTGCAAGTCTGGCTCTTTCCTCCTCAGCTCGGCGCTTCTCATTTTCTAATGCACGAGCAAACATTTCCGCCCGACGCTCTGCACTTGATGCACGTACTAGCTCTTGTTGGAGATGCCGCTCCTCTTCGATTGCCATCCGCCTGCGCTCTTCCTCTGCAGCTTTGTCGGCTTGGAGCCGGTTCCACACGGCATTGGAAATCCCTCTATCGCGTGGGCCCGCACAGTTGGCAGAATCTGCATTGTTAGCATCATTATTGGTGGTAGGTGTCGTAGGAGTGTTCTGATTTTTATTTCCTCCCCCTCTTTGTCTTCGCCTCTTGTTGTGAGGGTTCGTATCAGGCTGCAATGATGCTAATGAGGGTGCTGGACTAGACATTTCTGGCGTCGATGGTGCTGCCGGTGCCTGGGGTGGCTCCTTGTCGTTGTCGTTGTTGTTGTTGTTGCGGGATCTACGTGATTTCTGCTGAGGATTTTGAGCCTGGGGGGGCTTGGGTGTGCGGTCCGTCGACGAATTCGATGGTTGTTTCGGAGGTGGTGGGGGTGGCTTTGGCCCTTGGCTCGCCGAACTCGAAGAAGTGGGCGGAGGTGGAGGCGCAGGGGGATCGCTCGAGGTAGCCATTGGAGGCGGCGAAGGGTTGTTTTTACGGGAGCGACTCATAGTAGGCACGTTCAGCCGTCCTCGCTGGTCTTCCCAAGTAGACTTCAGAACCGCGATGGCTTCGCTGATTGTCAATGATGCAGGCTGGCCAGGATTGTTGGCTGCGTTGGAGAATGCCCGCTGGGACATCCGTTTTCCGATCGTTTTCATGTCGCGTGCGTTGCCCCATGACGATAGTCGGGACATGCGATCAATGATGCTCTTCATATCTGCATATTCGTCGGAGAACGGATTTTTCAACTCGGGGATGGTGATTCCAGTTTTAGAAAGGTCCTTGTCCAGGAGTGTCAAGCATTGATCGGAGGTCATGTTTTGGAACATGATTTCCTCTGCGAAACGACTTGACAGACCAGGGTTGACGCTGAGAAGGGAATTCATCTCATGTTCGTATCCTGCCAAGATAATAATGAGCTTGTTCATGAACTTTTCTTGCGTCATCAAGCCAACTATCTCGTCCATGGCTTCCTTTGCAAATTGACCCTCGCTTAGGCGATATGCTTCGTCAATAAAAAGAACTTTTCCGAGAGCCTTTTCGAAGACCGCTTTAGTTTTAGGACCCGTGTGTCCGATATATTTCCCGACGAGGTCGGATGCGGAACACTCGATCACCTCTGCTGAAGACAAAAAACCCATGTCATAGTAAACTTGGCCAAGCTTTCTCGCAGTGCTAGTCTTTCCAGTACCTGTGCAAGCACTGTCCATGTACATGTTTCCAACTCAGACTGGAGTCACTTACCAGGCGGTCCCTTAAATATGAAGTTGCTGGGTATTTGTGTCCGCATGTCTAGCCCCTGAGCCTTCATCGCCTTTGCAATCATCTGGTATTCTCCCAGCTTCTTGATAACGTCGTCGCACCCGACCACGTCCTCGAATAATTTAGCCAAGTTGGCAGAAGCATTCTGCTGGCGTTTATAGTCAGGGTCAAAGTCTTGAGACTCAAAGGTTACTTGTGCTCTTTGTGCTGGAGGAATTGACATCATGCGTTTTTGATACCGAGCTTTGGCCAGACCCAGCATGTTCTCCACCTCCCCTGCGTTCCCAAAATTAGGTCGATTCTTCATGCGGCTCAGAAGCTCCCGTGCTACATCCTTGGCGTCATCAGTAGCAGAAAGGTCCTGATCCTTGAGCTTGTGGTCCAGAATTTGCATTAGCTGTGGTTCGGTGAAGTCTTCGAATTCGAAAGCATTTTCTATTGCGAAACGACGAGCTAATCCGGGGTTAACGTTCTTCCATTTTGCGATCAGCCTTCTCTCAATAAAAGCAAATCAGCTTGCCTACCTGGAACATTTTCACCATTTGTTCTTTGTATCCCAGTAAAAGGACACATCGATCTTCTCCGGGGACACTTTGAATCTCTGCAACGATAGTGTCGATGACGGTGGTCTTGAAGGAATCTGCATGAGAATTCTTTCCACCATACAACATGTACGCCTGAAAGGCATATTTAGTTTGAACGTAGCCACAATGGAAAGTGTGCAGACTGACCTCATCGATAACGAGCACCTTTCCAACAGTACTGGTGAGGATTGCCTTGGTGTTCCTTTCTGAATGTCCGAGATACGCGCCAACAAAGTCTGACGGATTCTTGACGACGACTGTCAGAAGGACTCAGTATCCTTTCATGGGAGCACACAGGTTCTAACTTGCCTTCTCCGTTACTAAGGAGACCAAGCTCCGAAAGAACTTTGCCATACAGTTTCGCAACAGTCGTCTTTCCTGTTCCTGGGGACCCAAGGAATACCCTGTTGAGTGACATCTGCATTGGCTCTTTCTCCTCGAGTTCTCTGTGATAATTGGTTTCCAAGAGTGCGAAGAAATTTCGAACCGATTCTTTGACAGATTCCAGTCCTATGAGGCGCTGGAGCTTAGCCCATGCTTCACTCTGTGGAAGCACCTGAGATGGATCGGGACCAATCAAATCCTCTTTGGACATGAAGAAATCGTTTGCGGGCATGCCAGCCCTCCGAGCTTTCTCGACACGTTCTGCCTGCCGCTCGCAAACTTTCGAAAACATGTTCTGAAGGGCACGCGCATTCCCAAACCCGGGGCGACCTCTTCCCCGCCCTAGCCTCTTGATAGCAATTCTCCCGTACAGCCCACGAATACCGTCTTCGACTCCCATTTGACCTTTGTATCGCTTATGGACTAGATCCTCGAGCATTGTAAGAAGCTCTGCGTCCGTGTAGTCCGCAAACTGCAGGCTATAGGGGACGCGACTGGGTATGCCAGGATTGTGCTCGAAGAATTTTTCCATCTCCTTGTTATACCCAGCAAGAATGAACACCAGCGTCCCCACTCGGTTCTCCATTTCCGCTAGCAGGAAGTCCAAGACCGGTCGACCAGAGTTATCGTACTCGCTCACGAGTTGGTATGCTTCATCGATGAAGATCGCTCCTCCTCCAACCGACAGAGCTTTGTCAATGAGTTTCTTTGCTCCCCCGACTCCATCGTTGGCAAGGGACGAGCCTGTCGTTTCAAGGAAGGCGTCTCCGGGTAACACTTGGATGGACTCCAGGAATTGCGCGTACAGCCTTGCGATAGTGGTTTTACCTGGTTACGACACATAAAGACATTCACAGCTAAGTGGCCAATGATGGCTCACCTGTTCCAGGATTGCCTAGTAGGACGAGGTTGAACCGCTCCTTGTCCAAGGCTACACGTTGACGCTTCATGGTATCAATCTTCGCTTTGATGCGCAAGATCTGCTCCTTCACCTCTTCCAACCCCGTCATATCCATTATCTTGTCAATAGCATCGTTCTGTACACCTTCAACACGTTTCTGGTATTCCCACTTATCTCTTGCTGCGGACTGGAGATTGGGTCGCGGAGCACTCTGACTGCCCTGATTGCCTTGATTTGTGGGGTGATTTTGTCCTGAAGACTGATTCAGAGAAGGCGTTTGTGGACGACTAGATGGGTTTGACTGAGGTTGAGGAACCACTCGAGAAGAGGATGGATTATTGGAGTTATTGGCAGCCCTCGTAGATACTCTCTTGACTTTTTTGCGCATCTCCTCGATTTCCTTCTCCTTCTTACGAGCTTCATCTTCCCTGTCTTTCACCTTCTGCATATCATCCAGAGCTTCCTTTTCATACTGCAACCTCGCCTCAAGTTCAGTCATACGGAGGTCATGTTCGCGCTCTGCAGTCTCTCGCTGCTCCTTCGCTTCTAGGTCAAGCTGCGCCTGTTTCTGAAGTCGTTTCATCTCCTTCTCGCATTGTTTGCACTGGGTTGGACGGCCTTCGCTACATTTCCATGTCATGACATGTGCGTCAACTGAGCACTTGTCGCTGAAAGACGCCTTGCACATCATGGTAATATGCACATCGGGCTGATTGGGGGCAGTTCGAATGGGATGGCACTTGAGAGAGCAGGTGTGGATGTTACAACGGAGCATTGCACCACTATGGCGGACAGGTTAGATGGGTGCTGCACGATAATGCTGAACGGAAGACTTACCAAGGTTCTGTGCAGCCCCCATCTGGAGAATAGGCGTCGAAATTGTCAGGATGATCAATTTCATACGTCCAATTTGGATGTCTCTCGCACTTGATTGGGAACCCTCGGTACACATTCCCTCCCTTGCGTAAGAGTTCAAGGAAATCTGTCCAGAGCTTTCCTCCCTTCTTAGATCGTTCAAATGTAGAAGAGTTTCCAATAAGAATGAGACCATTGCGTGCACGCGATATAAGCACGTTGAGACGCTCAGGGGAGTCCATGAATCCAATGGAGTTGGACGAATTAGAACGGCAGAGACTAGCAACGACGATGTCACTCTCTTCTCCCTGGTAATTGTCTGCAGAGGGTTTAGTACCGAACGTACGATTCTTCAGGCGTGACACGCACCAATAGTAGCCAGGCGAATGCGAGTTTTCTTTTTCTTTGAGTTCGCATCCTGCAACAATCCTGCCCGTGAAAGGTCACTCGAATCTAGATCGTTTAGAATAGGATCGGTCTCGTTCTTGAGTGCGTCGCGTAGCATTGACAGTTGGCCAAGGTATGGTGTTAAGATGACGATACTGTCGCTCCCATATCCTTGCTGAGCAAGATACCGCACCATCCTGAGTACCATCTTCACTTCGAACGTGTTCTGCTTTGACGATGGTGATCCCCCATCTGCTCGGTCGGAAATGCGCTTGTCGTCGTCTTCTGGGTGGTTGTGGTCAACGAAAATGACATTTTTCTGTAGACCACGAATGTTATCCCTGTTCTGAGTCTTTGGTGCATCGGTGAGATCTGGGTATGTGAGTGCGCGTATGAAAGCGGAAATCTCCGGCCGCATGCGGTGCTGAGCGGAAAGGGCGACATGTGGAAAGCCCTTTAATACAAGGCGCTCAAACAACGATCTGTTCAAGTCGTAGCCATCGCCTTTCTCTACTGTCAACGTGTAATTGTTCACTTTAGGTCGTAATTGCCTGGGTGTCAAAGGTCAGCAGGAGTGGTCGAGAGCATGATTTGGCAAACATTACTTGTGGTCGCCGATGAGAATCATTTGTGTAGTACTGCCGCTCAGCGCCGTAATGACATGGCTCTCGAGAATTTCACCCGCTTCTTCCACCAGCAATACGCCCGGTGAGACTGCTCTAAGGTCTTCCGTGTACTTCGCAGCACCAGTAGTAGTACACCCGATGATCCTCTTGGTCTTGAGCTGTACGACGAGACCCTCCCCGAATTTGCGTTGAACCTCATCTTGACGATCATTGAAACTCTTTCCCGCGTCGCAAATGTCCTCGACGATATCCTTGGCGATGGCCAACTTCCAACTTTCCACCTTCTGTTGGCGACGAGCTGCATCCATGGTCCATATACGGGCCGCATTTCGTACGTTGGGTTCATCTATGAACATCCATGCATTCTCACCCTGCGCCCACCGAGAAATAAGGAACGTAGAATCTACAGGTTTTCCCCCGGGTCCTTTTATGGTCATTCCATCATCAGGTGTGGGAACTTCGAATGCTTCAAAAAACTCGCGGTCTTCAAATTCGATATGAACGAGTAGACGGTCGAAATCCGTGTCCAACGATGCCAAGTCCGCGTAGGCGCCGCGGAGTCTGTCGTGATGGTGGGCCGCTTGGGCCTTGATCTCATCCACAATTACCCATTCGGCTCTAGAGCGTACAAACTTTTCACCTTTGAGCTTGTTGACTCCGAGGTCCTCAACTGATGTCTTCGGTCGGCCTCCAAAGCGGACGATATCCTTCCTTTGGATACCGATATCGATCAGGTCTTCAAGGAATTGATCGAGTGCGTGATTTGTATAGCAAACGACCAGAATAGTCTGCTCCGTGTACTTGTATAGTGCCTTGGCAAGCAATGCACCGATGAAAGACTTCCCGGTACCTGATGACGGATTGAGTCAGCCACACCAGTCCAACACGTGGCGGTGAAAGAAACAGACCAGGAGGCCCTTGGATCAAGGACAGTCTTTGATTCAGCCCCGCAAGCAAGGACCGTGCCTGACAACTGTCAAGCCTAATGGACTTCGGAGTGTCGAGAAGTGGTTGGATATCTGTAGAAGGATCTCGAGCAAGGCGAAGGGTAATTTCTGGAACGGAGATGGGGGGACTCCCAATAGCCTTCCCATTTTCCCAGAACAGGATTTCCTCAGAGAGTGGTAGAATTGGCATCTTTTGCAGTGCCTTCAAGACGGGCTCGAAAGAAAAGATGGCGGTGTCTATCTGGATAAGACGAACTTGTTTGGCGACTTTCAGCTGCAGGAGCGTCTTTGAAATGCTAACTTGTCCTTCGATCTGGAGAACGATGACAGGAGGCTTCTTTGCGAGGAGATCTTCCTCGCGGTGGATAATGCCGAGGCTGAGGACTACATTGTCAGCGATGAGGCACGCCAAGGATTGATGACGGAGAAACTTTGATCCACGGTGATCATCGGTGAGGAACTTTCGTCTATCTTTGTCTTTGACGTTTTTGAATATGGGAAAATCTGCAGCACATAGAAGTTGGAGACCCCAGCGTGTCCTCCGTTTGTCAGGGCCGGTAAAGATACCGATCAGCTTGATCCCATCAACGACCAGACCCCGATGCCGCCCCTTCTTCTTGTTCAGCGCAATGTCGAGCTCTTCCTTCAGCTCATGCATCATGTCTTCTCGCAGTAAACGGAAGGTATTGCCGAGATAGTCGGAGATACGTGTCTCCTGTCCTTCTGGGTCGTCGAGTAATGAGGCGGGCTGCAGGGCAGGCTTCCGCTTGCTCAGTAGCTCGTCAGCAGTCGGAATGATAGCGATCTTGCGAAAATCAGCGAAATCGTTATCATGACGTCCGCCAGGTGCATCCGGACCCACAGGAGCAGAGGCAGCAGTGGTGGAAAGGATATGTTTAATACGATGTCCCGCCTGTCTGACTTCAAACTGGTCAGAGCAGAGGAGTTTGTCGATGACGGAAGGACGGCTTGCGAGATTGCGATAGGGTGTAGTGTCTCTATTAGACATCTGCAAGAGGAAAGCAAGGACAGTTGCGAAGACACGCTGCGCCCGCTCGTTCAAGGTGTCATTCTCAAATGACCTGTAGAACTCGCTCCAGAAGATAGGTGGCTCGATAATCTTGACAATGACAGTGTTCAGTACATCGCCACCCATCCCTTCAACGCGAAGAAGGTACTCGAGAACATCAGAACCTAGTCCATTCAAGAACTCTAACTTGAGGTCTGCGCGCATTGCCGTCTGGATTGCTTCGAGTCCATGAGGACTTTCGATGATCTGGTCTATGCATGTGGCGGGATCAGTCTGTACGCAAAGGCCCTGCAGGAACAAACGAGTGATACTCGAGCGCTGCTCAAGTACTACACTACCACGGAGGGTATCATGAAAGCGTTTGTCTAATTGTTTGGTTCGAGCGTCTGTCATGAGTGAAAAATGTGGAAAGAGATTGAACTTGGGGACGAAAGCAACTGACTGGGGGTTATTGTGTGTGTACACACAGCCGCTTACCGAGGGAAAACCGGCAAAGCCGCCTGGGCCCTGGGTACAAAGGATCGCCAGCGCACGGATTTGGCAGTACACGTGTCATTAGACCAGGCTGCACGAAGCATGCAAGTGCGTACCCCAAAGGTAGTGAGATTACGGGGGTAGGGTTTTGGCTGAACTGGATTATCGATGATCCCAATTCCCCAGTTCAAACAAAGCCCAAGTTGTGCTGCTGGGTACAGGATGTATTCATATGACTTGATGCGGTAGACTTCCTCTAGAAAGGCGTCTGGGGCATGTTTCATGGTCGACCTTTACTTCTCTGCCCCTAGCGTAAAGCCGTGGGAACTCTCGCCAGGGCACTGATACTGCCGGTGAAGTGTGGAATAATGACAAGTACCTCCTCCACCCAGAAACACAAACAATATTCACGCTGTATCGCATGACACTCGGAGAAGACCTGGTTTCCATCTCACATCCATAGTATCCCCACTGGACCCCATATATACATTAGAAGCACAGAATAAAATCAATAGCGATCAAACTTGGAATCCCCTGATATTGGATCAGTTTCTTATAGTTACATGACAAATCACATGCATGAAACCAACAAAGGCTGTTAAATTACACACACTGCACACAAATATGTCCACCAAGATCACAGATGTCAGTAACACCGTTGCGGCTGGAGGATGAAATTGCGATCTATCAACCACGCCATTGCTCGTTGCAACTCACACAGAATTCGCAAAAAGACAACAAATTAGATTCACTATCTTTACACATTGCCACACCTTCTCTTGGTTAAACTGCGCATGTTCTTCTACAGCAAACATTTAGATAGTGCCGCAGTTAGAAACGATGATCTTCTTTGAAGTTTTGCCAGTGCCAGATCCCAGCGCCTCAATCGCCTTGACGACGTCCATGCCCTCGACGACCTCACCTAAAATATAGCCGATCAGTATTAAAGCAAGATAACCATTTAGCGAATGACATACCGAAGACAACGTGAGCACCATCGAGCCAGTTAGTGACCACAGTAGTGATGAAGAATTGGGAGCCGTTGGTATTCTTGCCAGCGTTTGCCATAGACAAGAGACCAGGCTTGGTGTGCTTTAGGGTGAAGTTCTCGTCTATTCGAAGAAGGCTGTTAAGTACGGGACAATCCCCGAGTGAATCGACCAATAAAACCCACCGTTGAACCTTTCTCCGTAAATGGACCTGCCACCTGTACCGTTCTGATTGGTGAAGTCGCCACCCTGAAGCATAAAACCTGGGATGACACGGTGGAAGGGAGATCCCTTGTATCCGTAGCCATGTTGCCCAGTGGCAAGCTCGCGGAAGTTCCTCGCAGTTCGAGGAACAGTATCGTCATACAACCTGAAGACGATGCGCCCAGAAGGCGCGCCGTTGATAGAAATGTCAAACTAGATATGGTAAATGAGGATCAGTGTTCTTCCCAAGACAGCCCGATACCCTGCAGACGAGGACCAGTGGGTCTGGAGAAGTAGACACTTACGAAAACGTTGGACATGACGTGCAGATGTGGCTGAGAGAAGGAGATGAACTCGATGGGGTCGTGTTGATAAGTCTCTCGTTTCGGGCGATGCCGACTATCTCGGAGCTGTGCGCTGATTATCTCCAACTCATCACTACCATACTCGACAATTACATGGCAGTCCTGTGAGAAATACAGATGGGCAATGCTCCACCCCAACAACGGGCGAGGGAAACCCCGCCGAGATCTCTGCCGTATCGTTCCTGTTAACCCAGCCTTTTTTGGTAGTTTGTGGCGACGAACGAGGGGTTGCATCCTTCGAAGTTCAAGTCGATAATTAGATCCCGTCCTGGGTGCATTTCTGGCAGAGAAGGTAATTTATGGAGCTGCTGGGGATACACCTGTTCGGGTCGTTGACAAGATGTGGTCACGACAGGGTTGCTGGTTGCACTCTAGAACTTAAAACATACATCTCCAGGAGCAGTCAAAGCCCGGCACGGAGGAAGATAACCACTCAATTCATACATTCACCGACCGTTAACAATACTCTAAATGACAACAAGAACAAGACACCGTCCATTTGCAACATACTAACTGTAACCGATATCAAACATGCAGCCACTGAACTAAACGACTCGCTAACGCAAAATTACCCTTCTCGTGTTCGTCGAAACTCTCGACCACCTTTTCGCAACTTCTCGGACTCGATAGCCAAGATGGGAATTCCACTGCAACAAGCTGAAGCTCTTTCCTTGAAGTGCAGGAGGGTCAAACTCTCACGATGAAGTGTAGGCATGTCAGCCACTGCATACCTTAAGAGTTGTTCGCCTTTCCTGCGTTCCATTGACATCAACGGTGATGTTTCCATCAGCAATCACAAAGTATTGTAGGCCGTACCAATCTTGTGTTTCACGCACCTTTCGATGAATGGACTGCCAGTCTATAAAGCGAACATATATGTCTCCCCGATAGTTTGTTAACCCCTGACCGCAGAGCATTCGCCAGACATGTACGGACGAGCGCCAAAGAATGGGGATCTCTCTATAATTGCGCGCACCACACACGCATGTACCTACTGGTCGTCGGCGAAACAGTTAGTAATGCCTCCGTGTGTTCATTCCGTTGCGAGTCGCGTAGACTACTGGTTTTTCCGTAGAGCTCCAGGGGTACATCAGCCCACGAAGGCTGAGATGTCGGCAAGCACAAGCATTACGATGGATCAGTCTCCCCTAGACAGCTCCACGAGTTGCAGGAAGCAAAAATTCCTTTACGATGGACCAGACCTAAAGCCACATTGAGCCAGAATGGAACGACCTACACTTCGAATAGTGAGTAATTATTTCACGTACTCAAGTCTAAATCTGGTTTTCTCGGACCAAGGCATACTGAGCACCAGAAGAACAAAAGCGTTGAAAGCCGATGGGGCCTAAAAAGTAGCGTTGAATATATAAACTCGGTCGTTGTGCAGTTACATATAATAAACGAGCTTGCTGAGATGACGATGTCGACACATGGTGCAACTTCGTTACTACAACATGCAGCATAGGAAAATATTCTTCTACTCTGAATCTATGAGGAACGGCTTTGCTTTTTTGGATTGACCCTGCAACATGAGGCCGGATATAACGGAGGAAGCTGGGGATCAGATCGAAGTGAGACAAACAAGCTGGCACAGCCACCCCTCAGGCCAGAAAAACAGACATAAGTTCGCGGGATGTGAATAATCGGAGGAGGCAAGCATAACTTGCAACATTCGTGTACAGTAGCTGGATGACCGCGCTATGTGGGATCGACTCCCAGATCTTCCTAAGAGACCCATTGCGCTGATCCAATGATGACCTTGCTGTGTCTATGCACAACACGTGTCGAACCATCGTCTAATTGTTATCTAATTTCGTTGGTGGTGACCATCAACCGCAGGTCACCCTACCCATGAATGTCGCTGGGCCCTCCCGGCCTCACGTTGGGCGAGCCGCTACTAATGGCAGGGTGAACACTTCAGTGCACGAGGACGACCTGTTGCGCCTCTTAGGTGACCTCGGCCCAATGGGCGCCCAACACCTTCAACAGTATTATGAAAATAGGTCTCGCACTGGTGAGACAATGACCGACCATGACCTTGCTATGAGCTTTTTTCTGCAAAACGCAGCGGATATGGCTGCTATGGATGAGGACCGAGCACTGGCCAGTCTACTAGCTGAAGAGCTCAACCTTGAGGACAATATTGCCATGCTTCATGACTGGGCAGATGCTCCGCAGTGAGTACTTAACTCTACGGTCCTGGTTATAATTGAATGTGCGTCAGGGCTCCCCCTCTAGTTCAACCACAGAATACTCGAGCGATGGCGGCGAATAGAACTACTGGAAATATCCCGTATGTCGCGAATATTCGCAGCAAGAAGCCTGTTTAGTAATCCTCTGTACAGCAATGACACCCAACTTGCACAGACGTGGGGCGGGTGGTTCGCGTCCATGTTCAGCGGATGGTTCACCGCACCTCAGACAAATAGTGCAGCACCACGAACTGAACCATGTACCAGAACAGAGAGGCCCACAGCAAGACCCCCAGCCCCACGGTTTGTCCTTTCCTACTAAATTCAACTTTGGTCTTACAACGAACAACTTCCTCTAGACCAACGGGTCACGTCTGTGTGATTTGCCAAGACCCCATCTACGGGTCCGAAGTTCGCGCACCCTGCAGTCATTACTACGATATTACTTGCCTCACGGATCTATTCGAGTCCGCTACGCGTGATGAGAGCCTTTATCCTCCACGCTGCTGCAGACAGAATATTCCCTTTGCCCAGGTCCAAACCCATCTCTCGCATGAACTCGTCGCGCGATTCGAAGAAAAAGGAAGGGAGTTCGGCACAATCAACCGTGTCTACTGCGTGCAGCCAACTTGCAGCCGCTTCCTGGGTCCTATCTCGCAGGGAACTTTGTTCTCCGGCGGTCCACCCATTTATGACTGCCCCGCACCAGGGTGCACGACACGCACGTGCGCCGGGTGTCGTGGCAGATACGATGGCTGGACCCACACCTGCCGGCAGGATCAGGGTGCCGAGCAGGTTCTCAATCTGGGCCAAAATCAAGGCTGGGCGCGCTGTCCAGGCTGTGCACAGTTGATCGAACTCAATATGGGTTGCTTCCATATGACGTGTCGATGTCGCACAGAGTTCTGCTATCTGTGCAGGGCACGATGGAAGACGTGTGCGTGCCCTCAGTGGGATGAGCGCCGACTACTTGCCGCTGCAGAGCAGAGAGTCGATGCGCAACTCGGGCATGTGCGTCGTGAACCTGTGCCACCAGAGCCTGAAATCTGGCCTGTGCGCCCCGCGCAGCAACGAATTGTGCCCATTATACGGCCCAGAGTTCAACCTGTGCCTCCTGTGCCAGCCAGACCAGCAGCCCTACCACGGACACCCACGCCTCCACCAATAGTTCAACAGAGGCGTCCTGCACCCGTCCAAAATAGGGTACAGCCCACACCGGGTCCAGCACAACCTGCGCTTGTACCAGCTTGGAGAAGACACGAGGAAGTGATCCCCTCAGTCCGAGTCCCTCTTCCTGCCGCTACTGCTACGACAACTGTACCGGAGTGGAGAAGACGTGTAGCTCAAGCCCATCTTTCTGTCTCCGCTTCTACTTCTACACCTGCCCCTGCAGCTCCAGCATCAACACCGGCCGTTCGAGCCCAACCGCAAGCAACTACTCCTGCTACTAACCATCCTGTCTGGCGTCAGAGTGCATCAGCTAATCCGGCTGTGGGGTCCCCACAACAACCCACCGCTACTCCCACTGGAGGTTCTCTTGCACGACCTTCTCCCCCAATTGTTCCTCCCAAACCTGCAGAGCTCACCAGATCAGTTCGGGGGTCTACAATACAAGCGGAAGCTGGTCCATCCACTACGTCGAAAGTTCAAACTCAAGCTCAAGCTTCCTTACGCACACCAACAGCAATGACCACCACGTCGACGCCTCTGACGAACCTCAACGAACGCCTATGCCAGAAGCAGCAAAGCGGGACCCAGGCCCACTCAGAGAGAAGGACCGGCACACAAAACGATGCTGTCAGGCAAGGCATGATCCGCGAAATGATAGAGCGGCTCAGAGTAGATCACGAGTGCGATCACGCAAAATGGAAATACCGCCGTGGTGGTGGCCGATGCGAAAATTGCCACGTCAACTTGCCATTATACCTCTTTGTGAGTATTCCTTTTGGTATATTTGTGTGCTAATTATGGTTCGTTGACCTTGTATTTAGCGTTGCCAAGGATGTCAGATGTTGGTCTGCAATCGATGTCGGCGCAACCGACTCTAGGTGAAATCTTCGAGGGTTACGAGCGTACGGCACATGGTCGCGTGGACTGTTACTCAAGGTACATATCTCCTTTGTATTGTTCTGTTTCCCACCCCTGTTGTGCCATGTACGAGTAGTGGATACGATTTTTTACTTTGCTGTTGTAGGGAATACTTTTGCTTTCTTGAAATGACATGTAGTATGAGGGCCCGTAGCTATAATGGAGCAAGGGACCTTGGAGATTAGATCGATCAAGAGAGTCGAGCGTTCGACAACTTGCAACCATAGCACCTAAGTGAAAGGCATGGCAATGCGTCAAACGAGGCAGAATGCAGCACCAGATTCACACATCGTCCATGCCCTAAAATCTACGCTACCTCCGTTTGACAGTTTTGGTCACAGTCATCCGACACAGAGATTGAACAGGGCCTGGGATTTTTCACTCCAATCGCTACATCCCATCATCACGCTACAACCCGTGGACATCCAGTTGCTAACCCTCTTTGCGCTATGCAATTATCAGTCATTAGTTCATCATGGCCGCTTCCTGCAAGCTGGCGCCCTCATGGCTGCAGTAGTCAGTTTATTCCGAGCAATTTGAGATCTTTACAGTCCAGATTATAGATGCTTGTATGCCTCGTACGAGAAAAGCAGGCAAGTTCCACCGTTTATGCAACTGTCTATTGGGCTGCTCAGAGGGGCTCTGTAAGTATGTCCATACCTGAGCGTATGTACGATATTTGATCGTGTCCATAGGTTTATATACCTGCAACATGGACGAAGGTGCACTACCCATTGGAGTAGCGCGAAGAGTTCGAGTAAACGACGTTCTGGTATTGCTGAGACCCTTCCGAGCTAGAACCTGATTGTGCCGTGTTATTGTACGAATTGAGATAGATTCCCTAGATTCCCTTGCCTGCTCTGGCTCGTCCACTTACTCTCAAAGATATGCCAATATAACACATGAGCTTGTGTCTGGTCATTTCTCCATCTGCACTTACCTAAACAGAACAGTCCTGGCTATATATGATAGATGCAAGCTGGTAACGCCAGGCCTGCTCAGAACTCGATGCTCGTGTTCCCGAACCTTGCTAACCAAGACTAGGTACGTCAAAACACTGGCTTACCTCCAACGGTACCAAATATGCATACATTGCTCAGGTGTCAGGTGTGATGTGCGGCGGTGTTTCTAGAAAACTTTGTATCATAGAATTTGCACCCAAATAGGAGATTTGGGACACCTTTGGCCCTTTGACATCCCTGCTTCTGGCATGTTAGCACATCGCTAATTGATCAGCGTACCTTCACCTTGCGGTATAGAGCAACTTCCCAACCTCAAATGAGCGTACGCCTGTGGGACAAGGGTCCCGAGGCTTCGTTGGAAATGTGCAGATTTTTGCCCGCGACATGTACCTACATGAAACAGCTGAAGACAGTGGTAGAGTGAGAACTAACACAGCCACCACTTGTATGTCCCAAGAGTCCACGCCTCCAAACCCAGAGGTTGAGTAATTCTGAGATGAGGTGTACTGTGGTACGAATGCAAGTACTAGCAGTGAGTACCAAGCTGGCGGAGTGACTGGATGACCATAATCTGTCCTATCTTTTCTCAGGGTCAGTGGCTCCTAGTCCTTCCTAAGAGAACCACGAAGATTCCGATAATGATCCTGCTGTACAACACGTGTCGAGACTTGCCATCCAGCCTCTCTTGTAGTGAACCTACCTTCAGGGAGATCAACTTCACTGATGAATGTCGCTGGACCCTCCCAGCCCCGCTTTGGGCGCACCGCAGCTAACGGCAGGGTGCCAAACATCTCAGAGTACGAGGACGATCTGCTACGTCTCTTAGGTGACCTTGGTCCGCTGGGCGCCCAACACCTTCGACAATATTATGAAAATAGGACTCGCGCTGGCGAGAGAATGACCGATCATGACCTCGCTATGAGTTTTTTTCTACAAAATGCAGTAGATATGGCTGCTGTAGACGAGGATCTGGAACTGGCTCGTCGACTCGCTGAAGAGCTGAACCTCGAGGAGGACAATATTACCATGCTTCATAACTGGAGGAATGTTCGGCGGTGAGTTCATTTTACATAATTCGATGGTCCTGATTGGAATTGAACTGTGCCAGGGCTCCCCCCCTAGTTCAAACACGGAATACCCGAGCGATGGCGGCGAATAGAGCCACTGGAAATGACCCGTATGTTGTAGATGTTCACGACATGGAAAGTGTTGAGTAACCCTTTGTACAGTAATGACACCCAAGATACACTAACGTGGGGCCAGTGGTTTGCGACCATGTTCGGCGGATGGTTTGCCGCACCTCAGACTGCAGATGATGCTACTGCACCAGCCGCACCATGGACCGCATCTGAGAGCTCCGCCGTGACCCCACCAGCTGCACGGTCTGTCTTTTCCCTATTAAGCACCAATTCTTTAACAGTAACCAACTTCCACTAGACCGACGGGTCACGTCTGCGTGATCTGCCAAGGCCCCATCTACGGGTCTGAAGTTCGTGCACCCTGTAGCCACTACTATGATATTACCTGCCTCACCAACCTCTTCGAGTCTGCAACACGCGATGAGAGTCTCTATCCTCCGCGCTGCTGCAAAGCGAATATCCCCCTTGCCCAGGTCCGACCGCACCTCTCACATGAACTCATCTCGAGATTCGAAGAAAAAGGAAGAGAATTCGGCACACTTAAACGTGTCTACTGTGTGCAGCCAACTTGCAGCCGTTTCCTGGGCCCTGTCTCTCAAGGCACTCTGTTTTCGAGCCCACCTGCCTACAACTGCCCCGCACCAGGGTGCACGACACGCACGTGCGCCGGGTGTCGTGGCAAGTACGATGGCCGGGCACACACATGCCAGCAGGACCAGGGTACCGAGCATGTCCTCAACCTGGGTCAAAGTCAAGGCTGGTCACGCTGCCCTGGCTGTGAACAGTTAATCGAACTCAATATGGGGTGCTTCCACATGACATGTCGGTGTCGAACAGAGTTTTGTTATGTGTGCAGGGCCCGATGGAAGACGTGTGCGTGCCCCCAGTGGGAGGAACGCCGACTAATTGCCGTTGTGGAGCAGAGAGTCGACGCGCAACTCGATGTGGCCCAGCGACGGCAAGAGCGTAGGCGGCCCAGGCGCCTCGCCCAACAACCGATTGCCCCCGTCGTGCAACCTAGAGCTCACCCTATACTTCCTGTCCCAGCCAGGCCAGCAGCCCGACCACGGACACCTACACCCCCTCCAGTAGTCCAGCTGAGGCTTCCTGTACCCGTCCAAAATAGATCACAACCTATAGCTGGTCCAGCGCGGCCTGCGCCTGTACCAACTCATAGACAACGTGAGGAAACGACTCCTACACCCCGGGCCCGTCTGCCTGTTGCTGCTTCGACACCAACACCGACCGTCCGAACCCAGCCACAAGCCCAGCGTCAAGTAGCTACGCCTACCATCAATCCTCATATCTGGTTTCGCATCCCTGGAGGTGTTTCAGCTGAGCCAGTTGTACAACCTCCCCAGCCACCTACCGCTACGCCTGCCATCAATCCTCATATCTGGTTTCGCGTCCCTGGAGGTGTTTCGGTTGAGCCGACTGTACGACCTCCCCAGTCACCTACTGCTACCCCCGCTATCGATCCTCATGTCTGGTTTCGTACTCCTGGAGGTATATCAACTGAACCAGCCGTAACTACCAACGGAGGTTCTCGTGCACAACCCCCTCCTCCAGCCATTCCTCCTAAACCCATAGAACTTACTGGTTCTACTCGGATATCTATAACACCGGCGCAAGCGGGCCCGTCCACTGCGTCAATGACTGAAGTTGACTCTCAGGCTTCTTCACACACACTAGGGACGATAGGAACTGTGAGATCTATTGTGGCCAACCTCGATGAACCCCAGCACCAGGACCAGCAAGGCAAGACACAGGGCGGCTCAGGCTCACGGAGAAGAGTCGGTGCACAAACCGACATGATCAGGCAAGGGATGATTCACCAAATAATGCAGCGGCTCGGGGTGGACCAAGAGTGTAATCACACAACATGGCAGTACCACCGCGGTGGGGGACAGTGTGAAAATTGCCACCGCGACTTGCCACTGTATCTCTTCGTGAGTGTCTATTTTACATACTGGCGTACTAACCATGGTTGATTTTTGTTCGCCTTTGTCTAGCGCTGTCCAACATGTGAAATATTGGTCTGTAACGGGTGTCGACGCAACCGACTCTAGACCAAATTGTCAAGGGGTACCAAGTACTTTGCACATCCACGCCTGGACTGTTGCTGAACGCAAATATATAAGCCCTGCTTGTTCTGCTGCGCACTTCTGCTGTACCATGTAAGACTAGTTTGGATATAATTTTAATTTTGTTGTACTGTCTGCTGGGATGGCAGTTTGCACAGGTCCACTTCCAGTAATACTATCATGAGCACTGAACACAGTTGCAATGATCGTCGCTCAGTCTTAAGTTGTCAATCTGCACTGAAGGCTGTAGCCCAGGTTCGTGAACCGACTGCGGGTGCTAGTCACCAGCCGGCGAGTTACTGACTGCTCGAATACAAGCAAACATCACGAGGATCATGGAGACGTGGAACTTACGTTAGAAGGGATCCACTCTACTGGAGTGTAGATGTGCAGCGGCGTGCGAAAACCTATACTTGCGTGCTGTTCACCCGGATTCCTCGAAGAGGCATAAGTGGATCTGCTCGCAAGATGGGGCTGGCTAGTGATGAGCTCAGTACATCATCCATCCTGGCAGGGACCAGGTGCCCACTGTATGTGCGCATATTGACTCTTCAAGATCTCAGGTACAAAATTTAATACCGAAGGATTCGGCCGTAAGATTAATAAAGTACCATACCTCAAACTTACAGATAGTGTGTATGTACATCACCATTGAGTACCACTATTAAATGTCATGGTCAACAAAATGTACAAAATCTCCAAAAGGTTCAACCAATCAATCGGTAGCGCTTTTTTTTCTTTAACTGAACGTAATCTCATCAACGTCCCCAAGGTCACAGTTAAGAGATGGGCGGATGGGCACTTCAAAGCGTACCGATCACATCCCTGGATGCACGAGGAGGCAGGCAGTACCCTCAAGAAGCACGAATTTCTCTTCTCCGGGTAAAATATCCTTCTGAGGGACGCCAAAACTTCAGAGTAGATGCGTGACTTGGCACCTGGTAGCCATGGCGCACTCTTTCTCGGGACCGCCCAGAGCTCATATTTGAACGGCGAGTTGACGGGTTGACCCGTTTCACTATGAACAAAGTCGAGGCAATACGACCCTTCCCCCACAAGCGAAGTGAGTAATCAGAATCAGGAATAGGACGGATGTGAACATCATCTTCGCCAGGGGAGGGTTTGGCCTACGAATCCCTCAGCATGTTACCAAAAATCAATGATGGTGAAAGATACGCATGCCAGTGGGTGTTTCCCGCCTGTCCAAGAGCTCAGTGGCCCGTCGCATGAGCTGCATTCTGGCGCGGCCATTTTTCACTTGTTCAGCGGTGAACTGTGGGTAGCTACTCTCGAGGTAGACATCTGAATGAGCGTAGAAGTCACCGTCCTTGAACAAACAGCTCCCTAGAACAACGATATCCCAGTCGTGACGAGGTTGGATATGCGGATAGAAGTGATGGCAAGTCCGCATATAATGTTCGCGAAGTGTTCCTGAGAGAGCCATGCCGGCTGTGATGACGAAGTTGACGCTGGGGGAACGGGAAGGATTGGCTTGCGATAGCTTCTTCGGAGTGTTGCGGCCATAAGGATTCGATCTGAGACGTGCTCCCTTCTGCAACAGAAAGAAAGTCAGTACATAGAAGAATATAGAGATATGCCACTCACCGACGAGGAAGATGCCATGGACAATGTTCGAATCGAACTCAATTAATAGGAGTTACCTCTTAATAGTAGTTAGCTACCGACCATACTCAGTTTTGAGGCCAGCTGCTTTGACATTGATCAGATACATGCTGCCTGCCTCTTTTAGACCGTCGATGGTGTACATACCTCTAAGTGAATTGGTGACCACCGAAAATCGGAAACAAGTGCTAGAACGAATGGTATTGTCTTCCTCGGGTCTTTGGCCCTTTGCCTGTGAGGATGAGAACAATTCAAAAACAACAATCCAAGTTGATAATCTACGCAGCACTTTAAGAAGGAAAGTATGATAGCATTCTGCATAACTGTTACAATTGAAATATACGTCCATGACCCACCTAACCGATACTCATTGTTGCATCTATCACTTCACCCACATGTCCCACGCCCGACTGCTCCCCCAGGCGAGATGAAAACACAATATCCTTGATAATCTGAGCAATGAGCCCGTGTTGTGCTTCAACTGCAATTTTTTGACTGCCCAATGCACATCAGATTCACACGAAGACACGTGCAAGACATGATCATAACATACCCATCTTTGACAGCTTTCGCTAGCTGGCTGTCTTCTTTCTTCTTCTCGTCCTGTACCATGCCCATGATCCACGAATCTGATCCAGAAAACGGGATACAGCACGTACCTTTGTGCTACCCTTGTCTTCCTGCCCTTTGAGTGGGGGAAATGCAGCGCGAGGTGCCCCGCTCATCGCACTCTCAGCTCTGGCGAGTTTCTGATGCAGGTCTGCGATTTGTGACACTGCATATGCACGATTCTACCCGGGCGAACCATCAGTCGACTCTCCCACACATATTTTCCAGGCAAGACACACCGAGATCAAGGCGCTCTGACTCAACGTATTCACCCAATACTTATTCCACAACAACCCTAACAACTCGCTATCCAAAGTGGAGCGGAATACTTGGACGTCGAGAGGATAGTATTGAGATGCGTGGACGCCGAAATCTTCGATTTTGGAGAGGGGGATGGATTGATATTCCGTTTCCGATGTGCTTCCGGACGTGGAGGCGGGGTGCGTGGGTGTAAAGTCTTTTGGGTACGTGCGGAATGCCCCGATGTCGACTTTGCCGGCTGATATTGTACGGTTTGGGTCGATCTGGGTGCATGGAAGGGATGAGCATGCTAGATTAGACAAAGGGAAGTAACGTACGACGACGGCGACAAATGGGTCTTGGAATCGTTGGTTATTCATCTGCGTGTCGACGTCTATACCAGACAGCCAGCACCCGTATCCAGGGTGGGAATGGTACCACCCAACGACGTTTTCCATCCGTTTCACCTAGTATGTTTGTCGTAGAATTAGAATTGGGGGCCATAAATGCAATGCACGACGGCGCACCTTGTCGCATTCCTGTACATATGTCACCATATATTCATTCGCCTCGCTCGCCGCATTGACACGCGTCTCGGTTCCCTGCACAGGAAGGGCGAAGGAGTCCATGATGACGATGGTGTTACCGACGACTTTTCCCTGCATGAGCCCCATGATTTCGTGTGGGACGCCGGATCGGGCATGGATGACCTGCAGTGCCAGGCGTGGATGAGTGGGTGAGTGAGCAGTGATACGGGAGACAAAGCACACCATTTTGATCAGTGCGACAGCAGAGATCTTGCATGTTTTGAAGTACTGTGGGCTGGTAATTGCATTGGACGGACGGACGAACGAGAGAGGGGGTGCTCACTCCTGTTCCCAAAGTGCCTGCTGCAGAATCCGCTTGTTCTCGTTCACATCGAACCGAAATATATCATCCTGAGGCGATATTTCTGATATCTGGTTTGCGAGTGAAAATGTTTGGAATGCGGTAGTCGAAGATGACATTGGAAGGAACAGAGTTGTGTATCTAATCACCGACGAGGAAACAACATCCACCGAATTCCCTCCACCAGATCTCCAATCCCCATCTGCTCTCCTTCCATCATCTCCCCACGCGCCCTCTCTGACACAGGACACATGTCAGCACTCGATCGAACCGAGTCAAGAGCTGCACGAACTCTCGGCTTCACCAGCTGCCCTCCTCGCACGCTTTTCTTCCAGGGCATGCTCCATCTCTTCAAATGCAGACAACACAGCGTTGCTTTGCTTCGTCCCCATGGGCGTGGATGTAGCACGGATGTGCGCCGGCCACTCATGCTCTGGGATCGACAGTGCCTTCAACGAACTCCGTAGCCTCTCTAAGGATGCTTTATACTGTGCTAGCGACTCTTCGTACAGATCATACACACATACTGCACAGCCAGACATGCAGCACTCTAAAACACCCACACGAGTCGGCAACATGTCAAGTGAGCCAAGGTGAACTCACCGTCGTCTGCAGGCGGAACTGGCTCTTCGGGTACAAGAAATCCTGCAATAGTCATCCCAGCCGACTTGTGTAAGGGCTGTAAGCGGGTACTGGTGGAGTCTTGGTGGGGTGTCTTCTGAGTGAGAGCATTTTGAAGCGTTTGATATCGTTCTGTCAGGTTGCGTCCTCTATGCCTGGGTGCATTCGTGGATATGAATCTGAGGTGGATGAGGCGAGTTGCTCTGGCCAGCATGCATGTCCAGTACTGAGATTAGTCATCGTAGAAGTACCTAGTCATAGAACAACCGACCGAAAAATCCGCGCTTCGAAACCACCGATTCGACCTCCCCAATGTACTTGACTCTCACCCGCCCATCTTTTGTCTCGGCTCTCACCTCGTCGCCTGCCCACTCCGCCAACCCAGGGTCAGAAGCAGACACAGTCGAAAAATCACCAACAAACCACTTCCTCGTATGATCTACCGTACTACCCAACTGTGTACTATTCCCAAGCAGTCCATCCGACAGTACACAGTTCCCGTGGATAGACTTGAGCACGAGAGGTCCGTGGAATGAACGTGGGATGACCGCGGATATACGTCCGTCTCGAGAGACAATTTCGAGCGAGAAGGGATGGATGTTGTCAATCGCGTACTGCGCGTCGTCGGGTCATTCTATTGTGGTAGGGGAAACTGGTGCACGTACGACTTTAACAAACACACTGCCATCCCGCGAGCTCACATGGATCGTCGTTCGTCTCATCGGATCGGGCGCTTTCTCTGAGCGGGAGGTCTCTGCGTCTTTACGGCCCACAATCCATAGGTCAACATCTATACTTCCATCCCGCGTATGTATGTATACATTCTTCCTCTCCTCTTGTGCGTTGAGGGGGGTAAGATAAGCGCCCGGGATGTGTAGCAGTGGGTCGATGACATATGTTTCCTTGATGGCGCAGCTCTTCTCGTCTACGTAGAGAAAGTTTGTAGGCTTGCAGTTAAGTTTGGTGAGTGGATCTTCTGCTACCTCTGGTGAGATAGATGTGGAGCAGGCGGGTCGTGGGAGACGGTCATCTTGTCTCAGGGTTTCGTATGCAGGTGGATGGCTCTGTCATACCCATGAGTTATATGAATCACGGAGGTGTGGGGACATACGCATGTTGTGGTACCTGCATCCTCAGTGTCAGCTTTGGAGCGCTCTGCAGTTGGCATGTTGGTGACTATCATGACGGTGAGTCCGTGAAACTGAAGAGAACCGTGGCGGCATATGCTGATGCTGGGCCTGACTGCGCTGATGGACAGAGACTGCAAATGGAAACACGAGTAGGATGATTATGCGAACTAATACAAGTAGAGCTATGCAATCATAAACGGGCCATCAACAGTGAAACAGCCTACTAAAGATACACCAACTCGAAGAAGTCGAAGGCTGAACAACCTCGTCAATATACCTTACTCTAACCTTCCCATCCCTCGTTTCGATCTTAACCTCGTCACCCTCCCATGGTACCTGCTGTGCACTGGACGAGTAATCTCCGACGAAATACCGCGTGGTGCGGTTGGCAAGGCCGACGTGGATGCTGGTCTTGAGCATATCGCTGGAGAGTGTGCAGCTTCCGTCTCCGGACATCATCGTGATCGGACCATGGAATGACCGGGGTAGTAGAACGGTGACTCTTCCATCCTTTGTAAAAACGTTCATGGTGAATGGATCGATGGTGTCGATAGCGTGCTGTACATACGGTAGCCAGTCAGATGAGCGTCCTGGCGCAGCAACTAGAGACTTACTAGTTTAGCCGTGATCGATCCGTCATTGGAGCTAATATCCAGCGTGGTCCGCTTCTGTTCTGTCTTCGACGCTCCATTTTTGCGTCCCACGAGCCACACGTCTACATCCACACTTCCATTCATCGTGTGTAGATACAGGTTCTTCCTCTCCGCTGTTGTTTCTCCCTCTCCCTCTTTAACAGGTGGGGGAAGATAGCTTTCGTGGATATGAAGAGACGGATCAATGATGTATGTTCCTTTGATCGCGCCGTTCCTCTGATCAACTGAGAGGAAATTGGTGGGCGTGCCCTTTAACCGCGCGAGAGGGTCGGAAGATGCATTGGCAGTAGTCACATCCTGCAGATGATCGCCATATGCAGGGGGAATGTCGTCCTAGTCGCACCGTCAGCATCTATCCTGGCGATACCTAGGTGAAAGAGGGAAACGTACGGAGATGGTTTGATCTGTCATTCCCCGAGCACGCTCTCGCTCGACTTCAGCGGTCTTTGAGACTGTAGATTTCTCTGAAATGAGCATCTGATATGAGTGCGTTCGTTTCTTGAGAGAGTGGACACGAGGGCATCTGTCCTAGTACTTATCCACGCAGCGTGCACACAGGAACTTGGCGCAGCAGGGAACGCGCGTAGTTGTCACTTGACTGCGGACAGCAAGTCATGATCTGTCGACAGCCGATCATCCTGTATGGTGGGTCTGACAGCATCGCTTTTGCGCGTTACTTCAGGGGATACTGGATACACGTCAACTCCACGGTTGCCTGCGCATGGTATACTGCGCTGCCTTGATCCCTGGAGTCAGGACACCTGCTTCCCAGCACCTCTGAATCTACGCAACTAGCAGCTGCGTCGATTCTACAGCATGTGCACAAATGCCTCGCTTGTAGACGTACTGCCCCAAGGAGGATGAGTGACTCCGTCTGGGAGGGTTCAGCGAATTATGATTGGCACTCCTACATATGCCGGTGGAAACCTTGACCACCATGCACTTGACGAGGGTTGGCGGTAGCACTGCAGGACTAACTAGGCGAGTCCACCTTCTTTTCGGATATCCTGGACTACATCGGCATATTCAAATCCTTCCCTCCTTTGCTACTTGCACCTATCCTGCATGCTGGATAGTTCATTTCACTTATATACAATCACCACTTTCAACATCGAACAACTGTGATGATCTCCGAGGTCACCACGGATGATATCATCATCATCATCTCCTGAGTTGTCTCCGTGCATACTTCTGACCTTGATAGGGTAACGACCAGTCTAAGATGTGAAAAGAACTTGGTGAGCCTTTATCAGATATCCCAGAATGTATCGCTCGGATCCGGGAACATGGGGTCACACAAAAGACAGTGGCCACCAACTTGGAGACTGGAGACGGTATGTGCCAACGAAGTACTGGTGGATTCAGGGGTGCAAATATGTCTGATCCACAGATATTGCTTAGGATCTACGAGCACGTCAGGATATTTTCATTCTCGTACTCATCTCTCTGATCTGTTCAAGATACAAGGAGGTATCTTTCTCAGTCATGCTTTGTTTCACACTTTGTCTGCACGACTATGGTTTAGTGACTTTCGCAACCTTATCTATGGGGAACACTGCGACTACTGGCTAGATATGTCCCATCTCAACGTTCGAGTGCATTGGCTTATCAATCCGGAGTTTTTACTTCAACATCATCCAAAAAATAGAGCGGTGAAGTAAAATGGAGCTCTTTGACAGCTTTCTCTTACAGTTCGTCATAGGTTATTAGCTACACCTGAACCTTCATGTTATTGGGATCAGCCATCATGCTGGTTTTTCCAGTGTCCTTTCCAGTAAATAGGTCACTATATAAATAGAAGTTGATACACCCCTCTTGAGCATGATGATCATTCGCTTGGGAAACAGTCAGCTCACTCAAACTTGTAGTAGTTCTATTTGTCGCGATGGTGGATGTACATTTGACTCCGATGGATGGCTTCGACAAGTATTAGAAAGGTGGTCTGAAGCTGCGCAATACACTCACGGGGAATTAACTTCGAGCAGAAGTGTACGCTTTACAATGTTATCGTTAGCCGGGTCCCATATGTGAGGCCTTGAGGTGTCAACTTACATCGCACATCGCTCAAGTGCTCTCGTGTATCTACAGAGCCTGTTATCATTTTAAATGTATCTTGGTATATCCTCATAAACAATCTGAGGACGCGTTTCTTCAGAGGCAATCTGAAGGAGTGAGCCTGATTCAAAGTCTCGTTTAGTTGAGCTTTCAGTTCAGAGTATTCCTTCCGGAGCTCTTCAATGGTCCTGTCGTCGGCGGATTTTCTTGCCTCTTCACGAAGCCTCTGTAGGGTTTGGAGCCGCTGTTCTGCGAGCTGTTCTAAACGAGACGACAACTCCTGTCCAACGGCGGTCTCCCGCAATTCCTTCTTCAAATCCGAGATTTCTTTTTGTAACAAGACACGCCGCCGTTCAGAACTCTTCTCCACTACTTCTTCGAGCAACCGTTTTGCGGATTCCGGGGTGTTTTGATAATGAAATATCGTGGATCCACGCTGAATCATTCCTTTCCAATGAGTGGATTGCAATTCTTCAAGCCTCTCAGTGCCAGCACTATGCTCTACCTCGTCCCACATCGTTGTCACCAGGACAACCTGAGCCATCGCATCATCACCACAACATGTCTCAAAGACTCGAAGGCTGTGCAAGGGTGTTCTCAACATGCGGTTGTCGGTTATACGATGAAAGTAAAGGACGGCTGAGAGTAAAATTTTCCTTCTGTATCTTAAATGGCCATTAGATAGATGTGGCGATATCAGATAGCGGACCCCTCACGTCTCCTTGAGCCATTTGGATATCAAACACAATGTCTCCAGATCGGATTTATTTGTATGGTCGAAGCCAGGGGTGTCCACGAGTACCATGTTAGCACCCATGACCTTGCATTTCGTGGTCCTGATTTCACTTGTGCACGAGGTAAGCATGTGTCCGACGCCATCGTTAACATATCCAGTGGCCATGCTTATAAACTGTTTGGCTTTGAGTTGCACACGCCGCAAGGGAGCATAAGTAAAAGTCTAACCGAGCTTTTTCCGGAACCAGTGGGCCCCATTACTCTAACAAGAAAAAATAATATCAGAGCGATAAGTTAAGCAAGGTCGTCTACTCACGCAATTATGACATCATCAGCCAGATCATTCAAGTCAATTTCTTCAAATTCTTCCCCTCGCTGCTCTTGCATCAGAGAGCTGGTAATCGCCGGCGATGCTGCACGGTGTTCACTCTCTTTGTTGTCAAGTCAGCGTCCTTCGTCATTGAAAATTAAGAGACTTTGACTCACCCGATCCAATACCTCTATTTTCACCAGCGGTGATTATTCCGTAGTCGGTTTGGATGGATGGCCGATGGCTTATAGGATAATCAGAAAGCAGGCTAGGGTCAGCCGATTGACTCACATAACTATGACATCGGCATGGTGCAACTCCTTCGACCCCGTAGCTTCTTCCATCGACTACGCTTGAATCAGAGAGGTGATAATCACTGGAGATGCTGCACGTACGTCAACGTTCAAGGGATTCTTGACTTCGGAAACAGTTTTCATGGCAGTGACATTCCCGCTAATTGAAATTGTGTCCACTCCTGTGATGAATGGCTTAGAATGCCATTCAGTTGGGAAAAAAGTCAATTCACCCCTCCTAGTGCCCCCATTTAAATCATTAAATTGGAGCCACTGCTGTAGAATTGGTTCTGATGCTTTACTGATGCTTTACGGAACCATTAGAAACATGGCCTAATCGCTGGGAAGTATGCTTACGGCGTATCAGCCTTAGACCCAAATGTATGCTGTCCAGCATCTTGGGATATGCCGTCAGTCGGATCCAATGATGGGTTCTTGGTGTTGGAATGCCCAGTGATCAAGCCCATCTCTGTATTAGCAAGGTATGTTCCCATTTCAGACGCATGATCTTGATGATTTGGACTTCTAAGAATGCCAGAAGAGCGTAAAGATGACCCAGCGATTGGCTCGACGGCGCTTGTGGCGGAAGCATCACGGAAAGCCAGGGAAAGATCCGATACGTTCTGTTTTTCTGTGGTCACAGGCTTTTGATGGAAAGTCTTCTTGGCAGCTTCAGGTTGTCGCACTCCTTCTGAAGAGGTGCCCCCAGCAGGGGACGCGCTCTGGCATTGAAGGCTATCCTTCGGTTCATCTTCAGTTTTCAGTTTTGTCGCATGGTCAGTGAGACTATCAGCAATTCGAGGCTGTTCTTCTACTCGAAAAGTGTGCCGAATAGCAGTTCCTAGTAAGGCATCAACACCCGGGCTCCGTTGATCCAAATGGACACCTTCAGGGTTCGATGGAGATTGCGACGCCAGCGTCTTCGTGCTAGTGCGGCTTTTACGAAGTTGCTTACCAGCATGCTGATTCGATTGTGGAGAGTCACTCTTGAACGTGGAGGGTTGAGGACGCTCGGATTTGCGCAAGAACTGGTCAACAGGAGTATGATTAGCTGCATCGATGGGAATAACAGACGCGAACTGACAAGTGGAAATGATAGCATCATCCTTATGAGACTGGTTGAAGTTTAGAAGAGCTGCGGTATGCACAAGTTGTGAGATAGAGAACCAATGAGTTCCACAACCTACAGAGATGTGGGTGAAGCAACAAGATGTATCACCAGTTCGACAATCACAGCAGTAGGAACTTGAATGTGTGCGCCGAATGGCTCGCAGGGTTTAGGGGGACACCACATTGAATGCTGCGACTTACCACGCACTCCACAAGACTCCACGTTGTATGCCACATGTTGGTGCGATAAACTTGTCATTGCCGGACACTTTGAGCTACTGAGACGGTCAAATACAGTTCACTTCCTGGGCCAGGGACTCCGATGCAAACACTTGTCCAAAATGATTAAACCCAACGGTTGGATATTTACGCTGGATTAGAGATGATCGCATTCACCACTCCCAGTGGACGTGGTGGATCCACAATGTGAATGTCATCTGCGTCAAGCGGGACGCGGTCTCAGATTTCAAGTTTGCCGAAGTTGAGTAGAGATTAAACCGACTCCCCCTCCGTTTGTGCGCCCTCGGCGGGGAGAAGTCATCCGGATCACGCACTTCCACCATCTGCACCAGTGTAGCAATCCCGATCGGAATTCTCCTGACCACCACGCTCTGTAACGATAGGCACACCAATTCCCCACTTCTAAGTACTTCCTGATCGAACAGATAATAATATCTTCCCAAAGGCGTCCATCTGTAGGGTTCACAGGCACTCAGGGATCAGTACATATTGCGACTTGCGAACTCCACTTGTTGTCCAGGGTGTTTTCATTTGTGGTGACACCCATTCATTCCCGATGTGTTCCTACCTCTCCAAATTGCCCACTTCGTCGAGGAATGCCCGTGAGACCGTGATGGTATTTCACTCCCATCACCTGTCACATGTGAACCCACACCACCCTCATCACCAGTCATGTGGGGGTCCACCCCTTCAAACCCACAAGCAAGGGGTAGCAGTGAGCGGAGCAAGTGCCTGTGCCAGTGCTCAATGCGACCAAATCAGTTTCGACTCCTGCATCTCAGGCAAAGCACGGACGAGGCTCGGGCACATCGATGAGGTGCGCGAGGAGCGGATGTGCGTTCATTCGTAGTGCAAGCAGCCTAGATAGACAATAGGGGGGACGAGAGATGACATGCTGTACCCGGGTGTTAATGTTCAACATCAATCCCAGACAACTGATCTTATCGCAAACGAACTTCGATGCATCTACTGGGGATCCCATCTCCGGAATCAAACAACCCTACGGTCTCATCTTGAAAGGACGGCGTCCAGTCCCCGTCGTCGTGCGCGACGCACCATTTTCGTCCTTGGTCAGTAATAGAGGAATACAGATGTTAATTGTATGGTGACTGGGAAATGGAATAAGTGGGGACTGACATTTGACCCATTTGCCTCGCCGCGATGCAATTACCGAACAGCTAGCAAAGATAAAGTAACCGATTTGCGCTGTGTAGCTCTTGTTGGTGGTCCACGGGAAATGCGTATGCTTACCGGTCATTATGCTACTACCGTGGCTTGTCAGCAATATTCCGGTGGGATAGATGAGATCACTTCAACCACTGTATCGGAAAGCGGCGACTACACGAAGGTAAACACCAAGCACCATAATGTTTTGAAGCGTCCACGAGATAGCTGAGCCTTGGTGGTGCCCATGCCCACAGCCAAGGAAGTCGGGTCTCTTACTTAGTGGCTTGCGTATGTCCTATACCCATGCCTCAATACACAGCATGGTATCACGAAAACCAGAGCGCGGTTGTGTACGCAACCTTCTAGACAGGGATATATCCAGTACATTGCTGATATCCGTGTCACTGTACCGAGGCTGGTGTTCATTTTCTGCGAGTTTGCCGGTGTGGTCGGTGCTGTGGTGCTTTAACCAGGGATACGGTAGCCCTGTGGCATTCCAGTCATCCCAAGCTTCCATTACACTGCATGTTGTCAAAGTACTACACGTGCCACCGAGTCGGTTGTCATTGGTAGTGATAAGTACGCTGTGTAGCGTGTATGAGTGTAGGGACAAATACAAATGGCACGTGCGAACGGCCAGGCGATGCTTTTGTGTCGTCGTCGTCGTCGAGACTTATCTACTCGCTGATCCATCCGCTCATTCACAGGCATGCCAACCACTAAAACCATCACATACCCAGACCCACCCACAGCCGCGTCTCTATCCCAGGCAAACATGTCCCTCTCTACTGATATCCGCCGCCTCGACGCTCTCTCTACCCACCTATCGGTGGCAGAAGCAGAACTTGTTGCAATCGTCGCAGAACGAAGGGCTGAGATACGCGCACTCGAGGAGGAAAGGCGGGCGCTCGAGGAAAAGGTGAGATGGACACGGGCATACGTTGCACCAGTCAAAAGGATGCCTCTGGAATTGCTCAGAGTAGTGTTCCTCGAGGTGTTTGAGAGCGAGGAGGAGAACGAGCGTATGCGTGTTAGAGACCGCGGGAGAGACTGGATAGCTCGATGGGATCCGACGAGGGGAAAGGACGGCGTGCGGAATAGTAAATGTTGTCCTTGGGTGCTTGCATCTGTCTGTAGGAGCTGGAGACGGCTCGCATTGGGGATTCCGAGGCTGTGGTCGAAGGTGAGCCTCTCGGCGGGCAGGGTTGTGGGCGCCATGCTATCGTCTTCATGGTTGGTGGTCTTCCAACCCCCACCACCCCCCACTACCCTCACAGCGACGGTCCGCTAACACATACTCAGATCCGCATCACAACGACCCAAAGCGCCTCTCCTGACAACATCCGTCTCTGGCTCGAACGCTCGGGCACACAAGTCCCTCTCGACATCGACATCTACCTCCGCGTTTCCTTCAACAACTCAGCCACACCAATCGGCGGCGACGCACTATCAACGAACCGTCGTCGCCGACGGCGCCGCTCCTCATCCCCTCCACCCGCATGGGCACAGCCACACATCATCACAACTTTGGCACCCCTGCCCTGGATAACACCCACACCCCCTCCAGCATGGGGATCTCCACCGCCCACTCCTCCACCCAACGTAGCCTTACCCCTGCACGAGTACCACATGGTGTGGCCGCCACCTCCACCAGACGCACATGCCCCCATGCCACTGCCACATTCCCCTGCTGAGCTGTGGAGCACTACGGTCCCGTCGCCTGCTTCATCGGCGTCGTTAACGGCGTCGTCTACGACAAGTGCATCGTCTGCGACAGTCGGTGGTCTGGACACACCCGCCTCAGGTGCAGCATCGGCACCGGCTCACATTCTGACGCCAGCGGCACAGGCACAGGCAATCGCAACGGCGTTTGCACTTGCAACCCGTACCCGCGAACAGACTGTTCAGCGGAACATGCACTGGGGATATATTGTCCTATACTACCTCGTCGAGCACATGCGACGATGGAGGCGCTTCATCTTCAAGTTCGAACGACCCTTTGTATCCATGGCTGCGCTCAAGTCTATTGTCGGTTCGTTTCCCTCATTTACCGTTCGTGTCAAATGTGCTTATTGCGCTAACCAGGTGACGCGCCGATGCTTCAAGAATTTGAAGTATCATGTGCCGAATCAACTTCATCGACTGACTGGTCCTGGCTGCCCAGCATCTCCCCGCTCTGTCTACAGCGCCACGCTCACCCTACACCAACACTCACATCCCTTACACTCACCAACGTCCCCTTCAAATACTCTTCGCCCTTATTCACATCCGGCTCACTCCGTGCCCTTCACTTGCATGGGCTGCCATCCCTCTCTCTCCCAGTTGACAGAGTCCTCTATCTCATCACATCCAACCCCTCCCTGGAATCCCTTGCACTCCACTTCTTTGCACTAACACCACCTGTCCTTCCCCTACCTAACCCTGAGATATCCCCCGTTCGCTTATCCAAGCTACTCACACTACGCATCAGCGGACATCCTCTCCTCGCACACCTCGTCGACGTGTTGGTATGTCCTGCACTTGAGACGCTGGGCGTAGAGGTCGATTTGAATGCGCAGATGAACGGTGGAGGCATGGGCATGGGTATGGGTATGGGTATGGGACAGCATGGTGGAATGGGAAGAGAACCTGTCGAAGAAACCGTCATCGGTCTCGTCAGGCGCTCTGGGCACCCGGAAGTCACATCGCTTTATATCGCATATTCTACTGGTTCGTCGTCATCCTACGGTGGAATCCTCGGTTTTGGCGCCGGTGGTGGCGGCGGCGGGTTACCTTTTCTCGGAGCATATCATTATCCCCACCCAGGTTCTGTCATCTCGTGGTCTTTCCTCGGTGAAATGGCCAGTTTGGAAAAGTTGGAAGTGGGAGGGACACCTCTCGAACCGTTTGTAGGTGCACTGAGTCCACAGGATGATGATACAGGGACTGTTATTGGGATTGGTGTGGGGCCAGGGATCGGCGTTGGAGGGGGAATGGGCATTGGTCCTGGCGGTGGCGGTCCTGGAGGAAATGGCGGTGGTGGTGCAGGAGGGGGAGTGGGCAATCTGGTATGTCCGCGGTTGAAGAGTGTGGTTGTGAGGGATGCACAGGGGCATCCGGATGGGATCGCTAAACTGGTGCAGATGGTGGAAGCACGGAATCCGGATGACCTTCCTACCAACGGCATTGGTGCCGGTGGAGGCGGCGGCGGGGATGTCTCAATCCCTACCAAACTTCGCAAACTCGAAATCTGGGATTGTGTCCCTATCGGCACCGACGTTGTCGATTGGCTCAAGAGGCGCGTAGAAGACGTTGTCATCGTAGATCCACCATATTCAAAATCGTCGTCGTCGTCGTCGTCGGGTGGATGGATGTAATATGCGAATCTAAGGTGGTGTATCGATCAAGTGTGTTCTTTGATTTCAAAGGAGTGTGTATTTGTATTGGAATACCTAACTAGGGAGCTGGGTTGTATGTACGTTCCTAATGGACTGTCCAAGTAGTTAGCTATAAATTATGAATGGAAGTGTTCAAAGATGGACTACGGTCACCCATGTGATGAGTGGTCCTGAAGGCCTGATCGATGAAGCAGGAAGGTTAAATTAGTCGTCCACATACGTAGGTTACAACATGTTTGATCTAAGTACCAATTACTTGGGATTAGTTTGTTCACGACTCTGATGTTTAGCTCAGGAATCTGCTCATAACCAACCTTAGATACGTCGGCAGTTGGACCACATTTAGCTCAAGAATGTACTTATAACTGGCCTTAGGACCCCCTAGCCAGTGCTACAAAGAAACCTCGTTCTTAATTTACTCTACTGGGACAAAGCATGGGCTTTCCGAATAGACATTGTACTCCCGAGTCAGCAAATCCTGACGACTTTTTTTGGTGAGAGTAATTTAAGATAGTAGGGCGCAGGGCACGGGTGTGGTCTTAGAGATTGCTCACGTGTCGTGCCAACAGGAGTCTGTTGGAAGCGCTGACACTGGTCAGTGTGCACCGTCCCAATTAGCTGCTACCAACACCTATTGGTCGTTTCGATGGGGAATATACTCGGGAAATCCAAGACTCAAAACATCGGGGAAAAAGACGTCATAGTATTGTGAGTGAAAAGACCGTTGAACTTGTTATGGCTGTGGGACCGAGGCAGATTTCCAGCGTGGTCGGACCAACTGGTGCTGGAAAGAGCAGGGTGATACAACTATTCTTCTCCTTTCAGTATTTCTAACCCATCGCCAGCTTATAGGCGCAGTGGACAAGGACAGGGGGACCAGCAGAAATGCCCAGGGTCTAGCTCCCTCTACGAAGGATGTGCAGGCATGGACATACACATTTGAAAGGATCCCTGACAACATCGTGCTTGTTGATACACCATCATTCCATACTGATCACGACGATGCCGATGCTGAGAGTGTCATGCGAAAGTGGATACAATCGAAGTGAGGATAGTAAATCCTTATTCGTATCAGCCCTGAAAAGTTGAAACAGTGTCCCGGCGCAATGCCGTCGATCTGGCATTCTCTACCTTCATAACCTGGCTAGAAATCCGGAAGATAATGACCAGTTAATACGAAGACATCTCGATACATTTACGAGAACATTCCCCAACGGGCACTGTGTTCCATCATTCGTCTACGTCGTCCCGACTATACAAGGATTGAAACCTGGCGCTACGGTTGAACGACACTTTCCAAAGTTGCAAGCTGCGGTGAACTCATTGAGTGCCAACTGGAAAGCTTCGATGTCTTCTGAAAGGTTCCAGAACGAGTCAAGTATAGCATGCGATGCTGTACGACATCTGCGGCAGGTTATAGTATCTAGAGCTGGATAGCTTCACACTAGTTTTGTGCTCTCGCCGAGGCGTAAACCCCTATTCTCCGCCTTTCACGTCGCACGTACCTTCGCCTTCTTCCTCAACTTGTCAGCATCTTGCCGATGCGTTCGTTCAGATATTTAGAGCAGTAGAACTGCGTGTCGCATACAGTAGTACATTACTTGTGCTGCAGTGTAGGATTGGCGAGTAATGGATCAATGTTCATACTTACCGTTTCTTATACTCGAGTCCACTTATACACCGAGATCCATTGTGGAAGATGGAACCATGGGCATGAGCTTACCAGTGTAACTCCCAGGATTGGAGAAGCGTTGAAGGAAAGGAAAGCTGACTCAACTAACATGCCAACTTGGTTTACATCGCACCTACGCACATCTTCGAGCATACCAGTCATGAATTGATGCTTTCAGATTCCTCGCCCAATCTTAGGTGGAATGCAGTGAAATTATAAATGTACGGGTGCCACTAATCCCCTAGTTAGGGATTTCTCCCAGAAGGAAGGACAAGGAGAAAAAAAGCCGAGGTGGACATCCAAACTGCCACTTGTTTATCCCCCATAAGCGCGCGTGGAGGGTGCCTGGGAAAACAGTACATATTAATCATTCAAATTTATCACACAGCCAGTGGTAGCGGCTTCTCCAGCCGAAATACTCTCCCAATTGGGGGCATGCTAATCCTCAATGACCATATCTGACTTCGAGTAAGCTTGGGGCATTCAACAACCCGATGTTCAGTACTTCGAGCGACAACGTACCATCGGCCCTGACGTTCCAATGCGACTACTATGAGGCACCCAGAATTACAGCACTGAAAGTAAAATTCCGTAGCACTATGATACTTGAATATCAAAATATGGATAAAGAGCAACACCCCTGCGGTGAGAGAACACAATAAAACATTCCTGGTTGTGAGGTACTGAGTATGTCATCCAAAAGCTGTTGTACAATTTTCCACACTGTCTCTAATTAACCCCTGAACACCTCACTAAACATTAAAGTACGTCAGAGGTCATTCAATACATTCATTTTCAGCCTTAAGTGATGACAACAGTGAAGAAGCTTAGTTCGTTCGGATCCAAGCGTTAGAACCAACGTGTCCAGGATTTATCGGGTTTCCTGTTATCGTGATAGGGGGAAACCGCCGTCACTCAAATTACATAAGCAACGTGGTACAAGGAATTCGTGTTACCAGTGCCCTTCTCCCAAGCCGCGTGGGCTTGAGTCTCCCAAAGCATGCAAGTCGTCAGTTGTACACGTTCCTTCTTTACTCTTGCTACCACACCCTTTTACTTCACCCACATCTCTGTAAGTAGTTTTCTTGTTGGCTCTATGTAGCTTACAACTGCGATAGCATTTTGAACATCTAGTCTCACCAGAATGGTACAACCATTCAATGTTAGTTTACTTCTGTTATTCCCATTAATTAAGCTAACCGTAATCTTCCTGACCAGTTCTTGCGCAACTCAGAGCGGTCTAACCAACTTCCCGTGGTCAACAATGTCTCTCAGCAATCGAAACCGGAAAATGGTAGAAGACTTCGTAGACCACGCACTGACACGAAGATGTATACATCGCAGATTCCATCGGAGTCTGAGGATACATACTCGGATCAACAGAAGTCGGGTGTTGGCGTTTCACTAATGACAGCTATTATGCGCCCTTTCCGAGTAGAAGAACAGCCCTTTCTTGTTGACATTCTCTCTGACCATGCGACAAAACAGAAATCTGAAGATGGGTCCAAGGACCAGAGCATGCCCCATTCTGTGGACATTTCTTCTGAAAGAATACGACAGCCTGAAGCTGCCAATGAGGCTTGCCATCAAAACCCCGTTACCACAGAAAAACAGGATGCATCGGGTCCGACCAACGACATGTCCCAAGATGCTAGACAGCATCCACCCGAGCCTAAGGTTGATACCCCGTGAGCATACATTTCAGTGATTAGGACTGTGCTTCTAATGCTTCTGTAAACCATCAGTAAACCATCCAAACCAATTGTACAACAGTGCCCCCAACTTAATAATGGAAGTGGAGGCACCGAGACGGGTGGATTGGTTTCCTTCCCAGCTGATTGGCATTTTAAACCATTCGTCACAGGGGTGGACACAATAACCTCTATGGGTTCAGTCAGCGAGAATGCCACTGCCACAAAAACTGCTTCCGGAGTCAAGAATCCCTTGAACGTTGACGTGCGTACGACATCTCCGGTGGTTATCATTTCTCTGATTCACGCGTAGTCGTCGGAAAAAGCTAAGGAGTTGAAGAAGTCGCCCCATACTGATGTTACAGTTACGTGAGTGGATTGCCCGGCCCCGGTCCGCTTTCTAATTTTCCTAAAAACTATCGGCCATCCATCAAATCAGCTACGGGACGATCACCTCTACTAGTGAAAATAGAGGCACTGGATCGGGTGAGTCGACGACCTCTTACCCTCTGAGGGCATAATTACTGGAAAGGACGCTAATCCATGAGGCATGGCAGCTGGCCCTGAAAATAAAGAGAGTGAACTCAGTGCGGCACGGTCAATGGTTACCAGCTCTCTGATACAAGAGCAGCGAGTGGAGGAATTCGAAGAAGTTGACTTGTATGATCTAGTTAATGATGATGTCATAATCGCGTGAGTAGATAACCTTATCTAACTTATTGCTCTGATATTCCGTTGGTTCTTCAGAATAATGGGACCCACTGGTGCTGGGAAAAGCTCGGTTAGAATCTTATCTACTCTCCCTTGCGACGTAGCAGCTCAAAGTGGTCCAGTTCATTAGCAAGGTCACTGGAAAGGTTAACGAGGGCGTCGGACACATGCTTACCTCGTACACAAGCGAGATCAAGGTCACGAAGTGTGGAGATATGGGATTCGGTAACGTAGTTCTCGTGGACACCCCTGGTTTCGATGATACGAAGAAATCCGATCTGGAGATATTGGATCTGATTTCCAAATGGCTCAATGAGACGTGAGGATCACCATTCACATCATTATTCGTCTTTCTAATATCCGATTCAGGTATGGGAGGGATGTCTTGGTCTCAGCCATTCTTTACTTTCACCGCATAACTGATAACCGCATGGCGGGGACACCTTTGAAGAACCTTCGAGTCTTTCAGAAGTTATGTGGAGAAGATGCGATGGCGCAGGTTATCTTGGTTACAACGATGTGGGATGAGGTGGACGAGGGTACTGGTGCCGAGAGGCTTAAAGAATTGGAGTCCAATTATTGGAAAGGGATGATTTCGCGTGGATCTACAACGTTTCGTTATGAGAACACCCCGGAATCCGCAAAACATTTGCTCGAAGAGATAGCCAAGATGAAATGGAACCATCGAGAAGTCCTCCTACAACAGGAAATTTCGGAAATGAAGAAAGAGTTGCGAGAGACGGCTGCTGGACAGGTGTTGTCTTCTCAATTGGAGCAGCTTGCAGATCAGCGGCTCCAAGCTCTCAAGAGACTTCGTGCAGAAAAGAGTAAATCCGCCGACCCCAGGTCCACAGAAGAGCTCCGGAAAGAGTATGCTGATCTAAAAACTCAATTAGATGATACTTTGAGGCAAGTGAACGCCCTCAAATTGCCTCGGTTCAAACGTTCCGGTATATGGCCTTTTAAAATTTTTGGTGGGTTATTTGGTCCTTGGTCCGCTCCTGTATCTCAAAGTATGAAAGGGAACTAAGTTACACTGCCTTACATACGTACGCGACATAGATAAGCCAGAGAGCCATAACCGAGATTATTGGCCGTGCTTTGTTTCAATCCAGCGACTGTTCCAAAGGAGAGCTGGGCTTGGTTACGTAGTACACAAATTTCAAGGATTGTAAAAGATATCTCACGGTTCACGTCCCTGACCGTATCGCATGGCATAGCCAACGGGCGTGCTGACACTTAGTGCTGACTTCACACAAAAGAAATGAAAAAAACCAGGCGAATGTGATCCACTACTGTCCAGCACTTACCAAGCTTGCATGAATGCAACATGCCCCAAACACCGATTTTACAACCCGCATGCGAGGACCATGACAGTATGGAGAGTATGGCAGTGTGTACGACTCGTTTTGTGCAAGCTCTGAATGAAAGGCAGCTTGGCTTCACGTGACACCGCCACGATGATATAGCACAATCACTAGTAGACGTTGGTGAGTACGAGAGCAACCGCTAATGACCTGCTGATGACGAAGTGCACATGTTTGGGCAAGCAGTAATCTTGCAGCGCATTGACAATGACGGCGAAGAGTATCGTGGAACTTGTACTTAGGAGTGTCAGAATCGTATTGCCTCATTTGCGAGGACCGCGAAAATCTGAGGTGCAGTTTCAATATTTGCGATGTAATGCTGTATAGGATGCGCTGCCAGAAAATATGAGGCCTCGCTTTTCCATCATGGCGTCAAAAGTTATGTGAAAGCCTATTTACAGGTGTAGCAGGCAGTACTTCTAGCCCGAAATAATGGACTTCTGTCTTAAAATTTGAAGCAAACCTTAAATGACGACAAACGCTCCTGTTGCTGTAGCTTTTGGAGACCTCGCTCCCGATAATGCCATAGTTAGGGTGTTAGAAATGCTTACAATCTCACTAGTGTCTAGCTATGGGAATACTTCGCACCTGCAGGGAAGAAAGTTCCCATGAGGACCGAAGTTTGCGTGTTGTTTCTTCTCAATGGCAGTTCCCTATTCGATTTATTATGCATGGAACACGGAGATATCAAGGGCATTGCTTAGTATTGAATACGTCAGCACTTTGAGAGGAAAGCATGATTTGAAAGAAGACAATGCTTTCTTCTACAACAAATCACATTCCCGGGGTCTCTAGAAGGAAATGAGACCTTTTTGTAAGCGTCTGCTATGGGGAAGATTAGCCCAACGTGGTGGCTAGTAGACTTCAGGATATCAGTCCATGCGATTCCGAGAGCCATCAGGAGAAAGAGCTGCTCGAGAGTTAGACCAGAGTCTGTTTCAGAAAAGAAATACCTCGGAGGACTCCCAAAGCAAGAATCGACTGTTCTCCATAATATTTATGTAACGAGAGGAAGGTTCATGGTGTATCCTCTTCGTAGCGGCAGATTTTGAGGTAGCTATAAGCATAACAATCCATCGACATTGTGCGTTGGAACCCGCGCCTTTGTTCGAAGTATATCGTGGGATGCCCTATAAGGAAAGTCAGTTAAGTCAGTTTATTCCTTGCTTGCCAAAGGTTCTGGGAGGACGATATTTTATCGTGAGATTGTTTGAGGAGCATTGCGCTACCAGATAAGTTATACTATATGTTCCAGGTATACCACAGATTAGACACTGGGTTGCACAATAGAAGGCATTTGGGATAACAATACAACAAGTATTCCATATGATTATCAGGTTGAAACTGGGATAGCCATCGTCACCTTATATCTCGCTGTCTCTTCATCGTGGCGTTGCCGTCAATACTGTTGGTGGGGGTTTTCATGAACGCCGGTGGTGGGAGCAGTCGTGATGGTCGCAGTCATTGTCGTCAACGCTAGTCGCGCGGATGATCGTTATTGGCATTGTCAACGCTACTCGTTGTCGTTATTGACGGTGGTGGTGGGGGCTGTCACTGGTTGGTTCGACGTGGCTGTGCAAATCTGTCAAGGGAGAACCAGCGCAGATTTCCGAACAATTGTCAATTTCACCATAATGGACCATATATGTATCCCCATAGATTGGATGGGCTGCCTGTGACGACGGAGGTGATAAGTTACAAATTCCTCCACCTGGTTGCGGCAACTTCCGGGAAACCAAAGTATAATTGGTTACGTCAGACGCGTCTTTCACAGACGCGCCGACAATCCCTTTCTGCTACTCGGCTATAAAGGGGCTTTCATTCTGAGGGGTTTATCTTCCAAGTACTATGACCCCAATTTCTTCGCAGCACGCCACTCTGTTGGCTTCTGCGGCAAGGCAACTTGGTTTTTCCCAGGTAAGTAACTCCCAGTGATTGGCGCTTATACGTATTTTGGGCGACATGTGTCTCAATGGATGCCCTTTACAAATATAGGATAGGATACCGGAGTACTATTTCAAAGAACTACAGGATCACGTTGGTATCTTGCCAGATGACCTAAATGTAGGTTCATTCAGACAAATGGGGTGTATGCGGGTATTAAACTTCCCTAATTCTAGTTCCTAGCCCATCTACAACCAGCTAAAGGCTGTTTGTTGTTTTGATTACATCCTAAATACGTTACAACTCACGCATACATTCACGTAGACGGCATCGTTACCTGCCTGGAACCCGCCTGCAAGAAGGCCAACGTGATGCTCGGACCAAATACCGGTATTCCGGGTGGAGGTTTCAAGAGGGGCTTCGGATCATTGCAAAACTACACAGTGAGTTGCTTCGATCGGTTTTCACGTGGTACTGACGTGTCGTCAGACCCATGCTGTGGAACACCAACGGCCTGGCAACGAGCGCGTTACCTCTTCTCAACATCCTTTATCCTCGAGGACTAGGGGATCTATGGTAGGATTCCAATTTGTCGACCAATCAAATTAACTAACCCCTGTTTCAATGTTATCTTAAGGCTTTCACACTGGAACGTTCGGCGGCTAGTCATACCAAGAACCTCCATGCTGGTTTGCGCACTCAACTAGACACTGGTTTCGACCTAGCCTCTGTGCCGTCTACAACCTTTCAAGACGTGAATCCTTTCCTTGGAGTAACAGGAGTCGCGGCCAAACCTGCGGACAAGCTACTTACAACTTCAAGCAAGCGTCAACCCTCCCTCGTGTCTGTCGGAGTTACGAATGGTGGTCTTGAGGAAGGCGCTTTGACGCCACCTTCATCCAAACGTGTCAAACTCGAACCAATCAAATCACCCCTTGCCTTCGTTGATGCCAATGCTGGATTAATGGCCACCGATGCTGTACAAACAGCACGCCCACTACTTGCTTTCAACCAACAACATAACTACGCAACGATGACACTCGAGGAGCATCCAATATATTTCCAGGAGCCCCACATGCAAACACTCGCGCAGGAAGTTTTAGAAAACGCTTTCTTCAACAACAGCTTTCTCCTCAGAAAGGACTTTCCTTACCCTCAAGGTGCGGCCTCGGGGTCTCAGATGGCTTTAGGGCAAACTAGCTACCAGTGGCTACCACCCGACGATATGGATACGGAAGAGGAACTCAACTTTCTTCTTTCCGGATGGGCTGAACCTCTTGTTGATGTTGATAGGGATATTCACGGAAGTGGAGAGGACCAATACATAGCACCCTCTAAAAATCCCGATGAGTACGATTTTTAGTCTAATCACTGAATAGCTTTTCATGAATGCCTGGTGTTGTAGCATTAACAAGTTCCTTATCGCTGCCGGCAACTCAGAACAGTTTGACGGCAATGCAAGTGTGACCAAGGCGCTGGAAAAACTCAAGCTTCCTAGCTTGTACAGCATGCTACCAGGAATGGCAGTGTCTCTTTTGCCACACCAAACAATTGGTGTTGCATGGGCACTCGACCGCGAAAAGGGTTCGGACAAAGGTGGTTGTCTTGGCGATGAAATGGGACTTGGGAAAACCGTGCAAACTATCGCACTCATGGTGATCAATGCGTCTAACAATTCAATGTGCAAGACGAACCTTATTGTTGCGCCCATGGCGTTATTGGACCAATGGAAGTTGGAAATTGAGACGAAGACGAATAACTTGAAGTGTCTTATCTATCATGGCAAGCAAGCCCACATGCATCACGGTGCTTGACCGTAACAATCCAATAGGTCCCAGCAAGCCCAAGCAGAAGACTGAGCTCATGAAGTATGATGTTGTCCTCACAACGTACCACGTATGTTTTACTCCTTACCGGAATGTGTCCTTCAGAGACTTCTCTTAAACAGACTTTGGCTCTCGAGTGGCCTGACCTTGAGGCGGAAGAAGTGGCTAGGCGGAAGATCAGGAAAAGGAAGAGGAGTGACTTGTTTGTTGTCTCAGACCCGGAAGATGATCGAAGGCCCAAGAGGAAGAAGCGTGAACGTAGGTCGATATACTGCTTAGTTAAGTCCCATACTAAGTCACTTCTAGTCGGTCTGCTGTTCCAAATTCGGTGGTACAGAATTATCATTGACGAAGCACAAAACATCAGAAACCGCCGCACAAGTACGTCACGCCAATCTAGGAATTTATTGTACTAAATGGTCCTCCAAAGGGATATCCCGTTCTGTGACTGACTTGGAGGCCACGTATAGGTGGTGCCTTACAGGGTGCGTGACTATTTTTTGGAGGTCCATTGGTATTGGTTGCGACTTCTTTGCAGAACTCCCATTGTGAATGGGTTGGTGGATGCATACCCCCTATTTCGCTTCATTAGACTGCGACCTTGGTACGACTGGGACGATTTCAATTCTCACATTTCTAGAATCGAGAAAAAGAATCGTGAGCTCTACCCTTTGCGTGCTCTGCATATGTCACAGATTATTTCAGCCTCTTTGGCGAGCACAAGGCTACAAGCCATATTCAAGATGATCCTTCTCCGCAGAAAGAAGGACTCCTTATTGGATGGCAAGAGGCTCATTGAACTTCCTTTGAAGACTGTCACATTGAAGAAGTTGGCATTTTCGCAAGAAGAACGAGAGATTTATCAAATGGTTTGCTGCCCCCTGGGTGTTATGTTCGTGTATTTCTGACTGTGGGTAGGTTGAAGCAAGGTCGCAAGCGAAGTTCAATCGTTTCCTCCGCACAGGAACAGTGTTGAAGTAAGTGGCCACAGCTGGTGCTTTTAAGTATGCGTTGACGTATCCTTTGAAGGAATTACCATCAAGGTTTGATGCACGTCTTAATGCTTCTTTTACTTGAACTTATTCTGTCCCAGTGCTAGTAATGCTACTGAGGCTGAGACAAATATGCGTCCACCCAGTGCTTATTCAAGAGACCTGCGATGCACTGGTGGCGTCTAACGAGCTTAATGGTGGGCGTGACTTGAAAGCTGAACGGGCGCGAGCCACTCGACTTGTCTCGGCAGAATTTGTGTCAAAACTGACGAGGCAGTACAAGGAAGCTGCGATGGCTCGCATATTAGCGGAACGGGAGGTTAGTGAAGATTGCACCATTCATACACTTTACCACGTTTTGGTTACACGTTTTATAGTCTGCGGATGCAGTTGCTGATGCTGACGAATGTCCGGTGTGTATGGATTCTCCCACTGATGCCATTGTGACTGCTTGTGGACACACCTTTTGTCGCGAGTGTATCGTCAATGTGCTCAATGGTCCATGTGTGGTAGACGAAGAGAATCCCCAGAAATATAAGGGAAATGAGAGGGCTTGTGTGTTCTCTACCACCCGTTACGCACCTTCATACTGACGATCGCCAAGGCCCTAGTTGCCGCTCGGCGATATCAGGTGACAGGATCTTCATACGTGAAGCCTTTGAGCCCCAGGACCATGACCTCGTCGAAGCTGGACCATCTCATTGCAAGGCAGACACATATTCTGGTGTTGAGACACTCCACATGTCCGAGAACATCCTCCGCGACTCCAAGGGAAAGGGCAAGGCTAAGAAACGCCTCCACAGGAGGCGCTCCATCTGTAATTCTGACTGCGAGGACTATGACGATAATCTCAGTGACTTTATTGTCGAGGATGATGAAGATGAGGACTCACGTCGCGAACTCAAACACCTGAAAAGGAAACGCATGATTGTGGAGTCCGATGATGATATCGAGGAAGATGAAAGAGAAACCATTTTTGGGCATAAGGAATCCTACGTGCCTACGAACGAAGTTAAAATGCTGTCACGCTTTCTGCCGTCTACGAAGATGAAGGTATGCCGCATGCGTCTCCAATTCTACTCTCCAACATTCGTCATTTGCAGAAAATGATGGAACACTTGCGGGAGTGGGCCGAGGAGCACCCCGATGAGAAGGTACTCCTGACGTTTTGTTAAATGTTCATGGAAACTAACTTTCCTTCAGACCATTGTGATATCGCAGTGGACAGAAGCATTGAAATTAGTTTCCAACTACTTGGTGGAGAATTCCATTGGTCACGTGAAGTGAGAATTTCGTATGAAGCGTATGGAATAATCTTGACTTCTATGAATAGATATCAAGGTAGCATGAACCGCGAACAGCGCGATAAGGCTGTCCGCGTCTTCATGCTTAGTGACAAGGCCCCGGTGATGCTAATGTCGCTCAAATGTGGTGGTGTAGGCTTGAACCTTACTAGAGCAAACCGTGAGTCATATTTTGGTTATCATGGTCGACGAGACTGGGAACTTTGGCAAGGGGTCATCTCATTGGACCTCGGGTGGAGTGAAGCTATCGAAAACCAAGCTTTCGATCGCGTCCATCGTCTTGGCCAACAAAGGAACGTTTTCGTCCAACGATTGGTCATTGAAAACACTGTTGAAGACCGTATTCTTGCCCTTCAAGAACGCAAGGTGCGCCTAGTCTATTTTGATGTATTCCCATCAACTGAGTTCATGTTCAGAGGAACCTCGCAGACGGAAGCCTTGGAGAGGGCAACGGAAAGAAGATTGGCCGTAAGTATATTGACTGTCATCGTGACCCTCATTCATCAACATCGTATTCATAGGGTTAAATGTCCGTGAACTGGCAAATCGTAAGTCGGTCGCTGCAGCTCTTCCTATTGTGGTACTAACCATTGAGCGTGATCATCGACAGTGTTCGGACTAGACCACCGTGGAAACCTACTGTAGACTAAAAACTGTCTCGACAGTGCCCTTCTGCCACATACCCGCAAGCATCCATACCCTGGATCATCGCTGCGTAATGTTTTTGGTCCCTCTTGATGGTCATAACTTTACTTTGAAGCACCTAATCTTTTTCTTTGTATGATACATGTCTCAGTTGTCTCAGTTTATAATTGCCTTCTTTTCCTGGTCATCTTGTGGTTCTTGTCAACAACCAGTTTCATGAGGATGCTCAAGTCTGTAACTTCATTGAGAAATAAATGTAGCATAACCGTGTGGGCCATTTAAGAAAAATGCAGCAGCCAATGCTATCGGAATGTAGTCGACTTCTTCATGTGGACTAGAATTTTTTCCACCTCAGCAATGTTCTTGTCAGTCAATTTTTGGAACTACGGAGAGTTAACACGCAGCTTGACAACGGTATAGATTTGACTAACCTCGTCGAGCTCAACCGAATGCTTCTGAAATCTGCCTTTCTTAACACTGGCCTGATGTATACGCCTTATCTGAACACGGGCATCCTCTGCGAGACGCTGTGCACTTGCGACGAGAGCTGTTCGGGCCTCTACAGTCGGCCTTTAACAAATCGCAGGCTTGTAAAAGAGGAGACAACACAACGAAGCGGAAACGCACTTTGGTATCGGTATCCTAATGGTCCGCGAGTCCTGCTTTTGCGGAATAACATTGGGCAACTTGGCACTGTATATGGCTTGTTCAACAACTTTCAAATTCTACTGAGAAGTCGATGAGGTCAAAAACCTGGATGAGAGAAAAATATCGGCCGTACATTTTCATCGAATACCGTGACGATCAACATTGAGCCATCTTTAACACCAACGGTAGCGACTTCTTCCAATCTGAGCGGTTCGCCGTCTCTGCCTTGCGTTTCTACCTTAATAGGTGTAAGCAATGCAGGCGTAACGCGACCACTTGCTCGCGTCTCGAAAGTGGCCACTTCTTTGCGGTACCACTCAACCGTGGAGAACATCTTCGTTTGAGCTTTCTTGTATTCTGAGCGTGCTTCCTCTGTTGTCAAAAGCTGTTGAGAACCGGGGACCAGTTCGGCTGTAGATCTAGCTTTGGACTTGGATGAATAAGTACGGGTCGCCATGATTGGAGAAGGCAGCGCGTTTGGTCTCGGAATAACCTTGAATGGAGCACTCGAAGGTAACCTTGAACATGCTAAGACAGGTAAATACTGTCGAAAAAAGCAGGCGAACATGGATGATCTCGGACGAGGTTGAAATGTGCAAGTACAAAATCAAATACCCAGAATGGAATTCTACATAAAGATCTAGTCAATGCTCTAACAGGACTACGCACAGGTATACAAGTTGCTGGCTAAGAATGTCTACTACGGAAAATGCCTATTCAACCCATCATAAATCAAGAATATGAGAGCACTGCTCGGTATGGACCTTGCTGCTGTGATGCCACACCCCGCGTAAAGGCCCCTTATGCCCTGTGCTTTATACGTGGCTCTGGCAGTACCCAAAAATGTGGGAGCAGGAACGCTTTTCCCGCGCGGTCGTAGCTCTTCCTCAGTTTGCATGACACTCTTGATCGTATCAGCAGGAAAGACAGATACATTGAAGACCGCGCCTGCACAAGCTCCTGCGACAGCTGATTCCCAAGGAAGAATGTCTTTTCTCCCCATCTCCACACCAGACAACCTTGCACGACGCTGAATGAGCTTTATACCTACTAGCTCCTTGCATGCAAACCATGCCGCACCTCCTCCAGTCTCCCGAATGAGCGTGGCCGTCTGGCCCAGCCAAAGGCCGCGAAAGCCAGTGTTCCGGATGACAGACGCGAGGACAGATATCGGTCCGGGTAACGAACTACTTTTCATAGTGGACGAAGATGGAAAGACAACAGATGCCTCAGGTGTTAGCATTTGCACCTGCATTTTGCATTTGACAAGTTCTACTGGTGTTCTGGGGGGTGCAACCCTTAGAGTTTGCGGCTTTCAACGCTGGACACTACTCACAAAACGAAACTGGTGACAGCGCCAGCACCGGCTCCAGAAAGAGCAAGCTGAGAAAGTGTGAGGTCATAAGACGAGGGTTGTCCGTTAAACCGCCGGAACAAATTTTGAAGCTCGTTATACGAGAGGAATAACGATGCGTTTTCGGCCATTGCTCCAACTATGGGTGCCGGAAGTCCCTATGTAAATATTTGATTTAGGTATAAAAAATGTTAGATTCAGTAAGACGCACTCGATAGAGTCCTCGTATGCCTTCATTCTGCCAAGTCCGCACTAGACAGTCTATTGGGCCGCTGAACCGTGCAGTGGAGTCCAGTACCTGTGACTGAAGCCTTACTTTTGTGAGATCGAAAGGATGCTCGAATATTTTGGAGGCCATCCCTGCAATCTGGAGGAAGATATAGCCTTCATTTCGCACAAGGAGCCACAAAGAAAACTTACACTGCCAAATGTTATATCCTTGACTGCGCGAAATGGATTCGACGATGTGGCACCCACACCATCCCAGGCCAAGGTGTCCGGTCCAGGTGGTGCATCCATTTTGGATAGTCAAGGTCCGGGAAGAAGCAACGGCAGGCTGTAGCGCGTTGTGCTATCGCATTAATTTGACGTCAAAGATCCATCCTGTAGCGATATGGGTGGAGAAGTACAGGAAATATTTATTATTTGCTGTGGACGTCGCCGTTGGGAGAATTTGGTCTTCAACTTTAGTTGGAGCAGCCTGGGCAGTAAGTACAGTCCGCCAGCAACCTCGTTCAACCAAACACTAATCGAAATCTATAACTACATCATCTATAAGCTTCACTGTATGGGTATCCGTCTAAAAACTTTGTACGAAGGGCCATTATTATCTAGAACCACCTCTTGTACCAAACGATATCCCTTTATGCGAGGCATCCAATCAAAACAAATAAGCCAGTAGATGACTCCAACTAATCCAATGGATAATGCCATTACAATGTGAGACTGCAAAATCGTTAAAAACGTCAACCCAAAATTCATTCACATCACTCACATAGTAGGGTAGATGTTCATAAGGCTCGTATCCAGCGGATGGGGGTATCAACGGGACAACGAGGAGGAACACGTTAGAAAGGAAGAAGAAAATGGCAAGACACGTTGGGACTCGGTATGGGGGGTCCCAGTTGTACGGTTTATATGGTCGACTGTGGAGAAGTAGAAGGCCCCCAGATACCAATAAGTTGATTATAGAACAAGGGTAGGCTAAGTCTGTCAAAAGGCGGGAATCAGAAATACAGGAAGAGAACAAGTACTCGAACCCCACAATTAACAATGAAGTTGTACGCATCTCCTGGTGGCGCCAATAGCACGGTGAGGGTAGAAACCGAGTAATGTATCAAGAGACCAAAGAAGGGAGCATCGAATGGCTCATTACTAGCCAAAAGGCGCGAGTACGGAAGGACACCCTCGCGCCCTAGCTCTTGATTGACTGGGAACATAATGAGAAATGTTCATCAGCACCGCAAAACAACACACCTCGTCCTTGTGCGAACGATACTGCAAGGATATTACCGAAAATAGATAATGCGATCACCGCACTGAGAAACTGGGTGCGAATTAACGTTGGGATCTCTGTAGAGTAAGGAGACTTACTTGCTCAGTTGCGGAGCCAAAAAGGTTTCGAAAGAATAAGGCTCTAAGGGAATGATACACTTCAATCAATGGCCTATTATCCAAGGTTGACGACCTTACGCTACGATGGTACCACTGTTCAGTATGTCTGTTTTGGACACCACAGCGTAATACGCGATATTCACAAAGATGTACACGGATGTTACCAACAACAGGGCAATCGGAGCAGCACGTTTGATAGTACGAACAGGGTCTCGCACCTCGGAAAGTGCATAGTTGGCATTTGAATATCCGACGAAAGACCTGAGCAACTAGCTGTCAGTTCATTTGCGTTTCTGACTCTCGTAGGCTCACCAGATCACAATATAGATGCCATTTACAAATGCACTAGCATTCACATTTGACCCTTCCCAGAACGTTGCCCATTTGAAATTGTGGGGCTGATCGTATTGTTTGTCCACTAAGAATCCAGGAATCCCAAACATGCAGAAGAAGCCTGATACTGAGATTAGGAGAAGAATGCCCAATTTGAATACGCCAAGCGTGTTCTGGAGCTTAACGCCAAATCTAGGGAAAATTCCATGGATAATAAAGCAAAGGCTAATGACCAACCACGCGACGACGCGGGCATTGGTAGCGGTCAGTGGAAACCCAATCGCGTGAAGGGCATCTATGCAGGGCCCGTTATATGTCATCCACATAAAGACTGATGAAGAATTCACATTCTCCAAAAGCAACACTAGCGGATGATATTTGTCCCTGGTATAGTGGTGAGGAACAAAATGCATGAACGTCTCGGATTTCTCACTAGCAAGACCGCATACGCAGCATATAGGCATGTGATGAAGAACTGCGGGCGGCGATAAATGTACTCCAAGTACGTCTTCTCTCCACCGTTCCGCGGTAAACCCTATACATGGACTTGAGTAGAGTCGATGAGAGTTTGTCCGAAGGTCTATCACCGTCCCAAACTCGATATATACAGCAGTTCCTGCGGCCGAAACTGAAGCACCAATGATCCACATCACAAAACTGAGCCCGATACTTCCGGAAGACTTGAGAACGATACTTGGCGCTGCGAAAACACTGCGTATAATAAGTGTGGACAAGGTGATTGTCTGCATCCACGACGACCCACCTTGTACCGATTATTCTGTTGAAAATGAGCGAGACAGCACTGAGCAGTCCTGTGACAAGCCGTCAACTTCGAAATCTTGGTTCAAAGGGCAGGAGAGTTCAAAGCACATACCTAGCCGCCGTCTGCTCGTGGTTTCATTAGTTGCGCTAGCTGGGTGTTGGTAAATATATAACTATAATATGAAACCTGCATTATGATGTCGATACTAACCGCACTCAACCAATGTTCCGTCACTGGTACTTCCATGGGTATATCCTCTATTCGACTTCGCGTGCTGAAGCAAAGATGCTGTCTCCGAATATGACAAGGCTACTGTTGGATTAGTAGGACCATGATGTGACATCGTACTAATTCTGGTCCCGGGTGTGGCGTCGACTCGCGCCAGATAATGAATTAGGAGAAAGTCTGTAACCTGAACGGAGTTGTATGGTGCGATGGACACTCAAGCGAATAAGAAGTATGTATGCCGTCTTTCATGACTTTACCGCAAAGCACTCAGTGATATCGCCAAATACTAACACTTTCAAATACAGTCACACTAATAGACGGTCTACACAAATATGTTGCTCAAGTCACCTGCACACCACTAGCATCAGTTGACAGCACTAGGGCTACCACGAGGATCGAATCCAAGCTCAATATGTCGCAGAGTATATCGATGTAATCCGCGATGTATTGCCCGCACTGCGTGATCTTCCCAGCCCGTTGTCGTGGCGAGGTTCTGGTGGCTCAGACTCGCCTTTGAGAGGATCGTGAAGCTCTCTAAATAAGGGACTGGTGACTTTATCCTGTGTAATCTGCGTGAGCTCGTTGAGACCCTGCTCGAGACATGACCATTTACCGCAGATGTCTCTATGTTTGTATCACAAGACTCCCCTTTCATGTCCCCCTCAGTGAGGACCGACAGTGGATTCAAAGTCTATGGAACGGTTGAGTGCCAAATCCAATCATTGCTGCATAAATGAACTAACCTTCGTAGATAACAGCCTCTGTGGCCTTCCGCCCACGGGTGTCGTATGACAGGAACGTATCAGAGTCGCATAGTCACGCTTTAAGTCTTGATGGTTTGACAAAAGCTCTTCGAGACGGTTTTGCAAATCTGCATGCTCTCTTCTGAAGCGAGCTGCTTCTGCCCGGAAACTATCTCTCTCCCGACGAATCTCCCCTAGATCACTGAGCAACCTTGCGTTATCAGCTTGGAATTGCTGGATGGCCTTCTGCTGCCTGGCGTGGACGGCTTGCAGCTGATCTACGAGTCGGCTTGGGTGTTTATCCATGTCGTGTTCTCGACGTTGTTTGACCCAGTGATCAAGTTGTCATATTTAAACACGACTGTGACACAGGTGTTTTGCAACCTTGGCATCAAAATAGATGGATTGCACAGGATTCTATTGAGACAAATCAGCTGTGTTTTGATTCTGTGATGGCGGCTTTCAGGTTGAATACATTGAAGTTGTTCTACTATGATGCCTATTAGTACTTGCCACTAGATAAATCTAGCCCCAGGCTGTTTTCATCGGAGAAGCCACATCACAGGTTCGGGTTCTTTGATGCCATCATGATGCCATACTTGGATTCCGTGGTACAGCTTTGCAGGTATCTCACCTGCGGGTTTGATAGCCCACCTTCCCATCGTCAAACAGTCTGGCATGCACCACCCCTGTAAGACCAAAGTCACTTCGGGACCATGTGAGACGTTGTACTTTGAGCGTCAGTCTTGAAGGAACATCCTCTCGTAAGGTCAGGTTAGGCCTTTACCACATTGACTGACGTCTCTCTAGTCTCACACGGGTTGTCGAATAGGAACCTATCAGGACAACTCAAGAGTCAACGGATATGCGCTGTACAACCCTTCTGGATCTGTCTCGGCCATCCAACGCCGCAACACATTTTTTGGGTGCGTACCTCGATTCAAAGCCGTCTGTGAGACTAAGCAATCCGTTCTTGCAGATCGCCTACTACGAGAGACTTCCCTTCCTATGCATGCTTACGTTTGGGTACTATGTACATTCATGTCCCATTCGCTTCCTCGCCTACACTATGGCCTAATCGGCTTAGCGCTGCAGCCTAATCGCCTTGCAACACCTACATAGTATGACTTAACTTATCATTATCGTGGTTCTAGCAATTATATTAAGCGTGTGCCATGCTGCAAAGGTCCGTGCGCTTACTCCTGGGCGTTCTTTACCTTCCACGCCACGGCTCACCATTTCTCTCACGCAGCTGACATTAAACCAACAGGCCACCTGTCAATCCCCGTTCTCGCTGAACCATGGCGGCGCTGCTTTCCATATGCACCTTCAGCCTCCTTGTTTCCACTACATTGGGGTACAATGTCATACGAGACTACTCTGGCAGCACCTTCTTCAATGGCTGGGACTTTTACGGAGCACCAGACAACTTGACTCTTGGTACGATGAGTGGCTTTGCTCGTGTTTGGGAACTCACTTTTTTTCGAAGGGAATGTCAACTGGGTTTCGGAGGCCGATGCAATGAGCCTGGACCTCGCATACGTCAATAACCAAGGCCATGTGATCCTCAAGGTGGACAATACAACCAATGTAAAAATTGGCGAAAACCGCAACGCTGTAGGTCCCTGGTTTTCAGTTCTTCTAGTGTTCTCAGTAAGCACTGTCAGATCCGCATAACGACTCAAACTGCGTACGAACTTGGTAGTTTGTGGCTTATCGATGCCAACCACATTCCTTACGGTTGTTCTGTAAGTCCTACGTTACTTCCATGTGAAAAAGCTCACCCTGTACACCAAGGTATGGCCAGCCTTTTGGAGCTTTGGTGCGTTGGCCACGTGATGGGTCAAGGGCTGCCATTGACGGACTGTGGCAGGACCCAAGTGGCCAGATGATGGCGAGATCGATATCATAGAAGCTATCAATCTTATGCCAGCTAACCAGATGGCGATTCATACCACCCCAGGCTGTACACAGAATGGATCTTCAACCCAACTTGGCACATTCGGAGGGATAACAGATTGCTCCACAGCTTCGGGGTGTACTGTGATGGAAACATCACCGAGTAGTTACTTATCATCGTTTGCTGCAGCAGGGGGCGGAGTCTGGGCGACGCAATTTGAGGCGGATGGTATTAAGTGAGTATCCGAACAACGATGCTTCAGCTTGTTCTGACCTGAAATTAGCATCTGGTTTTGGAGTGTAAGTTTTCCGACTATCAAATCTGAGGTGATCTCTCATCTGGCCAACTATATAGCGTCCAGATGTCCCGAAATCCATTACTCAATCTACTTCTACATCACCGCTAGACGTCACAGACTTTGGGACTCCTCATGCAGCCTTCCCTTCGACTACTTGTAACATATCCCAGTATTTCTCCCCTCAAAACATCGTGATTGATACTACCCTGTGTGGTGTATGGTGCGTCGTTTCTTGAAAACGTAAGACTTTTCTATGGCTAATTATTGGGTTTTAGGGCTGGCTTGAGTTTTGCGTATACTCCAGATTGTGGAAACACCGGTCCAACAGGGCTCTGCGTGAGTGCCTCCCACCCCATATGATGCAGTGTCAGGCTGACGAAGTGCTTGCGGTTAAGTATAATGACAGTGTCGTGGGTCCCGGAAGCCCCCGTTTCGATAACGCCTATTGGGACATATCCTATGTCCGTACCTATACTAGCGCGGCAGTTGATCCACCCTCCACGGCACCTCCATCGTCCTCGACATCTGGTGTTACTACATCATCACCCGTTGCTGCCCAGAAGTCATCGGCCCAGTCCCTCAATTCCTTCTGCATGTCGCTGTGGCTAGCCCTTACCGTTTACCCTTTGTGTGTGTTTTTCCTTGGTGGGGAGTTGGGTTGGTTGTTGTAATCGTCTTTATATCAAGGACAGTATGTTTTGATGGGACTCTTGTAGAGCTTGTGAGGTGTTTCACTGGAATACTGTGCATTTACATGTATTCCGCATCGACATTCTCTTTATTGCCTAGCTCACACACTATTAGTTGTTGACTACATTGGACGAACGATTTCTTGCATACCATGGTACATTACCTTTGTCTTCCTTTGACATTTCCGACGGGATTGTGATATTGTGCTCAATTTTAAATTTAGGTATCTAGATACACACCTCCCTCTCCTTTTGAGGATGCTTTTTGATGCTTGCGTTTTTCTTGTTCAAAGATGCAAATCTGGTGTAGTTACGGCAATGATCCTATAGTTCAACATAGTACAGTAGAAATATGGGTCAAATACTTCCGCAGCGCTCAACCGAGCCATGTTCAGCATCTTAAGACCCTATAAATCACCTTGGCCGGGTAACACTCCCGAGACGTCCAACAGCCAATCACTCATCCACACTGCAATAGAAGTACAATTATAGACCGAACAAAAAGGTGAATGAACAGTAGTATGTGTTCGAATCAATTAGATCTGGTTAACAATAATGAGATGAAGATTGCGGGAAAAGAGCGAATAACTTACTCCGATCTTTCGGCGGAAGAACGCCAGAGTCCGTTGCATGGAGTTAAGCTTGAGGGCTTCGGACTGTCGCATGGTGTCATTTAATTGAGCCTTCACCGTTTCAAACTCCTTCCGTAGGTCCTCTGTAGGCCCTTCCTTTAGTTGTGTACGGAGTCTTTCAAGAATCTGCATCTGCGAGGCGGCGAGCTGATCCAGACGAGAATGCAGTTCCTGTCCAGCGCTAGTTTCCCGTAACTCCATGTGCTTGTTCGCGATTTCCTTCTGTAATCGGACCTCACGTCGTTTCTTCGCCACTAGCTGCACAATTAGCTCCATCGCAGACTCCTGAGTGTTCAAATAACGAAACGTTGTTGACCCTTGGGCAATCATCGGTTTCCAATAGCTTCCTCTCAGCTCCTCAAGCCTCTCCATGCCAACTTCTTCGTCCACTTCATCCCACATCGTAGTCGTCAAAACGATTTGAGACATGGCATTGTTTCCGCACAATCTCTGGAAAACCCGAAGATTCTTCAACGGAGTCCCGGCCATACGGTTATCGGTTATGCGATGGAAGTACAGAAGGGCTGACAGTAGCGCGCCCTCTTTGTATCTTATGTAAGTCTCAGCTGATAGAAACAGCGGAAAGTTTAAAAGGATTCTTACGTTTCGCCGAGCCAGTTAGCGATCGATTCCAATATTTCAAGATCGGATTTTTTTGTATCATCGAAACCAGGCGTATCCACCAGAACTACGCTGGCTCCCCCAATCTTATATCTGGTAGCCTTGATTTCACTCGTATGCGAAGTAAGCGTATGTCCCACACCATCACCTGCAGCCCCCGTGGCCCTGCTGACAAACTAGACCGGTTCGAGCTAAGATGTAAAGGCAAGTCCATACAAGACTTACTGAACTTTTTCCAGCGCCTGTCGGTCCCATTATGCTAGTAGTGAAAGTTGAGTATCAAAGAAGATTTACAAGACATTCTACTCACGCAATTATGACATCATCTGTAGCTAACTCATCCACCCCAACCATCTCAGCTTTGTTTAAGGTAGCTGGAACTTGGGAATGCCTGCTGGTCACAAAAAATATTAGAAGTGTGAAACGACATTACAAGATACTCACCTGTTGCCATCGTCCGTCATACATGAATGGCTATCTTGAGATTCATCATTAAGCTGGTCCGATGGTTGCGCGTTAGCGTAGGGTCGCTTGGCTATAGATTGCTTGTTAGCAACCAGCGATTCCGACGATCGTTCTGCCTGCGAACGATTGGAGGGACTTTGCATGGGAATCGATAGTTGCGTGCTAGTTCCAGAGCGCTTGCTAGATGCTCGCCTGCTGGAAACTGGGGCATCTGATGGTGTATACAGTTGTTCCGTCTGGGGGGTGGCTGCAGCCTGCATATGAACAGATGGTTGCGCGTTAGTACCAGATCGCGTGGCAATCGGCCGATTGTTGAAAGCCAGTGGTTCCGATGGCAACGAGTGTTCCACCTGCGAGCCAGTGGGAATACTTTGCGCATGGGTTGATCGTTGTACATAGGTGCCAGATCGATTGGCCATGGCCAGTGAATCTAGTGACGAAGGCAATTGTTCCGCTTGCGAGTCAATAGGTGCACCCTGCATATAATCCGATGGTTGAGCACTAGTATCAGATCGCTTTCCCATGATTCGCTTGTCCGTAACTAGTGAATTTGGTAGCGGAAACGGTTGTTCCGCCTGCGAGCCAATAGGTGCGCCCCGCACATAATCAGATGGTTGCGCACTGGTATCAGATCGCTTTCCCATGATCCGCTTGTCCGTAACCAGTGGATCTGGTAGTGGAGACGGTTGTTCCGCCTGCGAGCCAATAGGTGCGCCCCGCACATAATCAGATGGTTGCGCATTGGTATCAGATCGTTTTCCCATGATTCGCTTGTCCGTAACTAGTGAATTTGGTAGCGGAGACGGTTGTTCCGCCTGCGAGCCAATAGGTGCGCCCCGCACATAATCAGATGGTTGCGCACTGGTATCAGATCGCTTTCCCATGATCCGCTTGTCCGTAACCAGTGGATCTGGTAGCAGAGACGGTTGTTCCGCCTGCGAGCCAATAGGTGCGCCCCGCACATAATCAGATGGTTGCGCACTGGTATCAGATTGTTTTCCCATGATCCGCTTGTCCGTAACCAGTGGATCTGGTAGTGGAGACGGATGTTCCGCCTGCGAACCAGTGGTTGTGCCCCGCACACAATCAGATGGTTGGGCGTTGGTCCCAGATCGTTTATCCATGGGATGCTTGTCCATAACCAGCGACTCTGATTGCAACGATGATCGCCCAGCCCGCGAATCAATGGGTGATGCTCGTATGTAATTCAGAGGTTGGCTAAGGTCGCCGTTCACCATCTCTGTTGTCATGCGGTGGTTACCGGATGACACGGTCGTCTTCTGAGGGATAAAAGATGAGCTATCATTTTTGGGCAGCCTGTACATCGTAGATACCTCGTTGGTCTTGGTTGACACAGAGTCAAGTCCCTTGGACCGGGGGTCACTGGAGCTAGGAGTGTCGGATGACGACACTGGTAATACATCCACCAAATGGTCAGCAGCCGAGCGGCCACCACGAGCCTTATATGGAACAGATATGGGCAGTTTGGAGGTTTGATTCGATTGGGGATCGGGTTGCCGAGAGTTAATAAGGGCGGAGTTCACAAACGCTGGTGATTGTATACCAGTATTGCTCGCACTCCCATACACGTTAGATGCATTGACATCTAGTCCGTCTGCATATGTACTGACCGAGGCAGATGATCGACGTTCAGTAGTGATCTTTTGCACGTCATTGAATCCTCCAGAACGAGCCAATGATCGTGCGACGTCAAACCCCTGGGAGTGGGGAGGATTAGGAGTCTTAGACACTTGTATTTGAGTTCCAGAATGGCGCGAAGTTCCATGAAAGGTCGGGGTTTCAACGTCCGAAGCATTATTTTGGTCACCGTGTGAGGATGGTGTCTTCGCCACAGGGTAGGTTCCCCGAGGGGAAGGTTGATTGGGCCTGTGCTGCGTTCCCAACGTGTGTGGTTTATCCGTCACTGACATAGCACTCTGAGCGTGGGCATTCGTTGGACGAGGAGCGTCTAGTGACGAAATACCGTTTTCGACTTCTGAGCCAGATATCTGCATGTTAGTTCGGCTGGACAATGGCATTGATGTTCCGTCTGGATTGAGACCTAGACTGGAAGATCTCCTAGTAGGAGTGGAGCGATAGCTATCAGCTTTGCGAGTGTCGGCTTCATTCTTGCCAAAGAGCTGGTCGACAACAAAAAATACAGTTAATTCGACATAAGGAACGACAGAAAACAGGCTAACAATACGTTGCCAGGAAGCCATGGTGTGCAGGTGGCTAGCAGCCGTTGTACTTTAAGAATCGAAGTCTGCACGTAATATAGTTAGTTCATCGCAATGCACTGATAGAGAAACCGACAAGTGATACGACGTAAATCCTGGAATGTTAGCTATCGAGGAAACGCTGGGACCACTAGCAGCTGTACAAGTGAAAGAAAGGATGAACGAGAGTATGAAACTGACACGATGAACGTCTTGCTGCCATGCAGTTGTTGAATGGCGAGCAGCCAATACACCCGATCATGTTCAGTCATGGCCACGCGGTATAGACCCTAGGCTATGGGGCACAGGGTTGAAGGTAATGAAAAAGGGCCCGTTCGATTAAGACATAATAAGGGTGGTCTTCAGTTAGTCAGCTAATCCACTTTTTCTCGTCCTCCATTTACCTTTTCTCTGTAGCTAAGCCCCTATCTTCTTTCGAGAAGGGGAGATCATCGCATCCAATGGCTTCCCTCGAACAAAAAAACCTGGCGAATTTTATTCACGATATAGCTCACCTACTGGATATCAATCTATTTCAGGGGACAGGAGCCTTCGTATTGGCTTTCCTTATCGATGGGTTGGTGCTGTTGTGCTTCAACTTATTCCATCAATACGTGCATATTTACTAGTGAAAAGCAACAAAAGTAGATAAAGTGATGCTGCATGGCTTCCAGCCCCTGTGGCTCTTAAGGAGGCTGCCGCATCAACGGCTGCCCAGGGATCGAGGCATGAGGCCAGCATGATGGTTCCTTCTATTCCCTCCATTTTGATCTGATCCATGGGGCTTTTCTATACACGTGCTTGCAAGAGCAGAGCAGCATGCCAGGGTCCCCAGCCGGTGTCTATTTTTCCACTGGCCTATACTGAGACTCACCCTTCACGATGCCAAAGTTCTCCTTCAAGAATCTGGTTAATAAATTCAACACCTCTTTTGCGACATCGAAAGTTTCAGAAGACAATCTTGTAGTTTTGTGAGTAGTGAGACGCTATTTCCTTCAAACCTTGGACTTACAGATCTCACCAGCGTGGTTGGTCCTACTGGAGCTGGAAAGAGTTGGGTACTACCTTTCCTCTTTTATGTGGGACCGTTTCAAACCATCGTTAGTTTATCAAAGAATTGGTCAATAATGACAAGGTTCGAGTCGGCAAAAATGGTCAACATCCCTGCACGACAGCTGTGGAGGCGTGGATGTGCCATTTTGAACAAGGCCCAGATAATATCGTCATCGTCGACACTCCGTCATTTTGCACTGAAGTGGATGGTTTCGATGCCGAGGGTATCATGAGCTCCTGGATAAAGTCAAGGTGGGGATGGCAAACTCTTCATTACACAATTCTGAGATGCCGCTGCAGACTCTCAGAAAAATGTTGCTCCTCCGGCATTATTTACCTCCATACACTCGCCAGGAATCCCACAGATCCCGATATGTCGATTGAGCGACACCTCAACATATTTTCGAGCACATTCCCAGCCAGGTGCGCAGTACCGTCGCGTGTCTGTGTTGTGCCAACCTTGGAGAGAGCTTGCAAACTCGGCTCTGATAAGGTCGGAGAACGGTTATCACGACTGGACACCGAAACACACTTACTAGATGGATCTAAGTGGAGTGCGTCAATGTTCCCTGACGTGTTCGAGGGCCAATCAGAGATAGCGTGGGAGGTCGTACAGAAGATTTTGGAAGACATGTCAGTGTCTTCCCAGGTCCCCTAACTACATCCACCGTAGACCGCTTGATACCCATGAGTCAGCTTGCTACGTACCAGGTTAATTCATCGTAGTATTTCAAATTGTCCAGCTTCACAGATATCCCTTCCAAGCTGTTCCATTTGATCCCGATAGTCCATAGCTGACGGTCCATTCACAATATTTGCATATGCGGCGGCACTATCCTAACTTTATGACATACGCGAGGAGACTTTTCGACTTCAGGTATGCCGCCCCACCCCTTTTACGGACATGATGTTGTCCGGTGCGGACGACAACTACCTTACTGGTTTGTGATGTACGCGTATGCATTTACAGTTGAGCAAGATCGAGATGGGGTTGTCACACTGAGCCGTAAATCCCGGAGGGTTCCTGATATAGATGCTGCAAGGCAAAGGGTTGTTCCATATCGAAGTCTCCACTGCAGATATCACTCTTCCTAGCAGGAAAAGGGGTTTATTTCCTGTCAACGATGATATTTCCAGAAGGGCCATGAACCCATGGACCAGCAGCACGTGTTCACCCTTCGGACAATTGTTGTGCTTGTGGGTATTGCAAGAGCCCGTTCTATGAAGATACTCCTAGCACCTGGCCACTGAATTCCACCGACCGGCTTGCCCTCCAACCGACGTAATTGTCCCATAGTTGTGTTTTGCTGAATGCCACCGTTCAAGGATCTCTGGAGGAAGTTTGTCAAGTCTAAAGAGACTACAGAAATACTACCTACTGACACGGTGGTGTTGTGAGTGTTTCGAAGAGGATCTTGGTGATGGCAGTGCTGAGACCACAGACAGTATAGTAGGACCCACTGGGTCTGGAAAGACCTGGGTAATGTCTGCGCGTCTTGTCCGCACGATCCCTCCTCTTACTCTATCTCTTAGCTTTTGCGCGAACTTGTGAAAAGCGAGAATTTCCACTTAAACAAGCAAAACTTAAAACCCTCTACGAAGCAGGTTAATGCAGTCAGGTGTCACTTTAGCGAAAAGGGTGGCAATCGTGATGATATCGTTATCGTGGATACACCATCTTTTTACACCTTTGACGAACCAGATGGAGAGGCCACACTGAAGAGGTGGATGAATGAAAAGTCAGGCAAACTCTTTCCCTTGCTTGTCTCAGACTTATGACGTATCCGTGCAGTCATACGAAATCATGCAAACAGGCTGGAATTCTGTACATGCATAACATTGCCGCAAACCCGCAAGATGGAAATTTATCAGTGTGCAGACATCTCGATGCCTTTGGCCGCGTATATCCTTGGGGAGTCGTCTCTTGCAAAGTCGTCATTCCAACTATCGATCGTGGGGCGAGATACACATTTGACAAGACGCAAGGATTGATTTCGAAACTGAAGGCCGAAGCTGAGAAGGTAAATGCAACAACTTGCGACTTATTTGACGGAAAACCCGAGACAGCTTGGGAAATGGTGCAGGAACTTTTGAAGCAGATGGATGCATAAGTGCATTGATTAGGAGGGCTATAATATACTTGGTTATATACACCGCGTTCGTAAAGCTGTACCGGCTCATTTCGTCGAAGTCATCATAGACGCCCCTGAGCAGTGTAACGTTGTAATTTAATTGTGGAATGCTGGATGGAATACGAGGATGTTGACCAATTGACAGATGGCGACCAGCAGCGCCCATTCAAACACGGGCTATCACACAGAAAGATGTCGCAAGGCTTCTCTCGGAATGCCGCAGTGACAGCGTTCCTAATGAATGACCAATGAGATGGTAGCCCCCAGGGTCGCAGAAAGAATACACACCTCCAACCCTTGCATTACTGTCGCTAAGCCTACCTCTATCCTAAAGAGTGTCTGGCGGTTCTCTGCAGGGAGCTTCGACTGTGAAGGCGTCTGTCATTGATGTGAAATTGGATGGGCTCGAACACGCACTCGAAGGCTATCACACGCCATCCGCATGGAATTTGCACAGGACGATATAGCGCGAGCGTCATCGTGCTGAAGGACTTCTTGAGCTTGGGAATTTTGTTGTGCCAGATGCTGGACAAGGTTCTCAATACACAACAATGCCCTGAACAACAGAATAGTCAACCCATGATATGCGCCATTCCAGAGGTTGCTTACTTCGAGAGCGTACTGATCACTGCCTTTGTGTCTGGCGATAAGCGGCCCCTCTGTGCATGTTCGGTTATTACATTGATCAGTAGTGCAGCATTTTCCACAATCTGATAAAGCCCATGGTGCGCTCGTTCCATACTCTATAGAGAATTGGTCATTGTATTTGTGAGAAACCAGTTCACAAAAGCTCTTACCTCCACTGATGATGCGATCTTGATAGAGGGTATGATGATATCTTTTAAACAGGGTATATGAACGAAATCGGCCACGCTAAGGGCAAGCTTTAAATCAGTGATCGCGACACTCAGAGCGTCTCTGTAGCCATGCTCAATGCAGGCTCCTGAACTGCTAAATTCAGTGTTGGTCGTCCAATCCGATCCCCCAGTGCTCGAGTCAGAAAGCGTAGCAGTTGACGCCATCGAGTATGATGAGGAAGGCATTTGGAAGGGAAAGGATCCTGGATCCGAAAGATTGTATTTTCTCCCATTAGGACGCTGTCCAATCCGCTTGAAGAACCCCTTGAAACCAGTGAAAAGACCGGAGAAGGAATCAAGAACGACTTTGCCCGCTGAAGTCCTATGCACGGGTCTATGTTGGTCTACCATCTCTCGCTGGATTTGAAGTCCAGAGCGTTCTCTAGACGGGGACACTGATATAGAGTTGATAATTTTCCATGCAGATTCCTCAGTGCCATCAAAGCGTTGAGCAGATGAGCCCAGTTTGATCATCCTCTGCCAGAAGGTGTTCTGTAATTCTTCTTCGCGCTGCAAGCCGACGTCTTCCAATATTTCGTCCCACATTGTGGTAACCAAGATAACATTCTTGAAGCTATCCTCCCCACACAACTCCTTAAACATGTTCAAGTTTCGCAATGGTGTCCCGGCCACTCTGTTATCCGAGATACGATGGAGATAAAGGAGGCCGCTCAACTTCACGTTTTGCTTGTAACTGAAATGCCATGAGGTTGGCGACGTGCTTAGATATCGGGGAAGCTCACGTGTAGTGCAGCCAATTTGCTATGTTCCGCAAAATTTGAGTGTCGGTGACAAAGGTATCGTCGAATCCAGGCGTGTCGACCAAAATGATGTTTCTTTCACCATCCGAGTGGGGATATCGGACAGCTCGTATTTCACTCGTGCATGATTCCAAATCATGGCCGACACCGATCTCTGGCCTCCCAACCGCGCGACCGATAAACTATACATTTCAATCGCAAACAACCGATGAGATGGTAGTAATACATACGGTACTCTTCCCGGCGCCAGTCGGACCCGTGACACTACGTGAACGCATCAGATAGAAAATATACATACAATGACGCCGACGCACGCAACGATAATATCATTTTCGTCAATTGCGATTTCTCCTACTGGAGAGACCATTACTGTCTGCTCGCTCGCATTATCACCTAGGGCGTTTCCTCCGCAGTCGATTATGATAGAAGGGTGTCCAGTAGCGCAACGGAGGCGCACGAGGTGTGGGGGAGATAGGATACTCGAGGTCGGGAGACCTGAAACCAAGCTTTCGGGGCTTTGAGTGATTGTCCTCGGTAATGGAGTTTCGCGATCGCTTGAAAACGTGTCGCTTTCGCGCATGAGGTTAGAGCCGATAATACTTGGTTTGCCCTCAATCTTCCCAGGCGCCAGGTAGGAGGATGACCCCTCTTCAGTTGAGCCAGTCGTCTGCAATCGAGGCTTCCGTATCCTTCAGCATCAGTAATAGGAGGTATGTCCAGGAAGGGCTGGATTTACCTTTCGTTGGTGCATCAAGACAAAACGGTGCTGCGCAACGCAACAAGAACAGAACGGAAAACGCACCAAACCCATCTATTTGACATGGCAAGAAAACGCATGGAATGCAGGAGCCGTGTTCGCTCCGCAAACACGAGGATCAAAAACCATTGCATACTGAATACTTTTCACATGATCGAGAGTTGAGCGTCAATCATCTGAGCTCTAACGTTCATAAATAGAGTACTGGATCCACCGAAAAGCAAGGAGAATGTGTCAGAAGATTTGAAGCTTCCCTCGTCAGGCAAAGGACTTGAAGGAAAGCTTGAGGCAGGATGCCGTACATACTGTGAAGACAATTCCTAGAAATGGGTGCTACACATCGCTATACATACCTCAAGGCCTGGGCAACCGTCTAAACCCCACGTTCTGTTGCATCACATGCTTCTATGCCACTCAGCTCGGATGCCTTCAGCGCATGGCTTGGCGTCGGTGCCGCATGGGAATGGGAATGGGAGAAGTGGGCCCGATGTTGGGCGAAGCTCCTCTTAAGTCTGGTTGAGGAGTGTATCATAGGCACGGTCGGATCGATATCGAGAATCGAGAATCGTGATAGCATCCTGTCAAGCTCCTTCCCACACACCTTCCCCATCTTAACCTTGTGTTAGGTCGCATTTAGCACCCTCTACATAACCTAAGTAGCTAAGTTCCCTAAACAGCCCTGGAGGCCTGGAAGTGGGTCAAATCCCCTGATCTGAGAGACTCTATTTACTTAACGATGTTGTATTGAAGCGGGAGGCCGATTGAGATGATCACAGACACAGATCTTTAAAAATTTGAAGTCAGACACATGAAAGAGCTCTCCATTCTACAATACTTACAACCTGACTCAAGGACAAATTACATGAAATAAGGAGGGTAAGAGGATCTACGTGTCTGGCTCGGCAAAGTTCGACCACCAAGTCAACGATTTTACAACCACCAAGTAGATATGAATTACATTGGAAAATGTAAATGAATATTTGTTGTATGGCTATGCGACGAATCTGGGCAATGAAATTCCAAGAGTCGAGGTGAACGAAGGAGAGATTACTGATGTCCACGCTTGGGCAGTCCTAACCCTATGTATATGAGTGACTCATAACACGAGGGAGAGGATGTCTCACCTTTCCACGGTAAGGTTCTGCGAATGAGTGCGAACGCGCGCTGTGTCATCGATAACTTCAGGGCTTGCACCTGACTCAAAGTGGCATCGAGCTGGGCTCTCAATTCCGCATACTCTTTGCGGAGGTCACGTTCCGATTGCTGATCCTTGACATCTTTGCTCTCGGCACGAATTTTTCGAAGGACTTCAAGTCGCCGCTCAGCAAGCTGTTCCAAAGAAGAGCACAACTCCTGTCCAGCCCCAGTTTCTGGTATCTTCATTTTGAGATCTGCGATTTCTTGTTGTAATGCAACCCTTTCTCGATCGCCTTTGTCGCGGACAACTATTTCCAGCAGTCGCTCTGCCGATTCCCGGTGGTTTTGATGTTCAAACGTCTGCGACCCCTTCGCAATCATGGTTCTCCAATAGCTCCCAGTGAGTTCCTTGAGCCTCTCTTGTCCGATCTCCGGCTCGATTTCATCCCACATCGTAGTGACCAGAACAACTCGAGACATCGCCTTGTTTCCGCACAACCTCTGAAAGACTCGAAGATTCTTCAGGGGGGTCCCAGCCATACGGTTATCGGTTATGCGATGGAAGAAAAGGATTGATGAAAGGAAAACTTGCTTCTGGTACCTTAACATTCCCAAGATTTCAGAGATAATAACCATACGAACTTTCAAGAGAGACCTCACGTTTTAGCGAGCCAGTCGGAAATCATCTCCAATATCTGTAGGTCAGGTTTGTTTGTATCATCGAAACCAGGCGTATCCACCAGAACTACTGGGGATCCCAAAATCATACACCTAGTGACACCAATGTCACTTGTACACGAGGTTAGTTTATGTCCGACACCGTCTACTTGTCCAGTAACCTGGCTAATAAACTAGGTCGGCCTAAGATATATCATAAAGTGAAGTCGAATCGAGTCTCACCGAACTTTTCCCGGCACCAGTTGGCCCCATTATCCTAATTGTTAAATGGCTGTCGAAAATGACCTCAAGAATAATTCTTCCTACTTACGCAACTATCACATCTTCTGTAGCGAACTCCGGGGATACATCATCTAGTAATGAGGTCATGCGTCAGAACGTCCGAGTATTATGCTGTGTTACTGGTGATTACCATTGGATGCTCCGGAAGTGTCCACGGGGTTAGTGGTAAGACCCTCAGGCGTATGCATTGTACGTGACGCTGATGACAGTTATAGTCTAATCGAAACTGAAAAGTCGAAGTAAGTTGTGTAGGACCGAACACACTATGGCACTTACGGTGGTATGTGATGCAAGGTAGTACGAACCAGACAAGAGAGCATAGACGTGTGGTAATAGTGGAGAGTGCATGTTTGTGCAGTTCTCACTGCATGGGCCGCAGCCCGACAAGGAAGGTCCGAAACGCCGTTTACGGTTTGCCCACCGGCTAATCATGGACAGTACGCACGTATCTGATGGCAGACAACGATGATGACCACATTAAGAGGAACATGGATGTCTCCTCTGAACATGCGGTGGGCCGTCGAACTATGGGCGTGTCAAATGATTGATGACAACGTGTTATGTAACTTGCCGTGTGGGGAACGAGGCAAAACTTCGGGCAGTGTTGATCGGTTGATTGGACATGATTGTTTGTGAAGTGAATGTTCCCATGTGGGCTCTGAGTGTTTAGGAAGTACAATAACTAATGTTGTCATTATCATTATATATGTATAGCTAATCTGTGTTCGAACCTTTGATTACCCAACATCGAAGCGATTGAAACGCCCCACATCAAAATATGTACAGTACGTGCCAGTGGAAGTTGCATATACTTCTATCAAACCTGTTGCAACCAAAATAGTTGTTAAATGAAGGCGCTAAGTTCGGACTTGCGTGGACTCCGCATGTTATAACTTGAGGTCTGGGTTATGCATGATAACGATTCGTCATCGATCAGTAATTGATCAATCCCTAACCCTCCGGAACTCTCTTGTCGGCATTGGGCACTCAACTAGACGTTTGCATGACACTACGGTATCGGGGAACACTCATTGGTTGTGCTTACCAGTCAGTCCTGCACAGTTTTCCTTTGACATCGGATCTGTACAGTGTTCCGCTACATGACGTTTTGTGGAGAAGATTTATAGGGTCTAAGGCCTGCAGGGACACCGGAAAGCTACGGTTACCATTGCTGATGCATATTGCAGTGTTGCTGGTCGTATTAATTGTTGTCTTGCCAATCTAGCGACATCACTGAGGACACGAGTAACAGTTGATCCCTTTACCTTCGGAGAGAGTTTGGCAAATCTCCGCCCCCCGCGCACGGGCGGTTAATTTTGCCTTGGTTTGTTTCGCGAGGTTATGGGAGATGACATTCAAGTGGAATGTTGAATCCGCGAAATCTCGAGTAGCATCGGTAATTTTCATTTTCCTGCTATATGGACCCTAAAGGAGATAGGTTGTAATCGTTCAGATGAATCTAAAGCAAGCTTACTAGACGTTCGTTCGCTATATATGACGTGTCTGTGCAGATACGCTAAACTATCTCAGAATCAGCACACGCAAACCTTGCCTCGCAAACATCTTGACGCCTTTCGAAAAGTTATTCTTCGCACAGTCCATCAGACTCCGCGGAGATTTGCTGAGTAGATAGCAAGACTTCAAAACCAAGCAGTCAAAGTAATATGCCAGTGTGTATTTTTTTTGTATCGATTAAAGTGCATTCGGGGTCATAGACCCCATGTCACACTATACTCAGTCCTAGCTAGCAGGGGTCCCCGTGGCCCACCTCTCCCCCGGTGGTGCGAATGTCCTGCCGACAGGGTCGTGGACTGTGTCCGTCCCCGTCGGTTGTTTTAGATGCACCACCTGGCGAGGGGTCTGCTATGCCTAGGAAGTTCTAACTAATACGTACCCTGCTGGTGTATATCGTCAGTGAAAGACATATATCGAGATCCCAGTTCACAGGACGACGGAATCGATTTCGGCAATTGTAACTTCATCCGTTGGTACTCGCCTTATCTCCAAAGACATTTCCTTTTATGGTTGATTCCGATGATGCGGGGAGAGCTGGATACCACTGAAGCGTGTTGATCTCGGATGGTGACTTCTGAAGCTCGGTCACTACATTAGCTCTCGGCTTACTTTTGTGCGGCTAAGCAGAGAATCTAGGTGGGAGTCACAACAACCTCCAATTTTCGACCATTCATTAGCACACCCATGCAAATACCTATGGACAATTGGATCGGGTCATTAGAAAATGGACGGGAGTGGCACAAGTCACAACTGCACACACATCACAGTCAATTGATCTTCGATGTGCACCATGAAGGACACCTGGAACTAGGGTACTGGGGATCTGCTCCGCAAAACATGAGTATTAAACCCATCGCCCACAGACATATTTTGCAAGGTCGAGCGTCAAAATGCTAATCACCATTGGTCGGCATTGGAAATATAGCATCGCAAGATCGATAGGAGCGAGGAGTGTGACATAACTCCTGTTGGATGAAACACAAGGTGACAATGAGGCAAGCACGATGAACAGAGCCAGTAGCGGGGATATACATATTCGATACATTAAACCACTCCAGTCGAGCTCTCGAATTCCCCTCCGGGCTTACCAGAATGACTGCAGATACTGTTGTCGCGTATGTCCTCGTTAAGCATTTTGACTAATGCTATTCGACGCTGACACTATCCGCCTGGCCATAGAATAATGGGCCCTACGGGATCAGGAAAAAGCAACGTGGGCTATGAGACCTCCGCATGAAAATTGCCAACTGAGATATTCGCAGTTCGTCAACAAACTCACCAGGAGCAAAGAGGACAAGGCAGCGAGTGGGCTGAAATCTCATACTCAGGGTATCAGGGAGTTCTCCGTAGACACGTCCAAAGGGCGCTATGTCTTTGTGGACACGCCAGGATTCGATGACACTTATCGATCGGATCGAGATATACTTCGAACGATTGCAGAGTGGTTAGAGCGCAAGTTGAGATAAACCCCTGGGCATCACCTCTTACTGATACACGAACAGATACAGGGGAAACATCAAGCTTAGCGGGATTATCTACACCCACCGCATAACTGACAACCGAATGTCCGGCTCCGTGTCCAAGAACCTTGATTTGTTTGGCCGTCTGTGTGGGAACAAGGCCGCAGAACATGTGCTTTTAGTGACTACTATGTGGGACAGGGCAAGAGATCCAAACATAGCGGCGAGCAGAGTGGCCCAACTGGAAGGCAATTTCTGGAAGCCCCTGATCGAAGCAGGGGCTCGCCATAGAAAATTCGAGAATACCACCGAATCTGCATGGGACATCGTAAGCGACGTGGTCGGGGGGACAGAGGCAGAGGCAGTTCTGCTCCAAGAAGAGTTGGTAGATGCGGAAAGGAAGCTGAACGAGACGACTGCGGGCAAAGCGCTCTACACTCAATTCCAGAGGCTCCTCCAAGAGCAAAAGGACGCAATCAAAAAACTTTCGGAAGAGGCTAAGACTCAGCAAGATCCAGCGTTAGCGAGGGACTTGCAGGTGGAATACGAAAAGATTGAAACCCAGTTGCAGAAGACATGGGAAGAGATGGAAAAACTGAGAATACCGTTCCTAAGACGGATTTCCCTATTCTTTTCCAGGAGACCGCAGGCTGTAAGCATTATTCTTCCATTTGAGATGCACTTGACGAACGTGGACCACAGCGCACAATTCAAATAAATACACAGGGTTGACCAGAGGGTCAATCTACTGCCTCGGCGTAGATGTCTTCCAAGGGATTATGTAGCCCACACGCTAGCAGAAATACCTACTTCAGCAGGTCTTGAGAAGGCTGGTTATGAGTAGATTCTTGAAATCTGACGCTGCTTGAGCAACTAGACCCGCGGCTGTATTCCTGGCAAAGGCAGTGAGACGTGTCGCAAAGGTTATAACTTGTCTGAAGCCCAGAGTGAAGCTAGAAAGGTCTGCATACAAGTCATTAACTTCACTACTACATACCTTCTCGGTGGACATTGGTTTTACCTACATTGTAAAGGTGTTCTCGGAACGGATCGGAGAAGTCGGAATGACCCGGGCCGAATTCGGAATCCCTACGAATACATACTCCATCGATGGCTGATACTTACGCCCGTGCATTGGGGTATCAACAAGATAGCCCAAGCGAACACCAACTCGAACAGGCCTCCAAACACAAAGTGTTCAGACGGGACAATTTATAGGCGAACATAGGCTAAGTCCGCTACACTATCATGGTCCATCGATGCTACATGCACACGCACTCTAATAATAATGCGTAACCACCACGCACTGGTATATCGACCAACACCCACCCTCAGCTTATCGCCCGTTCGCCAACCCCCGTTTCATCACCTCCTCTAATCGTCTCCCTAGCTCACCACCCCGACCTCCACATATATCGCCTCCACTCACGAGTGTCTGTTCCTGCTCTTTCTCTTTCTTGAGTATGAGCCGGCCAGCTTGGCGTCGCTGGACACGGAGTGCGGCGGAAGGTGTGGTCGGACGAGAGATGTGTGGCGTGGCAATATCGGGGAGTAGTGCTGCTTCTGGCTCTGGTGCAACAGAGGCTGACACAGGCACACAAGTGAGGGCCACCGCCGAGAACGACGCCCTCCGCGAACACAAGCGTACGACACCATCCAGTTCTTCCCCATACTCCATCTCACTGTCACCTCGCCCACCTCGCCTCAGTTGCCCAGTCCCCTCACACGCACATCCCTCCTCCCTATCCCGCACATCCTCCTCCTCCTCACACGCACACCCCTCCTTAAACCATTCTTCTTCAGCATCCTCAGATCCTAATATACTCTCCACCAAACCCTCTTCCCACCCATCCCACTCAACACAGCGATGTGCGTGGCGAAGTCTCGCTCCCCATGATTCGTAGTAGAGCCATTCGGAGGCGACAGCAGAGAGGGAGGATGTGGCGTTGGATGTCGACTGTGAATCCGGGCCCAAGAACGAGTGCGAGGACGAAGAGAGGGATGGAGAATGACCCGTGGCAATAGCAGCAACTGCCTCACGGAACAGCCGGACTGTGAACAGACTGGACTGGACAAACGCAGGAAGATGTGCACATGCCCAGAGCGGACGCGTTGTTGTGGATTCCCAGTCAATGACGCAGGTCTGAGGTAGGTTAGTAAATGTAGGTGTTCACAGAGTGCAAGGAGTGTAAAACGCACAATCCTCGTATGATCTTCTTGATCCACAAACACATTTTCCAAACTCAAGTCATGACAGTCCAACCCAAACTCCTCCTTACGTTCCTCGTCAGACCCAACACCAGTGCCACCATGGGATGAAAGGTGTCTCTGCACTCTGCAAGCTCCCAGCTTGTCCATCAACTTCAACCATCTCCCCATTTCCTTCCTGACAGCTTCCTCTCGCCTCCTGATGTGCGCCACCAGGAACGTCCCCCTCTGCATTCTCCTATAGTCTCTGTACATGGCATCTCCCACACATTCTTCCCACTCTTCCTCACTCTCCTGCGCATCCCACTCATCACTCTCGTCACTATCCGCATCTTCAGGAAACGCCTCCATGTGGTGGTGTCGTGAGCTGTTGATTTCGGCAGGGTCCAAATGGAGCCGATGTGATGCGGATCGACCCTCTGATTCATGTATAACAGAGGTAATTTCGCGAGATGTACATGATGCTAGGTAGGAAGATGTAGTGGGCCAGGGGCCTCTGTTGATTTCGGTGGGATGATTGAGGAGCCCACGGTTTGAGCCAAAGAAGGGCCATGAGATGATGGGACCGATCTGGTAAGTGTGCCTCCGTGAGGAGGGTGACGAGAGAGAATCGGGCGAAGGAGACGGAACAGGTGGAGAAGAGGAAGGTGATGCCCCTGAAGAAGTACCACAAGTGTTCGATATTGTGGCGTTGTCGTATTTAGACGCCATGTTATGATCATACGATGCCTTGGGGGTATCACACGACGAGGATGATGGGGCAACGGATAGGAGGGGCATGAAGTTGAAACCCTTAATCGTCGGACGAGCCGGTGTAGGTGTTATAATTGCAGGTGAAATGGTCGAACTGGATGATACAGGTGAGAGAACAGTCGTGGGTGGTGATGATGGAGCACCAAAGTACAACGACCCGATATGTGAAAAGCGTTGTGCGAAGACGGGAAGGATGATGGATGCGAGGTTTGTGAATAGGGTGTTGAGCTCTTCGTTGGACATGGTGTGGTAGACCTGTGCAAGAGGAATGCCTGGTGCCTATATGCGCACACATTGGAGTTAGAAACGGTTCGGAGGCAAGCTCAATACAAAGAATGACCTGGGACATAATGATATACTCTCCACCGAGACGGTTGTATTGATTTGAGTCGTAATGGTAGACATCTGGCACGGGTATGGTCGTCTTTGTGCGTAGATAATGCATCGTAGCGACCTCCGATTCTGTTTTGAGACGGGGCATGAATCGACGGGCTACGCGTGCTACGAGGGTTCGTGTATCGGTAAGGGAAATGAGGTAGGCCTGTGTATCAAACGTAAGAAGGATGATAAAGTGCGCAGTTCAGCGTACGTGCCTTGTGGAAGGTCCCTGATCGATGGGCGCGGAATGTGTAAGTGACCCAGAGCAGATAAGAAAGTGCACGCACCAGAACTCAAAAACGTAATTCTCCCGACCTCAGCACGGGCCCTCTCGCGAACGACTTCCTTGAGTACTCTCCTGTCCACCTGGAAGGGTTGTGTGCCATGTAGAGCAGAGTCGGCCTTGGATTCACGCATACGATCCTTGTGTTCGATTTCCCAGTCCCATTCTATGGGCGTGTATCTGGACGGTGAAGGGGGGAGGGGGACTGTGCCAGGGAGTGGTGATGATGCGAGAGTGTGATGGCGAGCTTGTGGTGGAAGGCGTGAGTGAGGATGCACGGCAGAATGCATTGTCGAGGGTGGACGTAGCAAACCACCCCGTTCGAAGATGTTGGACCGCAAACGAGATCGGCCGTCCGACGTGTGCCTTACAACTTGGTTGTGTTGTATGAGTAAGTTGGTGGACATCCCAACGTATTTGGACTTGTTTAGTTTGATAGCTCCTTCTGGTCGATGGTCGACGAGCGGAACTGGGACGGGCATTCTCAGACGGTGACACGTACGATCTGTTTTGTGTGATACTATATATCCTTGGATTTGGGCAGGGCAGTGGGCAGTCCTAAATGTAATCGCCACCTTGGCTCCGCGCGACCCACATACTATTACGGCATGAGATAAGATTACTGTTCTTTATTTTTGTCTGCTCCTCCAACGTGGCGAATCCGGCCAAGCCCAATCGGAAAGCCGTTTCATCATCCCAACTCCCGTCGGGCGTGTCTTGGCATCTTCTTTCTCGAGGGCCAAGAGACCACTAGTGCTTCTCGCTCATACGATTCAACGCGGGCAACTGAACAGCCACACTCATCATCACCGTGGTCCGTCCGGATAAGTCACACTAATCCACGAACGTTTCAACACCTCGAAAGGGACGGTACAGGCTATTCCACTTCCAACTACCCTGATTTCATCTCAACAGACGCCCGTCATTGTCTTGTGATATGACAGGTTGTCTGACGAATCACGTTTGACCTTATTGCAATGTAACTGACACTCCCTCCCCAATAGATCGAACAGATCCGCCGTCCCTCCTTGAGTTTCTGCGTAGTTCGTGTGCTGTACTGACCTTGTCCAACGTCCATGTTCAGCGCTTTAACATTTTCCCGTTATCTGTTCTCCGCCGTGGCCGTCGCGATCAAGTGATGAACGCGCGCAACAAGCCTGTATATGCGCAGCCACACATTAAAATAAAATGTATTTACTTCGCTCTCCTACCTAATATGAGAGCTAGCGCTGAGGATTCCGTCTTTCTGCCGCATTCACACCCCTTTGCTGCACTACACATCTGGACCCGTTACGCACGCTCGCAGGATGTATGTGTAATCTTCTGCCGCATCGCGCAGTTCTTTCTAAAAGCCGAAAGAATCCGTCTCGGTGTTTGACCGACATGTTACATAGGTATGACGCTGCATTCACACTATACCTCCAACTGTGGCGTGACAGATGGCTCATACATTGTCATTGTAGTGCAACCACGTGGTAGCAGATGATACCTTCGCTATATGTATCAACCTGACATGCCGGTAATTGGACTTGTGCCTTCCCGAGATGACTCAGCGCCCTAAGTATGATCTGATCAAACAACCGTGGAGTTACCACAGGACGTTTACACGATCAAAGTCCTTCGATAAATCCGACTCACTCACTCGACCAATCCAATCAGGTCAGTGGACGACGTGCACAGTTATAACCCATGTCTAACTCAACCTTGCTTAGATTCCTTACAGGGAGGTGGTTCCTTCATAGGAATGTCAACAAGTTTGGATTAGCACCAAAGTTGCGTACCTGTTGACAATGCATATCGAATCGGCTAAAGCCGCATCACAAGCAGTTCACAGGCCGTGACACCAACGGGACTCAAATGCTGCATGTTGGAGAGACAAAGTGTGGACAAGTTCTACATACCTCAACGGGTTGGACCATGGCAATGGTAATGTCATGAAATGTGCGGTTGCCCAGCGTTCGATAATACGTCGCACGATGACGAATCCAATGCACATTGATCACGACTCTTGTAGAGCGGTTCGTGCCATTGCATTCATCGACTCGTTCATTCCACTTACTTATTTGAGCAGCAGAATGCCAACAGCGCGGAAAGTTCATGGCAGCCCTGACCAATATAAAGAGTAAGTGCTGTACGCCAACTTGTCTCAGACTTGGGACGGAACATTCACCCATCGACCGTGGTCCTCACTCGTTTTGGTTTCCCATGCCACCCACATCCCATGCATCGTTTCATTTTGACTTAGTTCCCAGCGCTGCGGCATGGAAGTGCTTACCTTGAGATCATATTCGCAACAAGTACAAAGTGTACATATATACACTATTGATTCTAGTGCTCATCTAACTGAGAGAGAGACTCCTGTAGGACTGTAGTCATCCTCGCACTAGCTCAGTGTGAGGGTCATGGCTAAGACCACCCTCACGCTCAATTTAATGGACTCTTTCGTACTTACGGTTTGATTCTTTTAATCATTTCATGGGCACTCATACTATAACTACTTTACATTTGTGTCTACTACGCTACAGGCTAGATACTACGGAGTCAATACCTACGCAAAACTGTACAGCTCTTATATAAGCGCGCTGTCATGTCGCTCGGGGCTTTGTACTCTGCTCTTCGTGGTATCAACGCCAGTCATTGGCACCTTTCTGACACACATGTTGAGATATATCCGAGCGGACGAGCCACGAGCCATAAATGGCAAGCCGCTGTCGAAGAGATCTGAGACCATCCGCACTGAGAACTGAAACATCCGCAGTGAATATGATATTACACCCGAAACACATATAGAGTAGTATAGGAGAAATAAAAGTTGAGAGGACGTCAACGTCCCGCGTCGCATCCTGCTCCCGCACTTAAGTCTTGCCTAGCACTATCATCGCGCCCTCGGATCAGCAAATCTCTTATTTCGGAACAGTGCTTACAGCCACTACCACAATAGTACAGTATCTTACAGCATGTTACAGCATACACTGCGGCAGAGCCCCAGTCCTACGCGGGTATATCACGTCAACAGGCCCACGGTCGTCACAGTTACCCAGTAGCACAGCGCACGCCCAGTTCTCACAGCGCGCATCCAGTTCTCACAGTGAAGTTTTGCAACTGATACGGTCTAGATCTCAGAAATGATGATGAAACAACAGAACTAGCTAAAACATAGTTACACCAAGAGCACTACAAAATACCAAGATGTGGAGAAGACATGGTGGATCACAGAAGGTGCTACATCACATATGCTAGGGCCCAGGCAAGACTTGTCCATCTGTATATTATAGCCCTCTAAGTCATGTCTGTTGCAATTTTGGGACCACGTACCAGTAGTATCAATGCTAGAGCTAGATGTATGGTGACACTTGTTTGAAACATCACAAAGAGAGCTCCCACTGTTCCAGATGGTATTTTGAACATGCCTGAGATCAAACTTGGCACACTCCAGCCTCCTCTCCACTTCATGAGCTTGACATTTGTAAAGACTCCCAAGTATGATGGTTTCCTCCAGCTTGGCCTCTGCCAGTGCCTGCTTGAGGCAGCACACCTTAAATTGAACCCTTGCAATATCAAGGAGAAACCATCCTTCATTGTGCTTGAATTCTTCACACTTGACCTCTACCTGGTTATCAAAGCTGATCTGTGATGTCTTGCAGATCAGCACCTACAAATAAAACAGGATGAATCTTACCTTGTTTCATTTGACCAACAGATCATGTCCTTGAGAGTCTGACAACTGAGAATTTCCAGGTGAAATACTCAGGTGGTGCCAGAGAGGTGTAGGATTGAAAGGGATACTAGATAAGGACTTGTGCCTTTGGATGGCCCCAACAGCTGAGGGTGTTCCTTTTAGTGGACCTTGGATACATTGTTTGAAATCTGCACTAGGTTGGCTGATTGTGGATGACCCAATGGCCAGTAAGGAATGTGATGAACTGGTATGGGGAGTGCCAGGCAGAGAACACTGCATTGCAGGAGATATGCTAAGAGGTTGGCTGGCTGTGCAAGGTGGGTTTGATGGAAGTGAGGTACCAATGAGGTGCAGCTCTGATTCTGATTGCTGGGCAGATACCACACTGAGAGTTTCAGTCTGATTGAGCGGCATGAGAGAGTGTATGAGGAAGAAGGGTAAACTGGGGAGTTTTTGTTGACACAAATAATTAGCAATCACTTTGTGTTTGTACTAATGTGATAACACAGCCAAGCACCTGCATACAGACATGCAATATGTTGAGCTGAGTCCTCATGACTTTCTCTTCTCTCTCACTGTTGACTGATGTCAACCTGTCCCAAGTGTCTCAAAGTCTTTGACACTACAAAGGGTGTCACACTCCACCAAGCACAACCCCAATCTGCCTGCAACATCAATGACTCCTGGCATACAGAAGTGGTCTCAGTGACTTCTACGAGTCAGGCTGAACCCATGGTCACAAGTTATTCTTGCTCTGCTTCCCACCCACCACCCCCTGATTTCCTGCCCATGCTGGAGATCAACCCAGATTACATCAGGCCAGACACAGACCCCAACAGTGGGGATCACAGATCCCCTTCTCCTGCCCAGCCCTCCTTTGCAAAGTCCTTACTATTTCCAGCTTCAGACAACATGGGAAGGGTAGCAGTACATTCCACTGGTGCTGGTTTGGTTTATAACACTGGAGCAACATTTATCAATCATTTTGATGCTGATCCATATTCTGCCTATTGGCAAATCAATGTATTCTACCCTTTTTCTGACCTTGATGAGTGGAAGATGGCCAACTACTTGCTAACATCCAAGCTCAGTATGAGTGCACTTGACAAGTTCCTATCCCTGAAAGTGGTAAGTAACATATCATCGGTTGATAGTATACTAATTGGAGTTATCTACTTAGACAAAGAAGATGTCACTGTCATTTTCAACTGCAAAAGAGCTCCATGCATGGGCTGGACTTCTTCCATTGGGTCCATGATGGAACTTCAGGATTGTTCCCACTACACATCCCACTAAGCAGCCAGTTCATTTATACTTCCATGATGCTCTCAATTGCATGGAGTTGCTCTTTAATCATCCATTCTTTGCAAGGAAGATGGACTACATGCCATTTCATTTATTCACCATGGCAGAACATGTTGTAAGGGTTTTCACTGAGTGGATGAGTAGTGATGGTGCTTGGGACAAGCAGGTAAGGATTCATGTTTTACAGTGATACAACCATTTCACAAGTCACAAATACCTGAGGGCACTACACTTTGTGGGGTGATCCTTTCCTTGGACAAGACAAACATCATGAACATGTGTGGAGGGAGAGTTGCACACCCCTTACTCATCAGTCTTGCCAATATCAAGATGGTTGTATGAAATAAAGGGTTGTCCCATGCTTTCCTCTTGCTTGCTTTTTTGCCAATCCCTCAATTCATTCACCCTGTTGCAAGGATGTGCTCCATGCTTGAAGCATGATTAATTCACTTCTTCCTTGATATAATTCTTGAACCTCTCAAGCAGGCAGCACACATTGGTCAGATGATGTCAGATCCTGTCAGAAACCTCTGATATTGCTTCACTCCATTGGTATCCTACATTGTTGACACACCCAAGGCATGCATGTTGATGTGTGTGCATGGCAATACATCCCCCATTACCACCACGATGTATAAGGAGTTTGGGGATCCATCACCCACCTTGCACTGCTGCACTCACTCTATCTCAGCTTGCTTCGATTCAATGCAATCCCCAAGAAGTTGATCAGTACTTTGCAGAATGCAAGCCATTTTGACTCAATGGCATGTTGCTCCCCTTATGGTGTGACTGGCTGCTCTTGGATCTGCCTGAATTCTTCACCCCTGAAGCCTTACACTATTGGCATTGACAATTCTGGGACCATGATGTATGCTGGTGCATCCAGGCTCTTGGATCTGCTGAGCTTGATTTCTGATTCTCAATCATTTCACCTATTACAGGTTTTCCTCATTTTAGCAATGGAATTATGAAACTGAAGCAGGTGGGCAGATGGACACAAAGAGATATCCAGTGATACACCATCACTGTTATTGCTGGCACTGCTTCTGCCAATGTTGTCATTGTGCTCTGTGCTCTCATGGAGTTCCGGTACTTCTCACAAGCCCCCACCATTACTTCAATTATGTGTGACAAGATCAAATGTG